>JAPTHN010000217.1:0-377138 GCA_026936325.1 Platynereis dumerilii
ACTGTCTTGCAGCTTCCAGGAATAATCAGTCAAATTACTTTATTAAATAAATTCTACGTTTTTTAAACATTATTTATGTTTCTGCATGATCACAACACCAAGCCGAAACACATTGACATAACTTTCAATACAATCAGTGCCAGGAAACAGAAGTTATCGGCTGATTTGTTTAGTTTTCAGAATTTCAGGATTGCTGAAAATTGCAAAATTTCCTATGACTGAGTCTTCCATGAGATAGACGAGTTGTCTTTTTCACAGAGCCGTTCAAAGTCGAAAATTAGTAAACTTTAAAGGCTTATAACTCAAAAAGTATTTGAGATAATCAGATAGGATTAAAAATCCTGTGACAAAAAGTTGTTGTCAATGTATTGGTAGAAAGTGATAGGACAATTGGTCTAGCGGGTAAAGGGCTATTGCACTTGAGCAGTTTTCAGTGTTGCGCAAGTTTCTCAAGTTACATAATAGATAGAAAACATGGTGATGGTGGCTAAAGTTAGCCAGTATCTGGGGCAGTGCTGATTCAACAAATGGTTGAAATCGGACAAAAGACGTTTAGAAAAAAGGCAATTTTTCAAATTGTGGGTTCAAAATTTAGGTGGAATTGGAAATCTCCATGAAGGGTAGTCTGAGGTCATCAAAATGTTAATGAACTACCCAACTTTTCCAGAAACACTATATTGACCAAAACATTTGACCTATAGGTGATATTTGAAGGTGATATGAGCCATCAAAGTCAAAAAAAGTTGAATTTTTCAAAAATTCTGAAAATTATGTTTTTTTTCCACCATCCTCTTAAAAGTCTGAGGTATGCTGGTCACTAATATGGTTGTCAAAACGCCCCTTATTAGAATTGTTTCATATCCTAAACTTAATTTGTAAAAAAATTGTGAAAAGTGGCACTTCACAACTTACATGACATTTTGCATAAATAATTTAATTTGAATGGGAAATATTACTCCTACAGCTTTCTGTAAATTAAATGAAACCCAAAATGACATACTGGCAATCACATGAGCACATAAAATTTAAAAAGTAGTCTCATTCATCATGGTCAAATTTGAGGTCAAAGATGAAATGGAAATTGACCATTTTCAGAGATGATTTTTTTTAACTCAGAAGGAATGTCTCAATTTTCTTCATTTTAAAGGACAATGTGAACTGATGGTTGTGGTCAATTGTGGTAAAACAAATGTCTGTAGCTACAGCCATCTTCTGAACAGTAAAGGTCAAAAAGGTCAAAAAAATGGACCAATTGGTCAGCAAAAAAATTCATTTTCACATGATGCAGGTGAGACAATTTCAACTCCACCTCAGGCTGGCCGCATATATTAGCATTACTTAGCCATATTTGGAAAGCTGTTCTGGCCGTTTCAGGTAACGGGGCCAGTGTACTCTACTGTCTAATGTTTCTATACATATTACAGTCTCAAATGACTGAGTGGAGTTGGGAACAGGAGTTGTAGTCAGGACCCTGAGCCAGGACTCTGAGTCAGGTCTGTGAATCAGGTCTGTGTCTGGTCCTGTGAGTCAGGTCTGTGAGTCAGGTCTGTTAGTCAGGTCTGTGAGACAGGACCCTGAGTCAGGTCTCTGAGTCAGGACCCTAGGTCAGGACTATTAGTCATGGCCGCTGAGTCAGGACTCGGAGTCAGGAATCTGAGTCAGGATTCGGAGTCTGGAATCTGAGTCAGGACTCTTAGTCAGGACTCGAAGTCAGGACTCAGTCAGGTCTGTGAGTCAGGTCTGTGAGTTAGGACCCTGAGTCAGGGCTCTGAGTCAGGTCCCTGAGTCAGGTCCCTGAGTCAGGACCCTAGGTCATGACTCTGAGTCAGGAATCTGAGTCGGGAATCTGAGTCAGGAATCTGAATCAGGACCCTGAATCAGGACCCTGAGTCAGGCCCCTGAGTCAGGACTCTGAGTCACGACTCAGAGTCAGGACTCAGAGTCAGGACTCAGAGTCAGGACTCTGAGTCTCGACTGTGCGTCTCGACTATGAGTCTCGACTATGAGTCTCGCCTATGAGTCTCGACTATGAGTCTCGACTATGAGTCTCGACTATGAGTCTCGACTATGAGTCTCGACTATGAGTCTCGACTATGAGTCAGGGGCCGCTGAGTCAGGCCACGCTGAGTCAGGACTTGGAGTCAGGACTCGGAGTCAGGACTTGCGGTCAGGACTCGGAGGCAGGACTCAAAGGCAGGACTTGGAGTCAGGCCTCGGAGTCAGGCCTCGGAGTCAGGCCTCGGGGTCAGGCCTCGGAGTCAGGCCTCGGGGTCAGGCCTCGGAGTCAGGCCTCGGAGTCAGGACTTGGAGTCAGGACTCGGAGTCAGGACTTGAGGTCAGGACTCGGAGGCAGGACTCTGAGTCTGGACTCGGAGTCAGGTCTCGGAGTCTGGACTCGGAGTCAGGTCAAGGAATCAGGACTCTGCGTCTGGACTCGGAGTCAGGTCTCGGAGTCAGGACTCTGAGTCAGGACTCTGAGTCAGGCCTCTGAGTCAGGACTCTGAGTCAGGACTCTGAGTCGGACTCTGAGTTGGACTCTTAGTCAGGACTCTGAGTCAGGACTCTGAGTCAGGACTCTGAGTCAGGACTCTGAGTCAGGACTCTGAGTCAGGACTCTGAGTCAGGAATCTGAGTCAGGACTCTGAGTCAGGACTCTGAGTCAGGACTCTGAGTCAGGACTCTGAGTCAGGACTCTGAGTCAGGACTCTGAGTCAGGACTCTAAAATGAACGTTCTCCCTCCTGACATGTAAAACATTGATGAAGGTAGTGAAAATGTGAACCAGTCCCGTCGAATATTATCATTTGCGTGTGTCCCTGAGTCCTTCAGTTTTGTCTGTCTGTCTGACCGTTGGTCCGGCCATTTGTCTGTTCATTTACAGGCAAACTTTATTTGAAAGTAAAGGTAAATTCTTTGTAATTGTCCCTGATGACAATTACCGTCTTCTCTAGTTATAAATTCCCCCGTTAGGGGAATTTATATTGTTTTTGTTCGGTTTTTTTTTTCAGCATCTTATTATTATTTTTTTTCCTTTTTTTTTGTTCTTCTTTTTATTTTTCGTCAACAATTTGACAGGCTGTATTTCTTAAACTATTTGCAATAATCAACTAAAGCAAAAAGGGTCATTTTGCTTTTGGTAAACAATTTTATGTACTGGAATTACATTGCGTAATTCCTGGTAAACTGGTAATTACACAAGAAATTGATAAAAAATGTGTGTGCACAGTTTCGGCAAAACCGCTTAAAGGAAATACACAGTATTTTAACATAATAATCTCTAAAGATATACGCAGTGCTGAAAGGCGGCTTTTGACAATATCTTAGAAAGTTTTTTTTATATGAATTTTTCAAATAAGGAAATTCCCGAAATTGCCACTAAAATTTTCCAAAAACTAGGAAGAAATGCTGCAATCAAGCTGAAATTGCATGCAGTTACAGTCAATACTATAGTGTAACAATCCACTAGAATTTCAACTTCTAGCGTTAACGGAATCGGCGCTATAGCACCACAAAAAGCCTGTTTTTCAAACGTCGATACTCAGTCCCTATTAAAGCTACAGAAAAAAATAAAAATTACCACCAGAAAGCTCTGTTTCTTAGCTTTTCACATGGTATATAGCATAATACTGTAGCGCCGTGCGTTCAAAATCGCGGTGGACCCTGAAAATTTTATCTCACTTTTCTGTCCCCAAATGCTTCTTATGGCTGGAAACAACATTTTCCTGGCAATATGTCCAATTCATCGCTTCTCATTACTTCACTGGCTGCACATTTTCTCTGTTGCAATAAATGCTGACCCAATTACATTTTTGTGTGAATCAGGGGATGGGGAAGGTAGAAGGGAAGGGGGCAGGGGGATGGGAGGGGGAGGGATAATTAAGAACTTCCCGTAGGGAAGTTCTTATTGATATTGTACGTATTCTTCTTATTATTATTATTATTATTATTATTATTCTTATTCTTCCAACTTTTTGACTTTTTTAAATTTTGAATATCTGCTTTACAAGAAGACATATGTCAATTAGCATCTATACAGCATTAAGACACTATAAAAGTCCTTCTATGCTGGGAATTACACATCGGAATTCCGTGTTACATAGGAATTACAGGCAATTTTCACGAAAAATTTCCGAGTGCAGTTTCGCGAAAACTGTCAGTCAGAATGTCATGAAATTTTTTCCTGTTAATCTCTAATGGAATATGCATTGCAGAAAGGAGCCTAGTGGCTATACGGTGAATAGCTTTGGAGAAAAAAAAGTTCAAAATCAGGGCAAAGAGAAATTTCGAGGGATGATGTAATAAAAAACCATGATTGGAATGTCAGATTTTCATGTCCTTACAGGAATTGTTGCTACTACAGGGGTATAGTGTTATTGCAAAAGTATGGCATCCTAGGACCTATACTTTTTGTGCCACAGGGCCTCAAAAGTCGAACATTTGATGGGCTGTATCTCCCTTAATATTGGTCCTAGAAACAAACCATGGCCATTTTTGGAAACCTCAGAATGTCAGCTTTCCATTGCTATATAGCAATATGATGTACGACTTACGGTATATCATCGCGTCAGACATTGAAAATTTTATGTCACTTTTTGGGTCTCCCAACACCTATTTTGCCCAAAAAACTATGAAGATCTTCATGGATGTTCATGTTGATTTTTTATGTGGTGCCCAATATGGGACCGCATAATATGCCCAAAGTAATTTTCCTTACTTGAAGTACTCTATCATTGAGAATTTTTTTAATTTCAAAATTGAAATGTTGATTGCTCAGCTTCTACTCATTCAAATGTCATGAAATGAACACCAAAAAATGCATAAAATTATCCCCTTTCATGTGCTCCAAGGGCATATATATGTCACTAATAGCCAATTTTACATTAGCAATTTCATATATCCCATTATAACTCATTAAGTATTCATTAAAATCAATTAAAACTAATTTGACTTATTGCTAATTTTTTGCTCTATTTTTCCATGTAGGCACATGTTCCTACCATCAATTTTTTTATCCTATTTCAACTCTTCCAATAATGTTTCAAATCACTTAAAATTGATATGATATGTTGCATATTTGTTGCCCTATTGTTTGCAAATAACCTCATATTTTTTCCATTACATTTATAATTAAATTATAACTTGTCCAATACTGCTGCAAATCACTTAAAACTAATTTGACATGTTGCTGACTCCTTGCCCTCTGTATATATGTAAGCACATCTTCCTAGCTCTTATGGTTTGTCCATAATAAATCATTAGGGTTAGGGTTTCATCAAAGTATTGCTTTCAGGGTGGTACCATCGCCCACAAAAGGCCTGGCTCCATGCCAAGCAATATATGAGTATGTGTGCCTGTTTGTGCAGTTCCATGGACTAATGCAGGCAACGTCAAAGCAGCAGTGATGTTTCGCTCTAGGACAACCTAAACACACTATTAAGCAATGGAAAGGAAAGGCATGCAAGGAACTAGAATAGCAGAGCAGGGAAGGGATTGGAAGGAAGGGAAGGGATACGAAGGGAAGGGAAGTTCTTCCTTTAAATTGCTGTGCAATTTAGTATACTAGTTATTATTTATAATCCCCCGCCGCGAGCGGGGGATTATATTGATATTGTTCGTTTTATTATTATTATTATTATAATCCCCCGCCGCTTGCGGGGGATTATATTGATATTGTTCGTTTTATTATTATTATTATAATCCCCCGCCGCTTGCGGGGGATTATATTGATATTGTTCGTTTTATTATTATTATTAAGAACTTCCCGTAGGGAAGTTCTTATTGATATTGTACGTCTTTATTATTATTATTAAGAACTTCCCGTAGGGAAGTTCTTATTGATATTGTACGTATTCTTTTTCTTATTATTATTATTCTTTATTATTATTCTTATTCTTCCAACTTTTTGACTTTTTTAATGTTGAATAACTTTCTGTCCTAGAAGAGATAACTGAATTACCAAGTGCACAACATTATGACACTATAAAATTCCTTCTATGCTGGGAATTACACATCGGAATTCCGTTTGACATAGGAATTACAGGCAATTTTCATGAAAAATTTCCGATTCCGGTTTCGGGAAAACTGTCAGTCAGAATGTCATGAAATTTTTTCCTGTTAATCTCTAATGGCATATGCATTGCAGAAGGGAGCCAAGTAGCTATAGAGTGAATAGCTTTGGAGAAAAAAAATTTCAAAATCAGAGCATAGAGAAATTTCGAGGGATGATGTCATGAAAAACCATGATTGAAATGTCAGATTTTCATGTCCTTACAGGAATTGTTGCTACTAATGGGGTATAGTGTTATTGCAAAAGTATGGCATCCTGGGGCCTATACTTTTTGTGCCACAGGGCCCCAAGTCAAACATTTGATGGGCTGTATCTCCCTTAATATTGATCCTAGAAAGAAAAAATGACCTTTTGGAAACCTCAGAATGTCAGCTTTCCATTGATATATAGCAATATGCTGTACGACGTACGGTATAGAATCGCGTCAGACATTGAAAATTTTATGTCACTTTTGGGTCTCCCAACAACCTATTTTGCCCAAAAAAATTATGAAGATCTTCATGGATGTTCATGTTGATTTTTTGTGTGGTGCCCAATATGGACCTGCATAATATGCCCAAAGGAATTTTCTTTACTTGAAGTACTTTATCATTGAGAATTTTTTTAATTTCAAAATTGAAATGTAGATTGCTCAGCTTCTACTCATTGAAATGTCATGAAATTAACACCAAAAAATGCGTAAAATTATGCCCTTTTATGTGCTCCAAGGGCATATATCTCTCACTGATAGCCAATTTTACATTAGCAATTTCATATATCCAATTATAACTCATTAAGTATTCATTAAAATCAATTAAAACTAATTTGACTTATTGCTAATTTTTGCTCTATTTTTCCATGTAAGCACATGTTCCTACCATGAATTTTTTTATCCTATTTAAACTCTTCCAATAATGTTTCAAATCACTTAAAATTGATATGATATGTTGCTTATTTGTTGCCCTATTGTTTGCAAATAACCTCATATTTTTCCATTAAATTTATAATTAAATTATAACTTGTGAAATACTGCTGCAAATCACTTAAAACTAATTTGACATGTTGCTGACTGTTTGCCCTATGGTTGTATAAAAGCACATCTTCCCAGCTGTTATGGTTTGTCCGTAACAAGTCATTAGGGTTAGGGTTTCATCAAAGTATTGCTTTCAGGGTGGTACCATCGCCAATAAAAGGCCTGGCACCATGCCAAGCGCCATGTGAGTGTGTATGCCTGTTTGTGCAGCTCCATGGACTATTGCGGAGAAGGTCAAAGCAGCATTTTCGCTCATGGACAACCTAAACACACTATTAAGCAATGGAAAGGAAAGGAATACAAGGAACTAGAATATCAGGGCAGGGAAGGGATTGAAGGAAGGGAAGGGATAGGAAGGGAAGGGAAGTTCTTCTTTTTAAATTGCTGTGCAATTTAGTATACTAGTTAAGAACTTCCTTGGGAAGTTCTTCTTGATATTGTACGGATTTGCACTTTTCCGCCGCGTTTTTGGTCATTTTTCAATGTTGAATAAAACATGGCCAAGGCAAGATATCAGAAAGCTACTTCAGCACAATATAGACACTAGAAATGCCCTTTGGTGTTGGGAATTACGCATCGGAATTACGGCCAATTTTCAATGAAAATTTCTCGCTCCGGTTCTGGGAAAAGTATTGACATACTTTTCTTCAAAATTTTTCCCCTGGATTCTCCAAAGAAATGCGCAGTGCGGAAAGGAATATCATCTCGCGCCTCCTAGAAAATTTTCGAGAAAAACGAGTTCGAAGTTTTGGCCCCCCGAAATTTCAAGGGGTGGTGTCATGAAAAACCATGATGTAGTGGTCTGAATTTCATGTCCTGCACAAATAATGAGTACTACGGGTACAGTGGAAATACAAAAGTACGGCTCCCCAGCTCCAATACTTTAGGTGCCACAGGGCCTCAAAATCGAACTTTTGAAGGGCTGTATCTCCCTTAATATTAATCCTAGAGAAAAAACAGGACCATTTTTGAAAACCTCAGAATGTCAGCTTTGCAATGATGTATAGCAATAATCCCTAGGACGTACGGTATAGAATCGCGGTGGACATTGAAAATTTCATGTCACTTTTTGGCCTCCCAAAACCTATTTTGCCCAAAAAAACTATGAAGCTCCTCATGGATGTTCATGTATATTTTTTGTGTGGTACCCATTATGGACCTGCATAATGTCTCCAAAGCAAAATGTTCTACTTAAAATACTTTTTGCTTGAGAATTTTTTTACTTTCAAAATTGAAATGTAGATTTCTCAGCTTCTACTTGTTCAAATGTCACGAAATTAACACCAAAAAATTTGCAAAATTATGGCCTTTTATGTGCTCCAAGGGCATATATCTCATACTTATAGCCAACTCTACAAATATAATTTTATTTATTCATTTATAACTCATGAAGTATTATTTTCAAATTAAGTACAACTAATATGGAACATTGCTTATTGTCTGCCCTATTTTCCCATGTAAGCACATCTCCCTACGATGAATTTTATAATCCAATTAAAACTCTTCAATAACGTTTCAAATCCGTTAAAATTGATATGATATGTTGCTTATTTGTTGCCCTATTGTTTGCAAATAAGCACATATTTTTTCTATTACATTTATAATTAAATTATAACTTGTGAAATACTGCTGCAAATCACTTAAAATGATATGACATGTTGCTGACTGTTTGCCTATGTATGCCTAAAAGCATGTCTTCCTACCTCTTATCGTTTGTCTGTGACAAGACATTAGGGTTAGGGTTTCAACAAAGTCCATTGCTTACAGGGTGCCATGGTGAGACCACAGTTAACCAGACTTCCAGTAACTGGATGCCACACATATCAATGCTAAATTTATTACAACAAAGCTTCACAATGCTATGTTGCCTTTCTTATTGAATGCCATAGTTCCAGGATCCATACAGAGCCCACCTTGCAAAGAACAATTCTTGTTTATTGCTAATTGCTTTGATAATCTGCCAAGTAGCAAGCTAAATCAGCCTGGAATCCACTCAAGCTTGTCATTGTATTGATATAGGCCCACATTGAGTTATGCACTGCCAGCATGCCACTCAAAACATCTAATGTTTTAAATATGTTCCAAATAACCATCATGCTACCTATTCACAAGGCCATTGCTGCTAATTATATTTTGCCCTTAATATATCCAAAGAATCAAAGTGAAACATAAGCTTACATGCTGTTTACACAGGCCTGTTACATGAGCCTGCATATATCTGCATGTATATATGTTTTATTGTATTTCTTTTTTTATAAATTTCAAGTTTGGATGAATGAATAAACTCAATGAAAAAACAAATGTCTCATTATGTCTGCCTACAAATGTACACCACATTCTTTAAGTGTGGTCCTCCACATTCACAATATAACAGCATGAAGATTCATTTTCAAAAGGCAAATAGTTCACACTCCTTGCTGAATTGTGCATGAAACTTTACTCAAACCTTTGGGAATATTGCCTTGTTTACATGTATACATTTCATTGATCAATTGATAAACTGTGTATCACTTGAGAGAATTTTGGAAATTTCATGAAGATTAAATATAAATTGAGTGTTTTATAATGGTCTGCTACTTTGATAAATCTTCTCTTTGTGAATCTTGGCTCTGTGCCAATTATCAAATTGACAGGTAAAAAGGGCCAGAAGGTGACCTCTGTGCACTCAACTGTGTTGATAATATGTACAGATAGGAGGTGCTAGTGGTATTGCTTGAGTTATACAATTGGACACCTCAGTCAGCCAATCACATGCCAGTAATTCAAGGAAATAATTCCCATATTCTTTGTTGTCCAGTTATCCTCTGCATGTTTGACTGTTTGAGTATTTGTCTCATGGTATAAGCCAGTTATTCACCATGGGATCAGCAATATATGTTTATCACATCTCGGGCTAATATTCCCTCTCCCGTGGTGAATAACCTATACATATATGGATGCCTCATGTATTTGGACAAATTGCTCCATGACCAAAATGTTTCACTAGTCATGGCCTCACTGTACCATTGCCCACAAAAGCCCTCCATGCTAAGCAATGTGTGATTCTGTATGTGCCTCTGTTTGTGTAGTTCCTTCCACTATTGCAAGTGAGTTCGAAGTACCAGCTATGGCTCTTGGCAAACTAAAACAGACTCTTCAAGGCCAAAGAAAGGAATCTAACATACGGCAACGGAAAGGAAGGGAAAGGATCGAAAGGAATGGAAGGGATTGGAAGGGAAGGGAAGTTCTTCCTTTAAATTGCTGTGCAATTTAGTATACTAGTTATTATATTATGAATTCCCCGTAGGGGAATTCATCTTGTTATTGCTACTTTTTTTATTATTATTATTATTATTATTATTTTTCTACGGCCTTAAAATGATTTTTAAATGCCAATTATGAGAAAAGTAATGAGAGATACAACAAAAGAGATACAAGAGTCATATATGTTGGCCTGAGTCCTATCTTCAGAAGCAATTTCACGGCGGAATTACTTGACAGTCTTGCGTAATTCCAGAAACTAATTTTAACACTGTCCAAACGGTTTCTCAGAAACTAAAGCAGACGGAGGCATGAATTTTTTTTAATATATATTTTAGACAGTTATCCTTTGCAGAAAGGAGCCTAAAGGAATTCCGTTGAAAAAAATTCCAAGTTATGATTTTTTGAAAAAACGGAATTCCAAAAAGTGACATTCAAATCTCCAGAAAACAAGGAAGGAATGCTCAGATTAAGCTGAATTTATGTGTGCATACAGCCCTACCATAGTCTAACAACTTCACACAATTTTGGCCTCCCAGGTCTAATACTTTTTGTGCAACAGGGCCGCAAAAGTTGATTTTTTGAAGGCCTGTATCTCGCTTAATATTAATCCTACAAAGGAAAAACGGACATTTCTGAAAACCTTAGAATGTAAGCTTTCCAATGGTGTATAGCAACATCCTCTGGGACGTACGGTATAGAATCGCGTCAGACATTGAAAATTTCATGTCACTTTTTGTGCAAAAAAAACACATTTTCCCAAAAAAATCTATGAAGCTCTTCATAAATTTTCGTGATTTTTTTTTTAAGTGGTACCCACTATCGGCCTGCATAATGTCTCCAAAGGAAATTTTTCTACTTGGTATACTTTTTGTTTGAGAATTTTTTGAATTTCAAAATTGAAACGTAGATTGCTCTGGTTCTACTCATTCAAATTTCATGAAATTAACACCAAAAAATGCGTAAAATTATGCCCTTTTATGAGCTCCATGGGCATATGCCTCTTATTACTAGCCAATTTTACATTGGCAAGTTCACATATTCAATTATAACTCATTAAGTATTAATTAAAATCAATTAAAACTAATTTGACATATTGTTAATTTTTTGCCCTATTTTTCCATGTAAGCACATCTCCCTAGCATGAATTTTATAATCCAATATAAACTCTTCCAATAATGTTTCAAATCACTTAAAATTGATATAATATGTAGCTTATTTGTTGCCCTATTGTTTGCAAATAATCCCATATTTTTCCCATTAAATTTATAATTGAATTATAACTTGTGAAATAATGCTGAAAATCACTTGAAACTAATTTGACATGTTGCTGACTGCTTGCCCTCTGTGTGTATGTAAGCACATCTTCCTACCTCTTATGGTTTGTCCATAACAAATCATAAGGGTTAGGGTTTCATCAAAGTTAGGGTTACGGTTAAGTCAA
Source organism: Platynereis dumerilii (assembly GCA_026936325.1). Taxonomy (NCBI): domain Eukaryota; kingdom Metazoa; phylum Annelida; class Polychaeta; order Phyllodocida; family Nereididae; genus Platynereis; species Platynereis dumerilii. The sequence goes on from JAPTHN010000217.1 coordinate 11,763, forward strand.
ATTGTATTGCTTTGAGAGTGCTATCATTGGTCACAACACACCTGGCTGCATGCTAAGCCCTATATGAGTCTGTGCAACTCTACACTTCCATGGACTACATAGCGTCCAAAATAGGCCTGGGAAGGGAATAGAAAAGGAGGGAATGGCAGATGAGGGCATGGAAGGAAGGGAATGCAAGAGGACGGAGTGGAAGGGAAAGAAGGGAACGGAAGGAAAGGAAGGGGGGGGGGGGGATAAAGAGGGAGGGAATACGGGGGAGGGGAATTCATATCTTAAAATTGCTGTGCAATTTTAATTATTCTCTAGTTATTCTTATTATTCTTTTTCTTCCGCCGCATTTTGGTCATTCCTTAAATGTTAAATAACTCCTGACCAAATTACTATTTCCACATAAAGAGGGAATAACTATTTTGACAGTGTAAAATTCCTTCTGTGCTGGGAATTACGCAACGGAATTCCGTTTGACATAGAAATTACAGGCAATCTTGACCAAAAATTTCTGCTTCTGGTTTTGGGAAAATTGTCAGTCAGAATTACATGAAATTTTTTCCTGTTAATCTGTAAGGGAATATGCAGTGCGGAAAGGAGCCTAGTGGTAATAGGATGAATAGTTATGGAGAAAAAAAAGTTCAAAATTCGAGCAAACCGGAATTTCAAGGTGTGATGTCATGAAAAACCATGATTGGAATGTCAGATTTTGATGTCCTTACAGGAATTGTTAGTACTACCAGGTATAGTGTCTATGCAAAAGTATGGCATCCCAGGTCCAATACTTTTGGTGCCACAGGGCCTCAAAAGTTGAACATTTGAGCGGCCGTATCTCCCTTAATATTGGTCCTAGAAACAAACCAGGGACATTTTTGGAAAGCTCAGAATGTCAGCTTTCCAATGGTGTACAACAACAATATCCTGTGCAACGTCCCGTTCAGATTCGCGGTGGACATTGAAAATTTTATGTCACTTTTTGGGCCGATCAAAAGTTTTTTGTAAAAAAGTGTATGAAAAACTACATGGATGTTCATGAATAATTTATGTAGGATACCCAGGTCAGGCCTCCATATTGAACCAAAAGGAAATTTGCATACATCAAATACTTTTCCTAGAGAATTTTTTTAATATAAAAATTGAAACGTAAATTGCTCTGGTTCTAATTGTTCAAATCTCATGAAATTAACACCAAAAAATGCATAAAATTATGCCCTCTAGTGTGCTACAAGGATATCTTCCTTTTACCTTTAACAATTTTACATCTAACATTTTATATATTCAATTATAACTCATTAATTATTTATCAAAATCAATTAAAACTGATTTGACACATTCCTAATTTTTTGCTCTATTTTTCCATGTAAGCACAGCTCCATAACTCTGATGGTTTGTCTACAACAAGCCATTAGGGTTAGGGTTTCACCTACCATTCACCCAAATGTATTGCTTCGAGGGTGGTACCGCTGGCCACCACACACTGGTCTCCATGCCCAGCGATGTGTCATTTCAATATGTGACTGTATTGCAAGCAAATGTCTAGTGATGGCAACACTTACCCTTTTGCAAATGAAACAGCTTCAGCATGGAAGGCAACAGAATGGAAGGGGAAGGAAGGCATGTGAAGGGTAGGAATTGGAAGGGAAGGGATTGGGAAGGAAGGGAAGTTCTTCCTTTAAATTGCTGTGCAATTTAGTATACTAGTTATAATCCCCCGCCGCGAGCGGGGGATTATATTGATATTGTTCGTTTTATTATTATTCTTATTCTTATTATTATTATTCAGCTCAGGAAAACTGCGATTACTTCAAAACTATTACAGATATTGGTTTACAAGTGGAGGGCAACGTGTGACTCCATTGCGCGCTACTCTACACGAAATTTCATGATCAAATTTCAAGACACTTATGAGTTATGAGGAAAATACAAAAAAAATTTCCGGCGCAGGTTTCTGAGAACCTAAGCATACTGAGACCTGTTGATTTTTTCTAAGATACCTTGACAAAGTCTCCAGTGCAGAAAGGCGTCTCGTGGAGATTTCATGAACACATTTTAAGATATGATTTTTTGAAAAATAGACATCCCGAAAACTGACCAAAATTTTTCTAAAAAACAGGGAAGGAATGCTCGTAGAGAGCTGAAAATAGGTGAACATACAGATGTACCACAGTATACAAATTTCACAAAGTTACGGACCGCTCGGACCAACGGTCTTGGCGCTACGGACGTCCAAAAACTCAATTTTCAAGGGGCCATATCTCGGTCCCTATTTAAGCTACAACAAAGTGTTACATATCACAAGAAAGGCCTGTTTGTCAGCTTTCCAATGATGTATAGCATGATGGTGTCAGACGCGCGGCGTAGAATCGCGTCAGACATTAAAATTTTATGTCACTTTTTGCGCCTACAAAAATGTTTTAGGCTAAAAAGTCAATGAAGTTCTATATGGATGTCCATGAATAATTTTTGTGGGATGCCTAGTGCACGTCTCCGTACTGTCCCCAAAGATCAATTATCTACAACAAATAGTTTTTCCTAGAGAATTTTTTTAATTTCAAAATTGAAATGTACATTGCTCAGCTTCTGGTTGTTCAAATTTCATGAAATTAATACCAAAAGATGCGTAAAATTATGGCCTTTACTGTCCTTCAAGGGAATATACTTCTCCTGAATAGCCAATTTCAAATAAATGATTTTATATATTCAATTATAACTCATGAACTATTGTTTCAGATCACTTAAAACTGAATGTACATGTTGCTAATTTTTTGCCCTATTTTGTGGTATATGGGCATCCTCCTATCTCCAATACCTTGCTGGTAAAATAGAGCTAAAAAAATAATTCACAGATGCATGTTAGTCAGCCGTTGGGTATATACTGTCTCACTGCCACCTTTCCAGCAGCTGACCTTGTGCCTGCCACGACATTTCATAGGCATATGCACCAGCAAGATTACACGTTCATACATGGTATGAAGAATTCATCATGACGGCCATGAACTGGAAGGAGGGAGTAAGCAGGGCAGGGGAGACAAGGGGGGGCGCGGGGGATTATCCGATATTGCCGTGCGGCAATATCAGTTATACTAGTTCTTATTATTCTTATTATTATAATCCCCCGCCGCGAGCGGGGGATTATTTATAATCCCCCGCCGCGAGCGGGGGATTATATTGATATTGTTCGTTTTATTATTATTCTTATTCTTATTCTTATTCTTATTATTATTCAGCTCAGGAAAACTGCGATTACTTCAAAACTATTAGAGATATTGGTTTACAAGTGAAGGGTAATATGCAACTCCATTGCGCGCTACTGCTCACGAAATTTCATGATCAAATTTCATGACACTTATGAGTTATGAGGAAAATATGAAAAAAATTTCCGGCGCAGGTTTCTGAGAACCTACGCATAACTGGGACCTGTTGATTTTTTCTAAGATACCTTGACAAAGTCTCCAGTGCAGAAAGGCGTCTCGTGGAGATTTCATGAATACATTTCAAGATATGATTTTTTGAAAATTGGACATCCCGAAAATTGACTGAAATTTTTTAGAAAAACAGGGAAGGAATGCTTGTAGAAACCTGAAAATGGGTATACTTACAGACCTACTCTAGTGTACCAACTTCACAAAGTTACGGACCGCTCGGACAAACGGTCTCGGAGCTACGGACGCACAAAAACTCAAACTTCAAGTCGCTATATCTCGGTCCCTATCGCAGCTACAGCACAGTTTCACATATCACAAGAAAGGTCTGTTTCTCAGCTTTCCAATGATGTATAGCATTATAGTGTCAGACGCGCGGCGTAGAATCGCGTCAGACATTGAACATTTTATGTCATTTTTTGGGCCTATCAAAACGTTTTCCCTCAAAAAGTGCATGAAGAACTTCATGGATGTTCATCAATAATTTATGCGGGCTACCCAGGTTGGGCCTCCATGTTGTGCCAAAAGGAAATTTGCCTAAATCAAATACTTTTTCCTAGAGAATTTTTTTATTTCAAAATTGAAACGTAAATTGCTCTGGTTATAATTGTTCAAATCTCATGAAATTAACACCAATAAATGTGTTAAATTATGCCCTCTAGCAAGCTACAGGGATATCTTCCTCTTACCTTTAACCAATTTTACATATAACATTTTATATATTCAATTATAACTGTGGTTATATAACTCATTCATTATTTATCAAAATCAATTAAAACTGATTCGTCATGTTCCTAATTTTTTCCTCTATTTTTGTATGTAAGCACAGCTCCATAACTTGCATGGTTTGTCTACAATAACCCATTAGGGTTAGGGTTTCACCTACCATTCACTGGAAATGTATTGCTTTGAGGGTGGTACCGCTGGGCACTAAACATAGGTCTCCATGCCAAGCGATGTCTCATTTCAATATATCAGCCTCTTCAAGAATTCATCATGAAGGCCATGAACTTGTTGAAGGGAGTAAGCAGGGCAAGGGAGACAGGGGGGGCGCGGGGGATTATCCGATATTGCCGTACGGCAATATCAGTTATACTAGTTATTCTTATTATTATTCAGCTCAGGAAAACTGCGATTACTTCAAAACTATTAGAGATATTGGTTTACAAGTGGAGAGTAATATGTGACTCCATTGCGCGCTTCTTCTCACGGAATTTCATGATCAAATTTCAAGACACTTATGAGTTATGAGCAAAATACAAAAAACATTTCCGGCGCAGGTTTCTGAGAATCTAAGCATAACTGAGACCTGCTGATTTTTTCTAAGATACCTTGACTAAGTCTCCAGTGCAGAAAGGCCTCCTGTGGAGATTTCATGAATACATTTCAAGATATGATTTTTTGAAAATTGGACATCCCGAAAATTGACTGAAATTTTTTTGAAAAACAGGGAAGGAATGCTCATAGAAAGCTGAAAGTAGGTACACTTACAGACCTACCCTAGTGTACTAACTTCACAAAGTTACGGATCCCTCGCACAAACGGTCTCGGCGCTACGGACGTCCAAAAATGCAATTTTCAAGTGCATATATCTCGGTCCCTAATTGAGCTACAACGAAGTATTACATATCACAAGAAAGGTCTCTTTGTCAGCTTTCCAATGGTGTATAGCATTATAGTCTCAGACGCGCGGCGTAGAATCGCGTCAGACATTGAAAATTTTCTGTCACTTTTTGCGTCCCTCGAAACGTTTTAGGCTGAAAAAGCAACGAAGTCCTTTGTGAATGTTGATGAATATTTTTTTACTTATTCCCTTGCTATGCCTCCATACTGTCCTCAAAGGAAATTTGCCTGCATTAAACGGTTTTTCCAAGAGAATTTTTTGAAATTCAAAATTGAAATGCACATTGCTCAGCTTCTACTCATTCAAATTTCATGAAATTAATACCAAAAGATGCGTAAAATTATGGACTTCACTGTCCTCCAAGGGCATTTACCTTGTCCTCATAGCCATTTTAACAGAAATGATTTTATATATTCAATTATAACTTGTAAATTATTGTTTCAAATAACTTAAAACTCAATGTACATGTTGCTAATTTTTTGGCCTATTTTGTGATATAAGGACATCCTCCTATCTGCAATACTTTGCTGGTAAACTAAAGCTAAAAAATCCTTTACAGATGCATGTTAGTCAGCACTCGGGTATATTCTGTCTCACTGCCACCTTTCCCAACAGCTGACCTGCTTCAACATTTGCAGCTAACCGCTCTGTACTGTCAAGGCAGCGTCTCTAGCTTCAACGAAAACATGCACTGTGTGATAATCACATTGGAATGATATAAGTGGCACATTGAAAGGGCATCATGCGTAAGGGTTTTATGATAGGGTTTTATCCTGCATTTGTGCATTCATATTATTAAGGCATTCAGCCACTACAGTAATGATGTTATATGTGCACTCTTGGAATAGAACTTCATTCCCTACAAAGCGGGCCAGGGTAATACACAAAAATAATGGACATGAATTGGCAGAGAAGAATATGCAGGGCTCGGGTCATACGGGGCCCGCGGGGGATTATCCGATATTGCCGTACGGCAATATCAGTTATACTAGTTATAATCCCCCGCCGCGAGCGGGGGATTATATTGATATTGTTCGTTTTATTATTATTCTTATTCTTATTCTTATTCTTATTCAGCTCAGGAAAACTGCGATTACTTCAAAACTATTAGAGATATTGGTTTACCAGTGAAGGGTAATATGCAACTCCATTGCGCGCTACTGCTTACGAAATTTCATGATCAAATTTCATGACACTTATGAGTTATGAGCAAAATATAAAAAAAATTTCCGGCGCAGGTTTCTGAGAAACTACGCATAACTGGGACGTGCTGATTTTTTCTAAGATACCTTGACAAAGTCTCCAGTGCAGAAAGGCGTCTCGTGGAGATTTCATGAATACATTTCAAGATATGATTTTTTGAAAATTGGACATCCCGAAAATTGACTGAAATTTTTCTGAAAAACAGGGAAGGAATGCTTGTAGAAAGCTGAAAATGGGTATACTTACAGACCTACTCTAGTGTACCAACTTCACAAAGTTACGGACCGCTCGGACAAACGGTCTCGGAGCTACGGACGTCCAAAAACCCAATTTTCAAGTGCTCATATCTCAGTCCCTATTTAAGCTACAGCAAAGTATCACATATCACAAGAAAGGTCTGTTTCTTAGCTTTCCAATGATGTATAGCATAATAGTGTCAGACGCTCGATGTAGAATCGCGTCGGACATTGAAAATTTCATGTCACTTTTTGCGCCTAAAAAACCTTTTCGGCTCAAAAAGTCGATGAAATTCTTCATGCACGTCCATGAATATTTTATGTGGGATACCCATATCAGCCCTCCATATTATCCCCAAAGATCAATTACCTACATCAAATAGTTTTTCCTGGAGAATTTTTTGAATTTCAAAATTGAAATGTACATTGCTCCGCTTCTGGTTATTCGAATTTCATGAAATTAATACCAAAAGATGCGTAAAATTATGGCCTTTACTGTCCTCCAAGGAAAAATACCTCTTCTGAATAGCCAATTTCAAATAAATGATTTTATATATTCAATTATAACTCATGAACTATTGTTTCAGATCACTTAAAACTGAATGTACATGTTGCTAATTTTTTGCCCTTTTTTGTGGTATAAGGGCATCCTCATATCTCCAATACTTTGCTGGTAAAATCAAGCTAAAAAAATTATTCACAGATGCATGTAAGTCATATACTGTCTCACTGCCAACTTTCCCAGCAGCTGACCTTGTGCCTGCCACGACATTTCATACGCATATGCACCAGCAAGATTACTACATTCATACATGGTATGAAGAATTCATCATGACGGATATGAACTGGAAGGACGGAGTAAGCAGGGCAGGGGAGATAAGGGGGGGGCGCGGGGGATTATCCGATATTGCCGTACGGCAATATCAGTTATACTAGTTATTATTACTCTTATTCAGCTCAGGAAAACTGTGATTACTGCAAAACTATTAGAGATAACATCCTGAAACCTCAAACACAATATGTGTCTCCGTTGCGCGCTACTGCTTACGAAATTTCATGATCAAATTTCAAGACACTTATGATTTATGAGCAAAATACAAAACAAATTTCCGGCGCAGGTTTCTGAGAACCTAAGCATAACTGAGACCTGTTGATTTTTTGTAAGATACCTTGACAAAGTCTCCAGTGCAGAAAGGCGTCCTGTGGAGATTTCATGAATAGATTTCAAGATACGATTTTTTGAAAATTTGACATCCCGAAAATTTACGGAAATTTTCTGAAAAACAGGGAAGGAATGCTCGTAGAAAGCTGAAAATGGGTACAGTTACAGACCTACTCTAGTGTACCAACTTCACAAAGTTACGGACCGCTCGGACAAACGGTCTCTGCGCTACGGACGCACAAAAACTCAAACTTCAAGTGGTCATATCTCGGTCCCTATCGCAGCTACAGACTAGTTTGACATATCACAAGAAAGGTCTGTTTCTCAGCTTTCCAATGATGTATAGCATTATAGTATCAGACGCGCGGCGTAGAATCGCGTGTAGCATTGAAAATTTAATGTCACTTTTTGTGCCTAACAAAACATTTTTGGCTAAAAAATCTATGAAGTTCTTCTTGGATGTCCGTGAATATTTTTTTCAATATACCTTTGTTAGGCCTACATACTGTCCTCAAAGGAAATTTGCCTACATCAAATGGTTTTTCCTAGAGAATTTTTTTAATTTCACATTTTAACATTAGATTGCTCAGCTTCTAACTATCCAAATTTTATGAAATTAACACTAAAAGATGTCTAAAATTATTGCCTTATCTGTTCTCCAAGGGCATGGACCTGATTCTAATAACCTATTTTACATGTATGATTTCATATATTCAATCATAGCTACTAAGTGAATGTTTCAAATCAGTTAAAACTCAAATGACATGTCGCTAATTTTTTGTCTGATTTTTCTATGTAGACACAACCTCACAACTCTTATGGCTTGCCTGCAACAGGCCATTAGGGTTAGGGTTAGGGTTTACTCAATATGCATTGTCTGCATGATGGTACGCTTGGCTCCACAGGTGTGTCTGGCAGTCAAGATATTTGATAGGCATATGCTCCAACAACATTGCAGCGTTCATACATGCTTTTAAGAATTCATCATGAAGGACATGAATTGGAAGGGGAGAGTAAGCAGGGAAGGGGAGACAGGGGGGGCGCGGGGGATTATCCGATATTGCCGTACGGCAATATCAGTTATACTAGTTATAAATTCCCCCGTTAGGGGAATTTATATTGTTTTTGTTCGTTTTTTTTTTCAGCATCCTATTATTATAAATTCCCCCGTTAGGGGAATTTATATTGTTTTTGTTCGTTTTTTTTTTCATCATCATCTTTGTTGTTTTTTTTTTTCTTCTTATTTTTCGTCAACATTTTGACAGGCTGTATTTCAGAAACTATTTCCAGTAACTACCTGAAATTGCAGAATAATATTGCTTTTGCTGAACAATTTTATATACCGGAATTACAGAGCGTAATTTTTAGTGAACTGGTAATTACGCAGCAAATGCATAAAAAATTTGTCGTCACGGTTTTAGAAGAACCAATTAGTGAAATTACACCAAATTTTTACACAATCATCTCTGAAGATATACGCAGTGCGGAAAGGCGGCTTTTGGCAATATCTCTAAAAGTTTTTTTTATATGAATTTTTCAAATAAGGGAATTCCCAAAATTGCCACTAAAATTTTCCAAAAACTAGGAAGAAATGCTTCAATCAAGCTGACATTGCATGGAGTTACAGTCATACTATAGTGTAACAATCCACTAGAATTTCAACTTTCTAGCATTAACGGTATCGGCGCTATAGCACCGCAAAAAGCCTATTTTTCAAACGCCGATAACTCGGCCCCTATTGAAGCTACATAAAAATAAAAAATACCACTACAAAGCTCTGTTTCTTAGCTTTCACATGGTATATAGCATGCTACTGTAGCGCCGTCCGTTCAAAATCGCGGTGGACCCTGAAAATTTTATCTCACTTTTTTCCTCCCCAAATGCTTCTTATGGCTGGAAACACTTTTTCCTGGCCATATGCCAATTTCATCGCTTCTCATACTTCACTGGCTGCAAATTTTCTCTGTTGAAATAAATGCTGACCCAACTACATTTCTGTGTGAATAATCAGATGGGGAAGGTAAAAGGGAAGGGGCATGGGGATGTAAGGGGGCAGGGGGATATAAGGGGGCAGGGGGATATAAGGGGGCAGGGGAGAGGAAGGGAAGGGGGGAATTTATCTTTGTAATTGTGCACAATTACAGGTGTACTAGTTAAGAATTTACCTATGGTAAATTCTATTTGTTTTTGCTATTCTTATTAAGAATTTACCATACCTATGGTAAATTCTTATTGTTTTTGCTATTATTAAGAATTTACCATATATGGTAAATTCTTATTGTTTTTGTTAATATTCTTATTATTATTATTACGGTTTCCGAAAAAAATTTGCTTCGATTTTCTTGATTTTTTTTGTGAATGTACCTGTATACTTGTAGACTACTGTATTCCGGTCCTGAGTTTGAATTTTTATTTTTATCGTATATAGGACCTTTTTAGTGTGAATTTTAATATATTTTGATGTACTATATCTCAATAAATATATAAACTAGAGTAATTTGCCTTAGTTATTGTCCATAAACCATAAAATTCTATACTTTGGCGAAAAAATTATCAAAATCACTCAAGCGGAACATGCCACACTGAAAATTTACGTCGTTTTCGAGTTGTTTCGGGTTTAGCAAAATTCATATATAGTAACAGCATGCTGATGGTGCCAAAAGTTGCTCTATAGTACGGGACATGGAAAGACATATTTTTAATTTTGATATTTTAAGTATCTATGGAATGGCGGCCATTTTTGTAGAGTGTATTTGCTCAATTTGAGTTGCATGAGTTAGAAATCCATGAAGGAGTCATTTTAGGTAATGCAAATGTATAATGAACCCCCCAAATATGCCCCTAAAACCCCCATAGCCACCTTTAAATTTGACCTTGACCTCATTTTTCAAGGTCATACCACCCGTCAAAGTTTCAATTCACTACATTTTCAAAAATTCCAAAAATTATGTTTTTTCAAAGATATCGGGATCATATTATAGATTCTTATAGCCTGCAGCTAGATTGTTTAAACCCTGAAATCGGAATTGATCTATCTCTTCATGCTGATTTATAAAAAAATTCCAAATATTGCATACCGCGCGACATGTAAATCAGCCTATTTTTGTCCTCTTGAGCAATAAATATTCATCCTACACAGTTCAAATAATGAAATGACCCCCCCTTTGTCACGTATTTCCAATCAGGGAAAAATATTGGTTTTGACCTAGAAAGGTATTTTCAAGGTCAAACTCAAGGTCAAATATTTGGCAAAATTGGATATATGAGATACCTAATTTTTTTAACTAGGAAATAATTGAGGAATTTCCACAATCTCTTCAGTGTTTGGTGCCACAGTACCCTAGAGGACCCTTGCAAAGTTTTAAGTTCCTCGGATTGATGTACATTGCATAATAAAGGTCACAAGGTCAAAAAATGACAGCTAAACTGAAAGCTCATTTTCCAATTTCGCACTTTTACCAAAACTTTGATGGCCTTTATCTCCGGTTCTAATTAAGTTAGAGAAAAACTGAAAGCATATTCGGAAAGGCCGTAATCTCCTCTAGTATTTGTTTTCTATGCATTTTAACGTATCTCTGCTAGTTAAAAAGATCGCCGGACCCTGAAAATTTCATGTTTTTGGTCATGATTTTACACTTTAACATTTTTTTCACAAAGAAGGCAATCTTCAAAAAAATTTATACTCTTTGAGGATGTAATCCTAACACTTTTACAGTAGTGTGTGCAATTTCAAGTCTCTACTGTAAACGTTTGCCTTTGAGATCAAAATAATGTTCAAAACTTGACATTTTCAGAGTCAATTTTTTGGTGATATTTCACATTTTTGTCATTAATTCAATCGGTTCTATCTTCGGTTCTGATTAAGGTATAGGAATGATGAAAGCAGTTCTGAATACCTCAGATTCTCCTCTTTATTTTATTTAATGTTCATTTTGGTGTACCATCAATAGTTAAAAAGATCGGTCAACTCTGAAAAATTCAACTTTACCTATTATAACCAAATTAGTGCCCTGAGCTAAAAGAAGTCAATTTTGCAGTGAAAAAATACAAAATCAGTATAAAAGTTGCATGGACCTATTGTGTTAATGTGATACATTATACTGATCTTACTATATCTATGATGCTAAGTATACGTGAATGTTCATTTTTGTTTTTTTCTTGTCAAGTGGTCAATAAAACAAAATTAAATGTACTTAACTAAATAAACCAAACTGAGTAAACTATACTAAATAAACTAAACTGAATTAATTAAACTAAATAAGCTAAACTGAATTAAATAAACTAAACTAAATAAACTAAATTAAGCATGAGCATTCACACAATAGTCTGTACACATAAACATATACAATATACCTTTAAATAATAAATATATTGGTAAATTCTTCATCACTGACCATGGTCAGTTATAGCCATCTAGTTCTTCTTATTATTAAACTTCACCTATTACATAGGTGAAGTTTCTTGTTTTCGTAAATATTTTTATTATTATTATTATTATTATTTTTCCGGACAAAAATTTCTTCAAAAAAATCTCAAAAAAATCACATACGGAGTACTACATGACCATATTACACTGAAAAAATCGGAATGACCTTGACCTATTTTTCAAGGTCACAGGCCACTTCAAAGTCAGGTTTTTCATTTACTTTAAGTAATCATATCACAGAAAATTACAGGTAAATTTCATTTCCATTTAAATTACATGTCTTACGTGTAAATTACATAATCTAACCCAATTTCAAGAAAGTAGGTCAAGGTCAAGGTCGTACAGTTCAATTTTTAGTCTCAGAGGTGTGCGCGCGGGATCTCAGAATTGGCAAAGCACAGAGTCGCATAATTAATACCAAAGTTGCGTAAATGTCTGGCGCATGGTAAGTGCTTTTTCTTATAACGATTTCATGCTTTGTTATTGAGTTATGTTATTTTTAGTTACAACCGCGTCAACAAACTGGTGACCTTGAACATTTCACCCTGAAATATCGATTTTAGGCCATAACAATGTATAGTGAACCCCCCCAAAGTAGCCCCCAAAACCCCCATAACCACCTTCAAATTTGACCTTGACCTCATTTTTCAAGGTCATTTGGCTCTTCAAAGTGCAAAAAGTGCTTATTTTCAAAAATTCTGAAAATTATGTTTTTTTCATGATATCACCTTGATATATTATCTCTAGACAGACAAAAATATGTGCATTTAGAATATGCAACCCAAATTCCTCTAACATTTTACCTTAATTTTCTACAAAATTCCAAATATCGCAAACCGGAGAATGTTAAAAAATGACAAATTATTGCGTTTTGGACATGGAAATATCGATCAGAGAGAGTTCCAATAATTAATTGATCCCCCCTTTTCACATGCTGATTCTGAAAATCATATTTGTTTTGACCTAGAAACTCATTTTCAAGGTCAAATTCAAGGTCAAACATGATGAAAAATTTTACTTTTTTAACATTAGATTTTTTTACACAGCAAGGAACCAAAATATTGTTACAAAAATGTCACACATACTTGCTACAATAGTCTAGAGGCATCGTATAAATTTTCAAGGTCCTCGGCTTAACCTACTTTAGACCGTAAAGGTCACAAGGTCAAAAAATTAGGGAAAAATTTACGATATTTTTTCACATTTCTCAATTATAGCGTTATTTCAATCGGCTGTAGCTCCGGTCCTAATTAAGTTACAGAGAATCTGAAAACAGATTTGGAAGGCCAAACCCTCTGCTGGTTTTCGTTTTCTGAACATTTTGTCGTAGCTCTTACGTTTAAAGATCGCCGGACCCTGAAAATTTCATGTTTTTTGTCAAATTTTCACAATTTATCACCATTTTGACAAGGAAATAATCATTTTATTTCAATGAAGCTATTTGAGCATACTTTCATCTTTCGTTCACATAATCCTGCCAAGTTATATATGTTTCCATTGAACCGTTTTGGTTCTAGAGTAATTTTAAGTGAAAAACTACATTTTTTCAGAAATTTCTGAAGTCCACATTTCTGAATTGTAACGTAATTTCAATCGGCCTTATCTCAGGTCCTAATAAAGTTACGGAGAAACTGAAAATAGATTTGGAAAGCACAAATTCTCCTCTAGTTTCAATATTTGAACAATTTCTTGTATCACTGACGGTTAAAAAGATCGCCGGACCCTCAAAAATGTATGTTTTCAGAAATTGCAGTCATTTCTATTTGTTTTCAGGACTAGAAGTATCTTAGCCAATGCATTCCTAAAATTCCAAGGTTGATGTACTGTTGATTTACTGATTGATGTTCCTGTTGATGCACTGGTTGATGCACTGATTGATGTACTGGTTGATGCATGGTCAATGCGCTGGTCAATGCGCTGGTCCATGTACTGGTCCATGTACTGGTCCATGTACTGGTCCATGTACTGGTCCATGTACTGGTCCATGTACTGGTCTATGTCCTGGTCCATGTACTGGTCCATGTACTGTTCAATGTTATTTTCTGTATATAATATTCGGCAAGCTCAAATTTTCCTCTAGTTTTCATTTCTGAATGTTTTCTTGTAACTCTGATGGTTTAAAAGAACGCCCAACCCTCAAAATTACATGTTTTTGGTCAGTGTATCAGTCAGTGTATCAGTCAGTGTATCAGTCAGTGTATCAGTCAGTGTATCAGTCAGTGTATCAGTCAGTGTATCAGTCAGTGTATCAGTCAGCAAATCAGTCAGCGAATTAGTCAGCAAATCAGTCAGTGTATGGCCACAAACCGATTGACATGTTACAGTAAGGGTTTATCTGTCTGCTGACTATCTGTCAAATCACAACTAGTCCACAGACAGATAGTTTATAAGTACTTCCATAATTATCTGTGCACCCTATGTGCATTCTAAGTAACAATAAGTAACAATATTGCATGTGATATTGTGTGATATTGCGTGTTATGTAACATGTGCAAGACGCATGCAATTGCATGTACAAGTTTATGTGATATTGTGTGATATTGCGTGTTATGTAACATGTGCAAGACGCATGCAATTGCATGTACAAGTTTTTGTGCAAGTTTATGTTCGAGTTCATGTTCATGTTCAAGTTCATGTTCATGTTCAAGTTCATGTCCAATATCATTTCTGTGTTTTCTCACATAAATTTCACGGCCAATAATTATATGATTGGTGAAGTTTTGTCACCGCATCGCGGTTACCCGATTTCTAGTTATTATTATATCCGAAAAAGTTGCTTCGATTTTCCTGATTATTTTTGTGAATGTACCTGTATACTTGTAGACTACTGTATTCCGGTCTTGAGTTTGAATTTTTATTTTTAATGTATATAGGACCTTTTTAGCGTGAATTTTAGTATATTTTAATGAGCAAAATCTCAATAAACTTATAAACTAGAGTAATTTGCTTTAGTTTATGTCCATGAACAATAAAATTCTATACTTTGGCGAAAAAAATAATCGAAATCACTCAAGCGGAACATTCCACACTGAATATTTAGGTTATTTTCGATTTGTTTCAAGTTCGGCAAAAACCATAAATGATAGCAGCATGCTGATTGGGCGAAAAGTTGCTCTATGGTATGGGACATGGTAAGACATATTTTTAATTTTGATATTTTAAGTATTTATGGAATGGCGGCCATCTTGGTATGGTGTATTTGCTAAATTTGAGGTGCATGAGTTCAAAATCCATGAAGGAGTCATTTTAGGTAATGCAAATGTATAATGGACCCCCCCAAATATACCCATTTAAACCCCATACCAATCTTAAAATTTGACCTTGACCTCATTTTTCAAGGTCATATGACCCGTCAAAGTTTCAATTCACTACATTTTCAAAAATTCCAACAATTATGTTTTTTCAAAGATATCGGGATCATATTATAGACTTTTATAGCCGGCAGCTGGATTGTTTGAACCCTGAAATCGGAATTGATCTATCTCTTCATGTTGATTTATAAAAAAATTCCAAATATTGCATACCGCGCAACATGCAAAATCAGCCTATTTTTGCCCTCCAGAGCAATAAATATTGATCCTACACAGTTCAAATAATAGAATGACCCCCCCTTTGTCACATATTTCCAATATGGGAAAAATATTGGTTTTGACCTAGAAAGGTATTTTCAAGGTCAAACTCAAGGTCAAATATTTGGCAAAATTGGATATTTGAGATACCTAATTTTTTTAACTAGGAAATAATTGAGGAATTTCCACAATCTCTTCAGTGTTTGGTGCCACAGTGCCCTAGAGGACCCTGGCAAAGTTTTAAGTTCATCGGATTGATGTACATTGCATAATAAAGGTCACAAGGTCAAAAAATGACAGCTAAATTGACTGGTCATTTTCCAATTTCGCATTTGTTGCCAAACTTTGATCGCCTTTATCTCCGGTTCTAATTAAGCTAGAGAAAAACTAAAAACATATTCGGAAAGGCCGTAATCTCCTCTAGTATTTGTTTTCTATGCATTTTAACGTATCTCTACTAGTTAAAAAGATCGCCGGACCCTGAAAATTTCATGTTTTAGGTCATGATTTTACACTTTAACATTTTTTTCACAAAGAAGGCAATCTTCAAAAAAATCAATACTCCTTGAAGATGTAATCCTAACACCTTTACAGTAGTGTGTGCAATTTCAAGTCTCTGCTGTAAACCGTTTGCCTTTGAGATAAAGATAATGTTCAAAACTTGACATTTTCAGAGTCAATTTTTTGGTGATATTTCACATTTTTGTCATTAATTCAATCGGTTCTATCTTCGGTTCTAATTAAGGTATAGGAATGATGAAAGCAGTTCTGAATACATCACATTCTCCTCTTTATTTTGTTTAATGTTCATTTTGGTGTACCATCAATAGTTAAAAAGATCGGTCAACCCTGAAAATTTCAACTTTACCTATTATAACCAAATTAGTGCCCTGAGCTAAAAGAAGTCAATTTTGCAGTGAAGAAATACAAAATCAGTACAAAAGTTGCATGGACCTATTTTGTTAATGTGATACATTACACTGATCTTACTACATCTACGATCCTCAGTAAACTGAGTAAAATATATTAAATAAACTAAACTAATTAAATTAAACTAAATAAGCTAAACTGAACTAAATAAACTAAACTAAATAAACTAAATTAGGCATTAGCACTCACACAATAGTCTGTACACATAAACATATACAATATACCTTTAAATAATAAATATATTGGTAAATTCTTCATCACTGACCATGGTCAGTTATAGCCATCTAGTTAGCATTCACCATCACTATGGTGAATGGTATTGATTTTGGTCGTATTATTATTATTTTTCTTCCCTTTTTTTTTGGAATTTCAACATGAAAGTTAGTGTATAGATAGTCCTTGATGAGTAGATCGATTTCCCAAAATATTTTTGACCTTGACCTATTTTTCAAGGTCAGAGGTCACCTCAAAGTCACTGATTTTGGAGGTTTATCTCCTGAACTAATAAAGATAGAGACACCTGGTCTTCAGTGTTAAGTTAGTAGACCCTTATTGAACAAATATCAGCCATGAAATTGATCATTTGCAAAAAGGGGTAATTGCCCTCACCCCTTTTAATGAAAACCAGTTTGCGCACGGTTTTGAGAAAACTGCAACCAGCACTTTCATGAAATTATAGGAAAAGGTGCCCTATAGCATGGGCCAGTGCAGCAAGAAATGTGGTGAAAATCATGCAAGGGGTTACTGAGATATTTGACTTTCAAAATTAAAATATTTTGCCCAAAAGTGAAAATATTTTCTAACTTTGCTTTGAATGAAGACAGCTCAATGAAACTTGGAACATATATATAGCCCTGTTGTAGAGGAATATTTTCATTAAACATCCATGACCTTGACATCAAGGTCAAGGTCACAGAGAGTGAATGAAAAGGCACCTTAGGTACATTTCACAACATTTTCAAGCAAGGTTGTTCAATTGTGGTCTATCATTTCCAATCAAGAGTAATTTGAATGCTCTCAAGTATATTTAAACTTGTGAAGAAGTTCATCAATTGTCAAGGTCATCACCAGTCAAAGACAGGAAAAATGAAGAAATGAGATAAGTGCAGAATAGAATGAATTAAAGAATAAATTTAGGTCAATATGAAGTCAATATGAATGCCATTATGAATTCAACATGAATGTCAACATGAATATCAACATGAATGTCAAAATTAATGAATGTCAAAATTAATGTCAATATTGGTGTAGATATCAGTGTCATCAGTGTTACTATCAGTGTCATCACTGTCAATTGATATCAGGGTCAAATGAATGTCAGTGAATGTCAATATGAATATTGATATAAATGTCAATATGAATAATGTCAATAGGAATGTCAATATGAATGTCAAAATGAAGTCAATTCAAGTGTCAATATAAAAGTGAAGAATGAAAGTCAAGTTGATAATCAAGTTAATCCTTTTTTATGGTGAATGCTCATTACTGGTTCACCAGTAATATTGATGTCTAGTTATTCTTATTCTTCTTTTTGTTTTCAAAATGGTCCTATGGCGATGAAAGTTGGTCAGAAGGTTAATCAGTCATTCAGTATTGTGAAAGTGGGTCATTTGATGTCATTTTCACAGTTGTCTTCTTCACACAGGCGTTCAAAGTCGAAAATTTGTAAACTTTAAGGTTGAATAACTGAAAAAGTATTTGAGATAATGAGTCAAGAGTCAAAATCATGTGATAAAAAGTTGTTGCCTATGTATTGGTACAACTGATATGAGAGTTGGTCCAACGGGTAAAGGGCTAGAGCAGAATGAGCAGTTTTTGGTCTGCGAACAAGATCTCAAGTTACGTAATAGATGGAATCATGGTGATTGTGACAAAAGTTGGCCAGTATCTGGGGCCAGTGCAGTGTGCAATATGGTTTGGATGTGTAGGCTACTTTTTGAAATATTGCAATTATTCAAAATCAAGGGTTCGAAATTTAGGTGGAATTGTAAAATCTCCTTGAAGCAGTAGTCTGAGGTGATTAAAATGTATAATGAACTACCCTTAACTTTACCAAAACAGACTATTTTGACCAAAAAATTCGACAAAAAGATGATATTTGAAGGTGATATGAGCCATTAAAGTTTAAAAAGTACAATTTTCCAAAAATTCTCAAAATTATGTTCTTTTCAACCAATCAAATGAAAAGTCTGGCGTCTAGTACTCAATAACATGGTTATCAAAAGCCACCTATTGCAATTGTTTCATATCCTCAACTGAACTTGTAAAAAATTGTGAAAAATGGTACTTCGCAACTTACATGACATTTTGCATACATCATTTAATTTGAGTGGGAAATATCACTTCTACAGCTTTCTGTAAATTAAATGATCCCCCAATATAACATACTGCAATCACATGAGAACATTAATTTTCACCTGTGACAATTTCCGCATGGTCAAATTAGAGGTCAAAGATGAAGGGAAAAATTGATCATTTTGGCAGATGATTTTTTTTTACTAGGAAGGAATATTTCAATTTTCTTGATTTTAAGAGCAGATGTAGACCAAATACTTCTGGTTATTTGTTGGAAATAACAAGTCTGTAGCTACATCCACCTCTGAGCAGTAAGGGTCAAAAGGTAAAAAAACGACAAACGATCAGCAAAAAATTCATTTTCACATGATGCAGGTGTGACAGGTTCACACTGTAAGACGTTGTGGCCGCATAAATTAGCATACATTAGCCATATATGGAGTGCTCCTCTGGCCAGTTCATTTGTGTGCTGGTTACAAGGGTAGGCCTACTGATTGGAACAGTAGTCTGCTATCATGCTTTTGGGAGACAGGACTCTGAGTGACTATTCTGAGTCACGATTCTCAGTCATTGCTCTGAGTCGGGACTCGCTGTCAGGCATCGGAGTCAGGCCTCGGAGTCAGGACTGTCAGGACTGTCAGTCAGGCCTGTCAGTCAGGACTGTTCCTCAGGACTATCAGTCAGGGCTGTCAGTCAGGACTCTGAGTCAGGACTCTGACTCAGGACTCTGAGTCAAGACTCTCTGAGTCTGGACTTTGAGTCAGGACTTTGATTCAGGACTGTTGGGAGTCAGGACTCTGAGTCAGGACTCTGAGTCGGGACTGGCAGTCAGGCCTCGGAGTCAGGACTGTCAGTCAGGACTGTCAGTCAGGACTGTCAGTCAGGACTGTCAGTCAGGACTGCCTGTCAGGACTGTCAGTCAGGACTGTCAGTCAGGACTGTCAGTCAGGACTATCAGTCAGGACTCTGAGTCAGGACTTTGAGTCAGGACTTTAAGTCACAACTCGGAGTCACGACTCGGAGTCACGACTCGGAGTCACGACTCAGAGTCACGACTCAGAGTCACGACTCAGAGTCACGACTCAGAGTCACGACTCAGAGTCACGACTCAGAGTCACGACTCAGAGTCACGACTCAGAGTCACGACTCAGAGTCACGACTCAGAGTCACGACTCAGAGTCACGACTCAGAGTCACGACTCAGAGTCACGACTCAGAGTCACGACTCAGAGTCACGACTCAGAGTCACGACTCAGAGTCACGACTCAGAGTCACGACTCAGAGTCACGACTCAGAGTCACGACTCAGAGTCACGACTCAGAGTCACAACTCTTAGGCCGTGTTGAGTCGAGACAGGAATCAGAGGCAGGATTTGGCATCAGCCATTGAAGTCATGAGTCTGAGCTAGGAGTCCGGGTCAGAGAAAAGAGTCTGCATCAAGAGTGAGAGTCAGTAGTCTGAATCAGAGATCTGATCAGGATTCAGAGTTGGAGTTGGAGTCAGAGTCGCAGTCATGGTGAGGAATCACAGTCAGCATGTGTTTGTCAGTCCGTCGGTTTCATCCATCTGTCCATTCGTCTGTCCATTTACATGCAAAGTTTAGCTCATCTGTCCATCTGTCCATTTGTCTGTCGGTTTACAGGCCAAGTTTATTTAAAAGTAAAGGTAAATTCTTTGTAATTGTCAGTATTGACAATTACCGTGTTCTCTAGTTAAGAATTTACCTATGGTAAATTCTATTTGTTTTTGTTAAGATTATTATTATTCTTCTTATTTCAAAATGGTTCTATGTTCATGAAAGTTTGTCAAAAGGTAGATCAGTTATTGGGTATTACGTAATTGGGTCATTTGATGTCATTTTCACAGTTGTCTTTTTCACGGAGCCGTTCAAAGTCGAAAATGAGTAAACTTTCAAGGCCTATAACTTAAAAAGTATTTTAGATACTGAGTCAAGAGTCAAAATCCTGTGATAAAAAGTTGTTTTCAACATTTTGGTCCCTGGTCATATGAGAGTTGGTCCAACGGGTAAAGGGCTAGAGCGAATGAGCAGTTTTCAGTGTTGCGCAGGTTTCTCAAGTTATGTAACAGATAGGAACATGGTGATGGTGGTAAAAGTTAGCCAGTATCTGGGGCCAGTGCGGATAGAAATATGGTTTGGATATATGTAATACTTTTTGAAATATGGCAATTTTCCAAAATCGAGAGTTCAAAATTGAGGTGGAATTGTAAAATCTCCATGAAGGAGTAGTTTCAGGTGATCAAAATGTATAATGAACTACCCTTATATTTACCCAAAAAGACTATATTGACCAAAAAAGTGGACCAAAAGGTTATATTTGAAGGTGATTTGAGTCATTAAAGTTTAAAAAGTTGAATTTTGCAAAAATTCTGAAAATTGTGTTATTTTCCACCAATCCTCTCAAAAGTCTGGTGTCTACAAGTCAATAATATGGTTATCAAAAGCCCCCAATGAAGAATATTTCATGTCTTCAACTAAATTTGTAAAAAATTGTGAAAAATGGTACTTCTCGACACTCCTGACATTTACCATAAATGATTTTTTTGGAGTGGGAAATATCACTCCTACAGCTTTCTTTAAATTAAATGACCCCCCTATATCACATCTGTCAATCACATGAGCACATTACTTTTGAGCTTTGACCTTTTTATCAAGGTCAAATTTGAGGTCAAAGAGGAAATGAAAAAAGGTTATTTTCACTGATTATTTTTTTTAACTGGGAAGGAACATTCCAATTTTCTCGATTTTAACTGAAAATGTGGACCAAATACTTGCAGTAAATTGTGACAAATGGCAAGTATCTAGCTGCAGTCAGCTTTAAGCAATAAAGGTCAAAAGGTCAGAAAAATGAAGAAATGGTCAGCAAAAAATTCATTTTCACATGATGCAGGTGACACCATTTCACACTCCAACGCAGGCTGGCCGCATATATTAGCATACATTAACCATATATGGAAAGCTGTTCTGGCTGTTTCAGGTGACGGGGCCAGTGTACGCTACTGACTAATGTTTATATACATACTACAGTCTCAAATGACTGAGTGGAGTTGGGAACAGGAGTTGTAGTCAGGACCCTGAGCCAGGACTCTGAGTCAGGTCTATGAGTCAGGTCTATGAGTCAGGTCTGTGAGTCAGGTCTGTGAGTCAGGTCTGTGAGTCAGGTCTGTGAGTCAGGTCTGTTAGTCAGGTCTATGAGACAGGACCCTGAGTCAGGTCTCTGAGTCAGGTCCCTGAGTCAGGACCCTAGGTCAGGACTCTGAGTCAGGACTCTGAGTCTCGACTATTAGTCTCCACTATGAGTCAGGCCGCTGAGTCAGGACTCGGAGTCAGGAATCTGAGTCAGGATTCAGAGTCAGGAATCTGAGTCAGGCCTCTCAGTCAGGACTTTGAGTCAGGACTCTGAGTCAGGACTCTGAGTCAGGACTCTGAGTCAGGACTTGGAGTCAGGATTCAGTCAGGTCTGTGAGTCAGGTCTGTGAGTTAGGACCCTGAGTCAGGGCTCTGAGTCAGGTCCCTGAGTCAGGAATCTGAGTCAGGAATCTGAGTCAGGAATCTGAATCAGGAATCTGAATCAGGACCCTGAGTCAGGACTCTGAGTCAGGATCCTGAGTCAGGACTCTGAGTCAGGACTCAGAGGCAGGACTCTGGGTCGGGACTCTGATTCGGGACAGGCCTGTGAATTAGGCCTGAGTCGGGACACTGAGTCAGGACTGTGAGTCGGGCCTGAGAGTCGGGACTGTGAGTCGGGACTGTGAGTCGGGGACTGTGAGGCGGGCCTGTGAGTCAGGACTCTGAGTCAGGACTCTGAGTCAGGACTCTGGGTCAGGATTCTGAGTCAATACTCTGAGTCCGGACTCTGAGTCAGGATTCTGAGTCAGGATTCTGAGTCAGGACTCTGAGTCAGGACTCTGAGGCAGGACTCTGAGTCTGAGTCGGGCCTCTGAGTCGGGCCTCTGACTCGGGCCTCTGAGTCGGGCCTCTGAGTCGGGCCTCTGAGTCGGGCCTCTGAGTTGGGACTCTGGGTCAGGACTCTGGGTCAGGACTCTGAGTCAGGACTCTGAGTCGGGACTCTGAGTCAGGACTCTGAGTCAGGACTCTGAGTCAGGACTCTGAGTCAGGACTCTGAGGCAGGACTCTGGGTCGGGACTCTGAGTCGGGCCTCTGAGTCGGGCCTCTGAGTTAGGACTCTAAGTCAGGACTCTGAGTCGGGACTCTGAGTCAGGACTCTGAGTCAGGACTCTGAGTCAGGACTCTGAGTCGGGACTCTGAGTCGGGACTCTGAGTCAGGACTCTGGGTCAGGACTCTGAGTCAGGACTCTGAGTCGGGACTCTGAGTCAGGACGCTGAGTCAGGACTCTGAGTCAGGCCTTTTGAAGCAGGCCTTTTGAAGCAGGACTCTGAGTCGGGACTCTGAGTCGGGACTCTGAGTCGGGACTCTGAGTCAGGACTCTGAGTTGGGACTCTGAGTCGGGACTCTGAGTCGGGACTCTGAGTCGGGACTCTGAGTTAGGACTCTGAGTCAGGACTCTGAGTCGGGACTCTGAGTCAGGACTCTGAGTCAGGACTCTGAGTTAGGACTCTGAGTCGGGACTGTGAGTCAAGACTGTGAGTCAGACTCTGAGGTGGATCTCTGAGTCAGGACTCTGAGTCAGGACTCTGAGTCAGGACTCTGAGTCAGGACTCTGCATCGGGACTGTGAGTCAAGACTCTGAGTCAGACTCTGAGGTGGGTCTCTGAGTCAGGACTCTGAGTCAGGACTCTGAGTCAGGACTCTAGTCAGGCCTTTTGAGGCAGGACTCTGAGTCGGGACTCTGAGGCAGGACTCTGAGTCGGGCCTCTGAGTCAGGACTCTGAGTCGGGCCTCTAAGTCGGGACTCTGAGTCGGGACTCTGAGTTGGGACTCTAAGTCTGGACTCTGAGTCGGGACTCTGAGTCGGGACTCTGAGTCAGGACTCTGAGGCCGTGTTGAGTCTTAGGAAGGATTTGGCATCAGCAGTTGTAGTCACGAGTCTGAGCCGGGAGTCTGAGTCCGGCATCAGGTGAGAAGTCAGAGTCAGCAGGTTTCATCCATCTGTCCGTTACAGGCAAAGTTTAGCCCATCTGTCTAGCTGTCCATCTGTCCATTTGCCTTTCTGTTTACAGGCCAAGTTCAGTTAAAAGTAAAGGTAAATTCTTTGTAATTGTCTCTGATGACAATTACCGTGTTCTCTAGTTATAATCCCCCGCTCGCGCAGCGGCGGGGGATTATATTGATATTCTTCGATTACCTTTTATTATTATTATTATTATTATTATTATTATTATTATTATTATTATTATTCTCACAGGGAAACTGCGATTACTTCAAAACTATTAAAGAAACCACTTTATAAGTCAAGGGTAATATGCAACTCCGTTGCGCGCTACTTTGAACGAAATTTCATGATCAAATTTCATGACACTTCTGAGTTATGAGGAAAATATAAAAAAAATTTCCGGCGCAGGTTTCTGAGAACCTAAGCATAACTGAGACCTGTTGATTTTTTCTAAGATACCTTGACAAAGTCTCCAGTGCAGAAAGGCGTCTCGTGGAGATTTCATGAACACATTTCAAGATACGATTTTTTGAAAAATAGACATCCCGAAAACTGGCCAAAATTTTTCTGAAAAACAGGGAAGGAATGCTCGTAGAAAGCTGAAAATGGGCGTGCTTACAGACCTAGCCTAGTGTACCAACTTCACAAAGTTACGGACCGCTCGGACAAACGGTCTGTGCGCTACGGACGCACAAAAACTCAAACTTCAAGTGGTCATAGCTCAGTCCCTATTGCAGCTACAGACTAGTTTCACATATCACAAGAAAGGTCTGTTTCTCAGCTTTCCAATGGTGTATAGCATAATAGTGTCAGGCGCGCGGCGTAGAATCGCGTCGGACATTGAAAATTTCATGTCACTTTTTAGGCCCAAAAAACCTTTTCGGCTCAAAAAGTCAATGTAATTCTTCATGCACGTCCATCATTATTTTATGTGGGCTACCCATATCAGCCCTCCATATTGTCCCCAAACATAAATTACCTACATTAAATAGTTTGTCCTAGAGAATTGTTTTATTTTTCAAACTTCAAATATAAATTGCTCAGCTTCCGGTTATTCAAATTTCATGAAATTAATACCAAAAGATGCTTAAAATTCTCACCTTTACTGTCCTCTAAGGCCATACAGCTCATAGTAATAGCCAATTTTACATAGATGATTTTATATAAGCCACTATAACTCCTGCATTTATGTTTCAAATCAGATGAAAATGCAATGACATGTTCCTAATTTATTGCCTGATTTTTCCATGTAGGCACATCTCCCCAACTCTTATGGTTTGCCTGCAGCAAGCCATTAGGGTTAGGGTTAGGGTTTACTCAACATGCACTGCTTGCAGGGTGGTACGCTTGGCCACCACAGGTATGTCTGGCAGTCAAGATATTTGATAGGCATATGCTCCAACAGCATTGCAGCGTTCATACATGCTTTTAAGAATTCATCATGAAGGACATGAATTGGAAGGGGAGAGTAAGCAGGGAAGGGGAGACAGGGGGGCGCGGGGGATTATCCGATATTGCCGTACGGCAATATCAGTTATACTAGTTATAAATTCCCCCGTTAGGGGAATTTATATTGTTTTTGTTCTTTTTTTATTTTCATCATCTTTTTTCCTCCTCCTCTTCTTATTTTTCATCACCACTTTTGAGAGCTCATATTTCTGGAACTATTTATGATATCTTCTTAAAAATACATACCTATAATGCAATTGCAAAGTACTATAACGTCCTGGAATTACAGAGCGTAATTACTAGTACTCTGGAAATTACGTCCAAAATTCATAAAAAATTTGTGTCAACGGTTCTGGAATAACCGCAATACGAAATTACACCAAATTTTAACACAATAATCTCTAAAGACATACGCAGTGCGGAAAGGCAGCTTTTGTCAATATCTCTAAAAGTTTTTTTTATATGAATTTTTCAAATAAGGGAATTCCCAAAATTGCTACTAAAATTTTCCAAAAACTAGGAAGAAATGCTCCAATCAAGCTGAAATTGTATGCAGTTACTGTCATACTATAGTGTAACAATCCACTAGAATTTCTAATTTCTAGTGTTAACGGTATCGGCGCTATAGCACCACAAAAACGCTATTTTCAAGCGCCGATAACTCGGCTCCTATTAAAGCTACAGAAAAATAAAAAAACACCACCAGAAAGCTCTGTTTCTTAGCTTTCACATGGTATATAGCATTCTACTGTAGCGCCGTCCGTTAAAAATCGCGGTAGACCCTGAAAATGTTATCTCACTTTTTTCCTCCCCAAATGCTTCTTATGGCTGGAAACACTTTTTCCTGGCCATATGCCAATTTCATCGCTTCTCATACTTCACTGGCTGCACATTTTCTTTTTTGAAATAAATGCTGACCCAATTACATTTCTGTGTGAATCATCAGATGGGGAAGGTAGAAGGGAAGGGGCAGGGGGATGTAAGGGGGCAGGGGAGAGGAAGGGAAGGGGGAATTTATCTTTGTAATTGTGCACAATTACAGGTGTACTAGTTATTATTATTTTTTTTTTTTTTTTTCGTCAACACTTTGACAGGCCGTATTTTCGACACTATTTACAGTAACTACCTGAAATTGCAAAGTGATATTGCTTTTGGTGAACAATTTTATATACTGGAATTACAGAGCGTAATTTTTAGTAAACTGGTAATTACGCAGCAAATGCATAAAAAATTTGTCGTGACGGTTTTAGAAGAACCAATGAGTGAAATTACACCAAATTTTTACACAATCATCTCTAGAGATATACGCAGTGCGGAAAGGCGGCTTTTGGCAATATCTCTAAAAGTTTTTTTTATATGAATTTTTCAAATAAGGAATTCCTGAAATTGCTACTAAAATTTTTCAAAAACTAGGAAGAAATGCTCCAATCAAGCTGAACTTGCATGCAGTTACAGTCATACTATAGTGTAACAATCCACTAGAATTTCAACTTTCTAGCGCCAACGGTATCGGCGCTATAGCACCACAAAATCGCTATTTTCAAGCGCCGATAACTCAGCCCCTGTTAAAGCTACAGAAAAATAAAAAACACCACCAGAAAGCTCTGTTTCTTAGCTTTCACATGGTATATAGCATTCTACTGTAGCGCCGTCCGTTCAAAATCGCGGTAGACCCTGAAAATTTTATCTCACTTTTCAGCTCCCCAAATGCTTCTTATGGCTAGAAACACATTTTCCTGGCCATATGTGCATTTCATCGCTTCTCATACTTCACTGGCTCCACATTTTCTCTGTTGCAATAAATGCAGACCCAATTACATTTTTGTGTGAATCAGGGGATGGGGAAGGTAGAAGGGAAGGGGGCAGGGGGATGGGAGGGGGAGGGGGAATTTATCTTTGTAATTGTGCACAATTACAGGTGTACTAGTTCTTATTATTATAATCCCCCGCCGCTTGCGGGCGGGGGATTATATTGATATTCTTCGATTACCTTTTATTATTATTATTATTATTAAGAATTTACCTATGGTAAATTCTATTTGTTTTTGTTAATTATAAATCGACTCTAAGGAGATTTATATTGTTTTCTTTGATATTATTATTATTATTATTATTATTATTTGGCCATTTTTATCCAGTCAGTTTTTGTCATAGAGACTTGAAATTTTGTACATAGGTAGTCCTTGGTAAGTACTTTCATTTTCTGTGAAAATGGTTGACCTTGACCTTGAACTCAAGGTCACAGGTCATCTCAAAGTCAAATTTTTCAAAATTTCAAAGTGGATTATCTCTTTTAATATCATTGTTAGAATATTAAGACTTGGTAATCTTTATATGAACATGTGTTGCTACATTTTTGGCCTATATCGTTTATTGGGAGATGAGGGTAAAGGGGTATTTACCCCCTTCTGACAAAAACCAGTTGCTCATGTTTTCAGAGAAAACTATAATGGCTAGAGGCTCAGTTTTTGCTGTAATTGATAGCCTGACTACTCATCCATGGTAAGACACCTTTTATATTTTGATCAAACAAGGGGTTTTTGAGTTATGGGACTTTCAAAAATGGGTGTTTTGTCCAAAAAGTGAAAACATTTTTTAACTTTGGTTTGAATGGAGGGAATTTCATGAAACTTGGTGTGTATATAGTATTCATGAATTACAGTCACATTATGGAATAAAAATGACGTTTTGGGGGAAATTACCCCAAAAGGGGTAATTGACTCTAACTTGTGATTAACATGGGCGAATTTCTCCAAATTTTGCAGAAGTCCAGTATATTGACATGGGGACATAATGCAAGTATGATTTTGATGTCAAGGGGTAATTTACCCCCTTATTCTGGATCGAAAGGGGTGAATATGTGTTTTGACCAGTTATTGTGTATTGAATGATACAATAGGCATCGTTTGAGACTTTCCTTCGTGCTGTGGATGTTCCTGGATAAAAATTGTCATTTTAAGGTAATTACCCCAAAAAAGGGGTAAATATTCATAACTTTTGACTGGCTTGGACGATTTCCTTCAAATTTTGCACAAGTTTAGTATCTTGACATGGGCACATAATGCAAGTATGATTTTGATGTCATGGGTTAATTTACCCCCATATTCTGGATTGAAAGGGCGAATATGTGTTTTGAGCAGTTCTTATCTTTGCAATGGTATAATCGGCATCGGTTGGGACTTTACTTCACACCATTTTTGTTTTTGGGTTAAAATTGCCGTTTTTAGATAATTACCCCCAAAAAGAGGTAAATATTCATAACTTTTGATTGACTTGGACGATTTTCTTCAAATTTTGCACAGGTTTAGTATCTTGACATGGGGACATAATGCAAGTACGATATGGATGTCATGGGGTTATTTACCCCCATATTCCAGATCGAAGGGGGTGAATATGTGTTTTGAGCAGTTCTTATCTTTGCAATGGTACAACAGGCATCGGTTGGGACTTTACTTCACAACATTGATGTTTTTGGGTTAAAATTGCCGTTTTTAGGTGTTTACCCCAAAAAAGGGGTAAATATTCATAACTTTTGATTGACTTGGACGATTTTCTTCAAATTTTGCACAGGTTTAGTATCTTGACATGGGGACATAATTCAAGTTTGACTTTGATGTCATGGGGTAATTTACCCTCAAAATCAATGCCAAAAGGGATGAACAAGTATTTTGAGCAGTTTTTGTGTTTTCAATGGTATATTTGGTTATGTGTTTCCATTGATTTTTCGTATGAATTGTTCAATCTTTTGCCTGCAAGCCCACGTATTCCATGTCGATTTATTCCCTACCTTTTCAAAGGTTGACTGCTAGTATTATTAAGAATTTACCTATGGTAAATTCTATTTGTTTTTGCTATTATTATTATTAAGAACTTCCCGTAGGGAAGTTCTTATTGATATTGTACGTATTCTTATTCTTCTTATTATTTTTCTTCCCACTTTTGGCCATTTTTTAAATGTTGCATAACTGACAAACTATATAATGTATCCCCTTAAAAATATAACTGCATAGTTGCAGTAGAAAACTTCTTCAATGGTGGGAATTACGCATGGGAATTACACACGACATGGGAATAACAGCGATTTTCTGTAAAAAACTTTTGCGCACGGTTTTGAAGAAACTGTTGGTTTGTTTGCCATGAAATTTTTTTCCCATATACTACAAACAAATGTGCAGTGCAGAAAGGAGCCTAGTTGTAAATGGCTTGATAGGTCTTGAGATAAAAAAGTTCGAAATCAAGGCAAAACGAAATTTCCAGGGGTCATGTCATGAAAAACCATGATGCAATTATCAGATTTTCATGATCTTCAGGGAATTAGTAGTACTACTAGGGTACACTGTCTATGCAAAAGTATGGGACCCCAGGTCCAATACTTTTGGTGCCACAAGGCCTCAAAAGTGCAACTTTTGAAGGGCTGTCACTCCCTTAATATTAAATTAAGAAGAAAATAAAAACCGTTTTTGGGAAGCTCAGAATGTCAGCTTTACAATGGTATATAGCATTACCCCCTTGGATGCCCAAGGGAAAATTTCGCTTAACAGTGAAAATTTCATGTCACATTTTGGCCCGATCAAAACTCTTTAGGCTACAAAAACCTATGAAGATCTTCATGGATCTTCATGAATATTTTTTTGGTAATACCCGGCCTAGACTCCTATAATATGGCCAAAGGAAATTTACCTCCATCAAATACTTTTTCCTAGAGAATTTTTTTAAATTTCAAAATTCAAATGCCGATAACTCGTTTCCTAATGACTACAATTTCACCAAAAAAACGTTAAAGGATGTGTAAAAACATGGTCTTCATTTCATTTCATGTAACCATGCTTGTCAGAGCAAAAGCCAATTTTACATGAATTTTTTGTTGTTTTCAATAATAACTCATCCATTTGTATGAAAAACTACATGGATGTTCATGAATAATTTATGTAAGATACCCAGGTTGGGCCTCCATATTGAACCAAAAGGAAATTTGCATACATCAAATAGTTTTTCCTAGAGAATTTTTTTAATATCAAAATTGAAACGTAAATTGCTCTGGTTCTAATTGTTCAAATCTCATGAAATTAACACCAAAAAATGCATAAAATTATGCCCTCTAGTGTGCTATAAGGTTATTGTCCTTTTACCTTTAACCAATTTTATATCTAACATTTTATATATTCAATTATAACTCATTAATTATTTATCAAATTCAATTAAAACTGATTTGACACATTCCTAATTTTTTGCTCTATTTTTCCATGTAAGCACAGCTCCATAACTCTGATGGTTTCTCTACAACAAGCCATTAGGGTTAGGGTTTCACCTACCATTCACCCAAATGTAGTGCATTGAGGGTGGTACCGCTGGCCACCACACACTGGTCTCCATGCCCAGCGATGTAATATATGTGACTGTATTGCAAGCAAATGTCTAGTGATAGCAACACTTACCTTTGCAAATGAAACAGCTTCACAATGGAAGGAAGGGGAAGGAAGGCATGTGAAGGGTAGGAATTGCAAGGGAAGGGAAGGGAAGGGAAGGGATTGGGAAGGAAGGGAAGTTCTTCCTTTAAATTGCTGTGCAATTTAGTATACTAGTTCTTATTATTATAATCCCCCGCTCGCGCAGCGGCGGGGGATTATATTGATATTCTTCGATTACCTTTTATTATTATTATTATAATCCCCCGCTCGCGCAGCGGCGGGGGATTATATTGATATTCTTCTTTTACCTTTTATTATTATTATTCAGCTCAGGAAAACTGTGATTACTACAAAACTATTAGAGATAATGTCCCAAAACCTCAAGGACTATATGCGACTCCGTTGCGCGCTACTTCAAGCGAAATTTCTTGATGAAATTTTATGATACTAACGCGTTATTGAGAAAATAAAAAATAAATTTCTGGCAACGTTTCCAGGAGAACAAAAGCAAATTGGGCTTTGCTGATTTTTTGTAATATACCTTGACAAAGTCTCCAGTGCGGAAAGGCGTCTAATGGAAATTTCATGAATATCTTCAGAGATATGAATTTTCTAAAATTGGATGTCATGAAAATTTTCTAAAATTTTTCTGGAAAACAGGGAAGGAATGCTCGTAGAAAGCTGAAAATGGGTACACTTACAGATGTACCCTAGTGTACAAACTTCACAAAGTTACGGACCGCTCGCACAAACGGTCTCGGCGGTACGGACGTCCAAAAACCCAGTTTTCAAGTGCTCATATCTCGGTCCGTATTTAAGCTACAGCAAAGTATCACATATCACAAGAAAGGTCTGTTTGTCAGCTTTCCAATGGTGTATAGCATGATGGTTTACGACGAACGGTGTAGAATCGCGTGTAGCATTGAAAATTTCATGTCACTTTTTTGGGTCATCGAAGCGTCTTATGTTAAAACATAAGAAAGTCTTTACGGATCATTATGAAATTTGGTTGCCTAAACATCATTTGGAAGGGGAGAGTAAGCAGGGCCGGGGAGCTATGGGGGCCGCGGGGGATTATCCGATATTGCCGTACGGCAATATCAGTTATACTAGTTATTATTATTATTATTATTGCAGTCAGGAAAACTGCGTTTACTTCAAAACTATTACAGATACTACGTTACAAGTAAAGGGTAATATGCGACTCCATTGCGCGCTTCTCTACACGAAATTTCATGATGAAATTTCATGACACTAATAAGTTATGAGGAAAATATAAAAAAAATTTCCGGCGCAGGTTTCTGAGAACCTAAGCCTAACTGAGACCTGTTGATTTTTTCTAAGATACCTTGACTAAGTCTTCAGTGCAGAAAGGCGTCCTGTGGAGATTTCATGAATACACTTCAAGATATGATTTTTTGAAAATTTGAACATCCCGAAAATTGACTAAAATTTTTTTGAAAAACAGGGAAGGAATGCTTGTAGAAAGCTGAAAGTGGGTACACTTACAGACCTACCCTAGTGTACCAACTTCACAAAGTTACGGACTCCTCGCACAAACGATCTTGGCGCTACGGACGTCCAAAAATGCAATTTTCAAGTGGCCATATCTCGGTCCCTATTTAAGCTACAACAAAGTGTTACATATCACAAGAAAGGTCTGTTTGTCAGCTTTCCAATGATGTATAGCATGATAGTGTAAGACGCGCGGCGTAGAATCGCGTCAGACATTGAAAATTTGTTGTCACTTTTTGCACCTTTCGAAAAGTTTTTGGCTTAAAATCCAATGAAGTTCTTCATCAATGTCCATGAATATTTTTTTCCTAATACCCTTGTGGGGCCTCCTTACTGTCCTAAAAGGACATTTGACTACATCAAGTGGTTTCTGCCACAGAATTTTTTGTATTTCAAAATTGAAATGCACATTGCTCAGCTTCTACTCGTTCAAATTACATGAAATTAACTCCAAAAAATGCATAAAATTATGACCTACGCTGAACTGCACGGGCATACAGCTCATAGTAATACTCAATTTTACAATGATGATTTAACATTTGCAATTATAACTCATGCATTAATGTTCCGAATCAATTAAAACTGAAATTACATGCTGCTTATTTTTTGCCCTATTTTGTGGTATAATCCTAGCTTACCAGTCTTTTTTCCTTTGCCTTGAAAAAAAAGTTTACAAATAATTCACAGATGCATCTTAGTCTGCTGTCGGGGCCATTCTGCCTCACTGCCAGGTTTTGCTCCCAAGCAGCAGCATTACGCCATGCAAAGAGCAGCATACTCAAACACGGTCATCAACAACAGGGCACAGGCTTAGGCCTATCATGACAGGGTTATAATATACATTGAAGGGAAAGGATTTTGTAAGCGTGGCTGATAGGGCATATGTCCTCTATTTATGCACCTAAAAAGCTTAATAGTATGAGCGGACAGGCGTATTCATACAAATTATAGAAGTGAATTGAAACAGGAGAATAAGCGGGGCTAGGGTCAAACGGGGCCCGCGGGGGATTATCCGATATTGCCGTACGGCAATATCAGTTATACTAGTTATTATTATTATTATTCTTTTTTGTTTCAAAATGGTCCTACGGCAATGAAAGTTGGTCAGAAGGTCAATCGGTCATTGAGTATTGTGAAAGTGGGTCATTTGATGTCATTTTCACAGTTGTCTTTTTCACAGAGCCGTTCAAAGTCGAAAATTAGTAAACTTTAAGGTTGAATAACTGAAAAACTATTTGAGATAATGAGTCAAGAGTGAAAATCCTGTGATAAAAAGTTGTTGTCAATGAATTAGTGTGAGAGATATGACAGTTGGTCCAACGGGTAAAGGGCTTTTGATGCATGAGCACTTGTTAGTCTGCGATCGGTTTCTCAAGTTATGTAATAGATACAAGCATGGTGATTGTGGCAAAAGTTTGCCAGTATCTGGGGCCAATGTTGATTCAAGGAATGGTTTGGATATGTCCAGTAGTTTTTGGAATATGGCAATTTTTCAATATCGAGTGTTCGAAATTTAGGTGGAATTGTAAAATCTCCATGAAGGAGTAGTCTGAGGTGATCAAAATGTATAATGAACTACCCTCAACTTTACCCAAAAAGACTATATTGACCAAAAAAGTGGACCAAAAGGTTATATTTGAAGGTGATTTGAGTCATTAAAGTTAAAAAAGTTGAATTTTGCAAAAATTCTGAAAATTATGTTATTTCCCACCAATCCTCTCAAAAGTCTGGTGTCTACAAGTCAATAATATGGTTATCAAAAGCCCCCTATGAAGAACATTTTATGTCTTCAACTATATTTGTAAAAAAATTTGAAAAATGGTACTTCTCGGCACTCCTGGCATTTACCATAAATGATTTTATTTGAGTGGGAAATATCAGTCCTACAGCTTTCTTTAAATTAAATGACCCCCCTATATCACATACTGGAATCACATGAGCACATTACTTTTGACCTTTGACCTTTTTATCAAGGTCAAATTTGAGGTCAAAGAGGAAATGAAAACAGGTTATTTTCACTGATTATTTTTTTTAACTGGGAAGCAACGTTTCAATTTTCTTGTTTTTAACTGACAATGTGGACCAAATACTTTCGGTAAATTGTGTCAAATGGCAAGTCTCTAGCTGCAGTCTGCTTTGAGCAATAAAGGTCAAAAGGTCAGAAAAAAGAAGAAATTGTCAGCAAAAAATTCATTTTCACATGATGCAGGTGAGACAATTTCACACTCCAAAGCAGGCAGGCCGCATATATTTGCATACATTAACCATATATGGAAAGCTGTTCTGGCCGTTTCAGGTGACGGGGCCAGTGAATGCTACTGACTAATGTTTATACATATTAGAGTCTCAAATGACTGAGTGGAGTTGGGGATAGGAGTTATAGTCAGGACCCTGAGTCAGGTCTGTGTGTCACGTCTGTGAGTCAGGTCTGTGAGACAGGTCTGTGAGTCAGGCCTGTGAGTCAGGCCTGTGAGTCAGGTCTGTGAATCAGGTCTGTGAGCCAGGTCTGTTAGTCAGGTCCGTAAGACAGGTCTGTGAGTCAGGTCCCTGAGTCAGGTCTGTGAGTCAGGCCCCTGAGTCAGGCCCCTGGGTCAGGACTCTGAGTCAGGCCTCTGAGTCAGGACTCTGAGTCAGGACTGTGAGTCTTGACTATTAGTCTCGACTATGAGTCTCGACTATGAATAATAATAATAATAATAATAATAATAATAGTCACGTCTTAGAGTCACGACTCACAGTCACGACTCAGAGTCACGACTCAGAGGCACGACTCAGAGGCACGACTCAGAGTCACGACTCTTAGGCCGTGTTGTGTCGGTCAGTCAGGTCTGTCTGTCAGGACTGTCTGTCAGGACTCTTGAGTAAGGCCTCTGAGTCAGGACTCTGCGTCACGACTCTGAGTCTCGACTCAGAGGCATGACTCAGAGGCACGACTCTGAGGCACGACTCTGAGGCACGACTCTGAGTCAGGACTATGAGGCCGTGTTGAGTCGAGACAGGAGTCAGAGGAAGGATTTAGTATCAGCAGTTGAAGTCACAAGTCTGAGCCAGGAGTCTGAGTCAGTCATCAGAGAAAAGAGTCTTCGTCAGTAGTGACAGTCAGTAGTCTGAATGGGAGATCTGATCAGGAAGCTGATCGGGATTCAGAGTTGGAGTTGGAGTCAGAGTCGCAGTCATGGCGAGGAAATAGAATCAGCATGTGTTTGTCAGTCCGTCAGTTTCATCCATCTGTCCATTTGTCTCATTTACAGGCAAAGTTCAGTTAAAAGTAAAGGTAAATTCTTTGTAATTGTCCGTGATGACAATTACCGTCTTCTCTAGTTAAGAATTTACCTATGGTAAATTCTATTTGTTTTTGCTATTATTATTATTATTATTATTCTTTTATTTCAAAATGGGTTTACGTTGATGAAAGTTGGTCACAGTGTAGGTCAGTTGTTGGCCATTACGTAATTGGGTCATTTGATGTCATTTTCACAGTTGTCTTTTTCACAGAGCCGTTCAAAGTCGAAAATGAGTAAACTTTCAGTCAGGACTGTCAGTCAAACCTGTCAGTCAAACCTGTCAGTCAAACCTGTCAGTCAGGTCTGTCAGTCAGGGCTGTCAATCAGGACTGTCAGTCAGGACTCTGAGTCAGGATTCTGAGTCAGGACTCAGAGTCGTCTCTGAGTCAAGACTCTTAGGCCGAGTTTAGTCGAGACAGGAATCAGAGGAAGGATTTGGCATCAGCCGTTAAAGTCTGAACCAGGAGTCCGGGACATAGAAAAGAGTCTGCTTTACGAGTGACAGTCAGTCAGGTTGCTGGGTCAGAACCCTAGGTCAGGACTCTGAGTCAGGACTCTGAGTCTCGACTATGAGTTAGGACTATGAGACGGGCCACTGAATCAGGACTCGGAGTCAGGCCCCGGAGTCAGGCCTCGGAGTCAGGACTCGGAGTCAGGACTCTGAGGAACGACTCTGCGGAACGACTCTGTGTCACGACTCTGAGTCACGACTCTGTGTCACGACTCTGAGTCACGACTCTGAGTCACGACTCTGAGTCACGACTCTGAGTCACGACTCTGAGTCACGACTCTGAGTCACGACTCTGAGTCACGACTCTGAGTCACGACTCTGAGTCACGACTCTGAGTCACGACTCTGAGTCACGACTCTGAGTCACGACTCTGAGTCCTGAGGCCGTATTGAGTCTGAGGAAGGATTTGGCATCAGCAGTTGAAGTCGCAACTCAGAGCCAGGAGTCTGAGTCCCGCATCAGGGAAAAGAGTCAGCGTCAGGACTGAGAGTCAGTAGTATGAATTGTAGATCTGATCAGGAAGCTGCCCAGGATTCAGAGTCTGAGTCGGAGTCAGGCTGAGGAGTCAGAGTCCGCACATGTCTGTCAGTCCGTTGGTTACATCCATCTGTCCATCCGTCCATTTGTCTGTCCGTTTACAGGCAAAGTTTAGCCCATCTCTCCATCTGTCCATTTGTCTGTCTGTTTACAGGCCAAGTTTACTTCAAAGTAAAGTTAAAGTCCATTTGTCTGTCAATTTCCAGGCAAAGTTTAGTTAAAAGTAAAGGTAAATTCTTTGTAATTGTCCGTGATGACAATTACCGTGTTCTCTAGTTAAGAATTTACCTATGGTAAATTCTATTTGTTTTTGCTATTATTATTATTCTTATTATTATTATTATTATTCTTATTCTTCTTTTTTTTTCAAAATGGTCCTATGGCGATGAAAGTTGGTCAGAAGGTGAATCAGTCATTCAGTATTGTGAAAGTGGGTCATTTGATGTCATTTTCACAGTTGTCTTTTTCACAGAGGCGTTCAAAGTCGAAATTTGTAAACTTTAAGGTTGAATAACTGAAAAAGTATTTGAGATAATGAGTCAAGAGTCAAAATCATGTGATAAAAAGTTGTTGTCTACGTACTGGTACACGTGATATGAGAGTTGGTCCAACGGGTAAAGGGCTAGAGCAGAATGAGCAGTTTTTGGTCTGCGAACAAGATCTCAAGTTACGTAATAGATAGGAAGATGCTGATTGTGGCAAAAGTTGACCAGTATCTGGGGCCAGTGCAGTTCGCAATATGGTTTGGATTTGTGCAATACTTTTTGAAATATGGCAATTTCTCAATATTGAGTGTTCGAAATTTAGGTTGAATTGTAAAATCTCCATGAAGGAATAGTCTGAGGTGATCAAAATGTATAGTGAACTACCCTTAACTTTTCCCAAAAAGACTATATTGACCAAAAAATTTGACCTAAAGGTGATATTTGAAGGTGATATGAGCAATCGAAGTCAAAAAAGTTTAATTTTTGAAAAATTCTGAAAATTATGTTATTTTCCTCCAATCCTCTTAAAAGTCTGAGGTATACTGGTCAGTAATATGGTTATCAAAAGCTCTCTATTAGAATTGTTTCATATCCTCACCTTAATGTGTAAAAAATTGTGAAAAATAGCACTTCGCAACTTACATGACATTTTGCATAAATTATTTAATTTGATTGGGAAATATCACTCCTACTGCTTTCTGTAAATTAAATGACCCCCCTATATCACATGCTGGCAACACATGAGCACATTAATTTTCACCTGTGACAATTTCCGCAAGGTCAAATTTGAGGTCAAAGTTGAAATGAAAAATGATCGTTTTCAGAGATGATTTTTTTCATCTATGAAGGAAAGTTCCAATTGTTTTGATTTTAATTGACAAGGTTGACCAAATACTTGCGGTAAGTTTTTGCAAATGGCAAGTCTGTAGGTACAGTCAACTCGAAGCAACAAAGGTCAAAAGGTCAGAAAATGAAGAAATTGTCAGCCAAAAATTCATTTTCACATGATGCAGGTGAGACGGTTTCACACTCCAACGCAGGCTGGCCGCATATATTAGCATACATTAGCCATATATGGCAAGCTGTTCTGGCCGTTTCAGGTGACGGGGCCAGTGTACACTACTGCCTAATGTTTAAACATATTACAGTCGCAAATGACTGAGTCAGGAGTGTTGGACACAGGAGTTGGAGTCAGGAGTTGGTTCAGGAGTTGGAGTCAGGAGTTGGAGTCAGGAGTCAGGACTCTGAGTTAGGACTCTGAGTCCTAGATTCTTTGGTTGAAAGGGGTTTTATGTTCCTGGGTTCAAATGTTCCTAGGTTCAAAGGCTCTTAGGTTCAATGGTTCTAAGATTCAAAGGTCCATTGTTTCAAAGGGTTCTTATGCCAAAAGGTTCTTAGGTTCAATGGTTCATAGGTTAAAATGTCCTCTGAATCAGGACTCGGTCTGAGTCAGGCCTCGGTCTGAGTCATGACTCGGTCTGAGTCAGGACTCGGCCTGAGTCAGAACTCAGTCTTAGTCAGGCCTCTGAGTCGGGGCTCTGAGTCAGACTCTGTGCCAGGCCTCTGAGTCAGGCCTCTGAGTCAGGCCTCTGAGTCAGGCCTCTGAGTCTGGCGTCTGAGTCAGGCCTCTGAGTCAGGCCTCTGAGTCAGGCCTCTGAGTCAGGCCTCTGAGTCAGGCCTCTGAGTCAGGCCTCTGAGTCAGGACTCTGAGTCAGGCCTCTGAGTCTGGCGTCTGAGTCGGGCCTCTGAGTCAGGCCTCTGAGTCAGGCCTCT
The DNA here is from genome assembly GCA_026936325.1 of Platynereis dumerilii. Taxonomy (NCBI): domain Eukaryota; kingdom Metazoa; phylum Annelida; class Polychaeta; order Phyllodocida; family Nereididae; genus Platynereis; species Platynereis dumerilii. The sequence continues at coordinate 50,673 of JAPTHN010000217.1, forward strand.
GAGTCAGGCCTCTGAGTCAGGCCTCTGAGTCAGGCCTCTGAGTCAGGCCTCTGAGTCTGGCGTCTGAGTCAGGCCTCTGAGTCAGGCCTCTGAGTCAGGCCTCTGAGTCAGGCTTCTGAGTCAGGCCTCTGAGTCAGGACTCTGAGTCAGGACTCTGAGTCAGGACTCTGAGTCAGGACTCTGAGTCAGGACTCTGAGTCAGGACTCTGAGGCAGGACTCTGAGTCAGGTCTCTGAGTCAGGACTCTGAGTCAGGTCTCTGAGTCAGGACTCTGAGTCAGGTCTCTGAGTCAGTCAGCAGAGACTACAGTTTACATCAGGAGTGAGAGTCAGTAGTCTGAATTGGAGATCTGATCAGGAAGCTGAGAGTCAGTAGTCTGAATTGGAGATCTGATCAGGAAGCTGATCGGGATTCAGAGTTGGAGTCGGAGTCAGAGTCGCAGTCATGGTGAGCATGTGTCAGGACTTGGAGTCAGGACTTGGAGTCAGGACCCTAAGTCAAGACTCTGAGTCAGGTCTCTGAGTCACGACTGTGAGTCAGGACTCTAAGTCAGGATTGTTTCACGAGTCTTGACTCGGGCATCTGTGTAGGGTGTCAGGCCTGTGAGTCAGGCCTGTGAGTCAGGACTGTGAGTCAGGACTGTGAGTCAGGACTATGAGTCAGGACTGTGAGTCAGGCCTGTGAGTCAGGACTCTGAGTCAGGACTCTGAGTCAGGACTGTGAGTCAGGCCTGTGAGTCAGGACTGCGAGTCAGGACTGTGAGTCAGGACTATGAGTCAGGACTGTGAGTCAGGACTGTGAGTCTGGACTGTGAGTCAGGCCTCTGAGTCAGGACTGTGAGTCAGGACTGTGAGTCAGGACTGTGAGTCAGGCCTGTGAGTCAGGCCTGTGAGTCAGGACTGTGAGTCAGGACTGTGAGTCAGGACTGTGAGTCAGGACTGTGAGTCAGGACTGTGAGTCAGGACTGTGAGTCAGGACTCTGAGTCAGGACTCTGAGGCAGGTCTCTGAGTCAGGTCTCTGAGTCAGGACTCTGAGTCAGGATTCTGAGGAAGGACTCTGAGGAAGGACTCTGAGGAAGGATTTAGTATCAGCAGTTGAAGTCACAAGTCGGAGCCAGGAGTCTGGGTCAGTCATCAGAGAATAGAGTCTGCGACAGGAGTGAGAGTCTGTAGTCTGAACCGATGATCTGATCAGGAAGCTCATCGGGATTCAGAGTTGGAGTCGGAGTCAGAGTCGCAGTTATGGTGAGGAAACAGAGTCAGCATGTGTTTGTCAGTCCGTCAGTTTCATCCATCTGTCCATTTGTCTGTCCATTTACAGGCAAAGTTTAGTTGAAAGTAAAGGTAAATTCTTTGTAATTGTCCGTGATGACAATTACCGTGTTCTCTAGTTATTATTCTTATTCTTATTTCAAAATGGTTGTACGTTCATGAAAGGCTGTCAATAGGTTCGTCAGTTGTTGGGTATTGCGTAATTGGTTCATTTGATGTCATTTTCACAGTTGTCTTTTTCACAGAGCCGTTCAAAGTCGAAAATTAGTAAAGTTTAAAGGCTCATAACTCAAAAGCTATTTGAGATAATGAGTCATGAGTCAAAGTTCTGTGACAAAAAGTTGTTGTCAATGTTTTGGTAGAAGTCATGTAACAATTGGTCTAGCGGGTAAAGGGCTATTGCTCTTGAGCAGTTTTGAGTGTTGCACAGGTTTCTCAAGTTACGTAATAGATAGGAACATGGTGATGGTGGTAAAAGTTAGCCAGTATCTGGGGCCAGTGCACATTCAACAAATGGTTTGGATTGGCGGAAGACTTTTTGAAATATGGTCATTTTTCAAAATCGAGGGTTCAAAATTTAGGTGGACTTGTCAAATCTCCATGAAGGAGTAGTCTTAGGTGATCAAAATGTATAGTGAACTACCCTTAACTTTACCCAAAAAGACTATATTGACCAAAAAATTTGACAAAAAGGTGATATTTGAAGTTGATATGAGCCATTAATGTTTTAAAAGTACAATTTTCCAAAAATTCTGAAAATTATGTTTTTTTTCCACAATCCTCTTCACAGTCTGAGGTATACTGGTCACTAATATGGTTATCAAAAGCCCCCTATTAGAATTGTTTCATATCCTCAACTTAATTTGTAAAAAAATTGTTAAAAGTGGCACTTCACAACTTACATGATATTTTGCATAAATAATTTAATTTGAATGGGAAATATTGCTCCTACAGCTTTCTGTAAATTAAATGAAACGCAAAATGACATACTGGCAATCACATGAGCACATAAAATTTGACAAGTAGTCTCATTCATCATGGTCAAATTTGAGGTCAAAGATGAAATGAAAATTGACCATTTTCAGAGATGATTTTTTTCAACTCAGAAGGAATGCCTCAATTTTCTTAATTTTAAAGGACAATGTGAACTGAATTGTTGTTGTCAATTGTGGTAAACAACAAGTCTGTAGCTACAGCCATCTCTGAGCAGTAAAGGTCAAAAGGTCAAAAAATGACCAAATGGTCAGCAAAAAAATTCATTTTCACATGATGCAGGTGACACCATTTCACACTCCAAAGCAGGCTGGCCGCATATATTAGCATACATTAACCATATATGAAAAGCTGTTCTGGCCGTTTCAGGTGACGGGGCCAGTGTATGCTACTGACTTATATTTATATACATATTACAGTCTCAAATGACCGAGTGCAGTTGGGGATAGGAGTTGTAGTCAGGACTCTGATCCAGGGCCTGAGTCAGGTCTCTGAGTCATGTCCCTGAGTCAGGTCTGTGAGTCAGGTCTGTGAATCAGGTCTGTGAGTCAGGTCTGTGAGTCAGGTCTGTGAGTCAGAAAACTGAGTCAGGTCTCTGAGTCAGGTCTGTGAGTCAGGTCCCCGAGTCAGGACTCTCGGGTCAGGACTCTGAGGCAGGACTCTGAGTCAGACATCTGAGTCAGGTCTCGGAGTCAGGCATCTGAGTCAGGACTCGGAGTCAGGACTCTGAGTCAGGCATCTGAGGCAGGCCTCTGAGGCAGGACTCTGAGGCCGGACTTGGAGGCAGGGCTCAGAGTCAGGACTCGGAGTCAGGCCTCAGGGTCAGGGATCTCAGTCAGGGATCTGAGGCAGGACTCTGAGTCAGGCATCTGAGTCAGGTCTCGGAGTCAGGCATCTGAGTCAGGACTCGGAGTCAGGACTCTGAGTCAGGCATCTGAGGCAGGCCTCTGAGGCAGGACTCTGAGGCCGGATTTGGAGGTAGGGCTCAGAGTCAGCCCTCAGAGTCAGGCCTCAGAGTCAGGGCTCTGAGTCTGCACTCTGAGGCAGGACTCTGAGTCAGGACTCTGAGTCAGGAATCTGAGTCCGGTCTTGGAGTCAGGCATCTGATTCAGGACTCGGAGTCAGGACTCTGAGTCAGGCATCTGAGTCAGGACTCGGAGTCAGGTCTGTGAGTCAGGCCTCTGAGTCAGGCCCCTGAGTCAGGAATCTGAGTCAGGACTCTGAGACAGGACTCGGAGTCAGGCCTCGGAATCAGGACTCGGAGTCAGGACTAGGAGTCAGGACCCTCGGTCAGGACTCTGAGTCAGGTCTCTGAGTCAGGTCGCACTGAGTCAGGACCCTGATTCGGGCCTCTGAGTCAGGACTCTGAGTCAGGGATCTGAGTCAGAACACTGAGTCTCGACACTGAGTCAGGCCGTTAAGTCAGGATGCACTGAGTCAGGACTCAGAGTCAGGTCTCTGAGTCATGACACGGAGTCAGGACTCGGAGTCAGGGATCTGAGTCAGAACTCTTAGTCTCGACTCTGAGTCAGGCCGCTAAGTCAGGATGCACTGAGTCAGGACTCAGAGTGAGGTCTCTGAGTCATGACTCTGAGTCATGACTCTGAGTCAGGACTCGGAGTCAGGCCTCAGAGTCAGGACTCACAGTCAGGACTCACAGTCAGGACTCGGAGTCAGGAGTCTTAATCAGGACTCTGAGTCAGGCCGCTGAGTCAGGACGCACTGAGTCAGGACTCAGAGTCAGGTCTCTGAGACAGGACTCGGAGTCAGGTCTCAGAATCAGGACTCGGGGTCAGGACTAGGAGTCAGGACTAGGAATCAGGACACTCAGTCAGGACTCTGAGTCAGGACCCTGAGTCAGGCCCCTAGGTTAGGACTCTTAGTCAGGGATCTGAGTCACGACTCTGAGTCTCGACTCTGAGTCAGGCCGCTGAGTCAGGACGCACTGAGTCAGGCCTCTGCGTCAGGCCTCTGCGTCAGGACTCGGAGTCAGGATTCTGAGTCAGGACTCTGATTCAGGCCTGTGAGTCAGGACTCTGAGTCTGGACTCGGAGTCAGCACTCTCAGTCAGGACTCTGTGTCAGTACTCTGTGTCAGTACTCTGCATCAGTACTCTGCATCAGTACTCTGCATCAGGACTCTGAGTCAGGACTCTGAGTCAGGACTCTGAGTCAGGACTCTGAGTCAGGACTCTGAGTCAGGACTCTGAGTCAGGACTCTGAGTCAGGACTCTGAGTCAGGACTCTGAGTCAGGACTCTGAGTCAGGACTCTGAGTCAGGACTCTGAGTCAGGACTCTGAGTCAGGACTCTGAGCTAGGACTCTGAGTCAGGACTCTGAGTCAGGACTCTGAGTCAGGACTCTGAGTCAGGACTCTGAGTCAGGACTCTGAGTCAGGACTCTGAGTCAGGACTCTGAGTCAGGACTCTGAGTCAGGACTCTGAGTCAGGACTCTGAGTCAGGACTCTGAGTCAGGACTCTGAGTCAGGACTCTGAGTCAGGACTCTGAGTCAGGACTCTGAGTCAGGACTCTGAGTCAGGACTCTGAGTCAGGACTCTGAGTCGCAGTCATGGTGAGGAAACAGAGTCCCCATGTGTTTTCTCAGTCCGTCGGTTGCATCCATCTGTCCATTGGTCTGTCCATTTACAGGCAAACTTTAGTTGAAAGTAAAGGTAAATTCTTTGTAATTGTCCCTGATGACAATTACCGTTTTCTCTAGTTATGAATTCCCCGTAGGGGAATTCATCTTGTTATTGCTGATTTTGTTATTATTATTATTATTATTATTATTATTATTATTATTATTATTATTATTTTTCTACGGCCCTCAAAAAAAAAATTTGAAATGCAGATTATGAGAACAGTGATCAAATTAAAGCAAAATGGACAGAACCTCCTTACAGATTGACAGAAACACTATTATCAGAGGTAATTACATGGTGAAATTACTGCTCAGTGAAGCGTAATTCCATAAATAAAAATTTATATTTTATTCACCGTTTCTCAGAAACTAAGACAGATAAAGACATGGATTTTTTTTCAAAATACCTCAGACACTTATCCAGTGCAGAAAGGAGCCTAAAGGAATTCCGTTGAAGAAATTCCAAGTTATGAATTTTTGTGCAAAACGGAATTCCCAAAAATGACATTCCAACCTCCAGAAAACAAGGAAGGAATACTCAGATCAAGCTGAATTTATATGTGCATGCAGCCATACCCTAGTCTAACAATCTCACAAAATTTCGTTGTCATCGCGTAAGCGGTATCGGCGCTATGGCCGCACAAAAACTCATTTTTCAATCGCCGATATCTCGGTTGCTATTAAAGCTACAGAAAAATTAAAAACACCATCAGAAAGTTCAGTTTGTCCTCTTTCAGATGATATATAGCATTTTACTTTTTAAGGAAGTTTTTATATCTCGCGTAAGACATTGAAAATTTCATGTCTGTTTTTGGGCTCATCAAAACTTTTGGGCCCAAAAAAACGATGAAGGTCTTCATGGATGTTCCTGAATATTTTTTTAAAGGTACCCACTATGGGCCTGCATAATGTCTCCAAAGGAAAAATTTCTACTTCAAGTACTTTTTCCTTTAGAATTTTTTGAATTTCAAAATTGTAATGTAAATTTCTCAGCTTCTACTCATTCAAATTTCATGAAATTAACACCAAAAGATGCGTAAAATTATTACCTTCACTATCCTATGAGGGCATTCACCTATTACCAATAGCCAATTTTACACTTATCATTTTGTATATCCACATATAACTAATAAATTACACATTCAATTTAGTTAAAAGTCAAATGGCATAATGCTAATTTTTCCCTCTATTTTTCCATTTAACCACAGCTCCATGACTCTTATGGTTTGCCTGCAACAACCCATTAGGGTTAGGGTTAGGCCTCAGTCAAAATGTATTGCAGTGAGGGTGGTAACATTGCTGACAACACACCTGGCTGCATGCTAAGCGCTATATGAGTCAGTATGTGCAAATCTACACTGCCAAGGACCAGATTACAACCAAAACTGGCTAGGGAATGGAATGGAAGGGAATGGAAGGGAAGGGCCTGGAAGGGCAGGGAATGGAAGGAAAGGGAATGTAAGAGCATGGAGTGGAAGCAAAGGGAATGGAAGGTCAGGGAATGGAAGGCAAGGAGAGGGGAGGGTAAATAGGGAGGGAATACGGGGGAGGGGAATTCATATCTTAAAATTGCTGTGCAATTTTAATTATTCTCTAGTTATTATTATTCTTATTCTTATTATTTCAAAATGGTCCTACGTTCACAAAAAGTTATCAAAAGGTAGGTCTGGTGTTGGGTATTACGTAATTGGGTCATTTGATGTCATTTTCACAGTTGTCTTTTTCACAGAGCCGTTCAAAGTGAAAAATTTGTAAACTTTAAAGGCTTATAACTCAAAAAGTATTTAAGATAATGAGTTAAGAGTCAAAATCCTGTGATAAAATGTTGTTCTCAACGTATTGGTAAAAAGTGATATGAGAGTAGGTCCAACGGGTAAAGGGCTAGAGCAGAATGAGCAGTTTTCAGTGTTGCGCAGGTTTCTCAAGTTACGTAATAGATAGAAACATGGTGATGGTGGCAAAAGTTAGCCAGTATCTGGGGCCAGTGCACATTCAACAAATGGTTTGGATTGGTGCAATAATGTGTTAAATATGGCAATTGTTCAAAATCAAGGGTTCAAAATTTAGGTGGAATTGTAAAATCTCCATGAAGGAGTAGTCTGAGGTGATCAAAATGTATAGTGAACTACCCTTAACTTTACCCGAAGAGACTATATTGATCAAAAAATTGGACAAAAAGGTGATATTTGAACGTGTTATGAGCCATTAAAGTTTAAAAAGTCCAATTTTCCAAAAATTCTGAAAATTATGTTTTTTTCAACCAATCCTCTTCAAAGTCTAGGGTCTACTAGTCAATAATGTGGTTATCAAAAGCCCCCAATGCAGTTTGTTCAAGGTCTTCAAATAAATTTGTCAAAAATTGTGAAAAGTGCCCCTTGCAACACACCGGATGTTTTGCATAAATGATTTAATTTGAGTGGGAAATATTACTCCTACAGCTTTCTGTAAATTAAATGACCCCCCTAGATGACATACTGGCAACACATGAGCACATCAATTTTCACCTGTGACAATTTCCGCAGGGTCAAATTTGAGGTCAAAGATGAAATGAAAATTGATCGTTTTCACAAATGATTTTTTTTAACTAGCAAGGAAAGTTCCAAATTTTTTTATTTTCATTGACAAGCTTGACCAAATACTTGTGGTAAGTTGTGGCAAATGACAAGTCTGTAGGTACAGTCAACTCGAAGCAACAAAGGTCAAAAGGTCAGAAAAATGAAGAAGTTGTCAGCCAAAAATTCATTTTCACATGATGCAGGTGAGACGGTTTCACACTCCAACGCAGGCTGGCCGCATATATTAGCATACATTAACCATATTTGGAAAGCTGTTCTGGCCGTTTCAGGTGACGGGGCCAGTGTATGCTACTGACTAAGTCTCAAATGACTGAGTGGAGTTGGGGACAGGAGTTGTAGTCAGGACCCTGAGCCAGGACCCTGAGTCAGGTCTCTAAGTCAGGTCCCTGAGTCAGGACCCTAGGTCAGGACTGTGAGTCAGGTCTGTGAGTCAGGTCTCTGAGTCAGGTCACTGAGTCAGGACCCCAGGTCAGGACTCTGAGCAAGGACTCTGAGTCAGGACTCTGAGTTTGGTCTGTGAGACAGGTCTGTGAGTCAGATCTGTGAGTCAGGTCTGCGAGTCAGGACTCTGAATCAGAACTCTGAGTCAGGACTCTGAGTCTCGACTATGAGTATTGACTATGAGTCAGGCCGCTGAGTCAGGCCGCTGAGTCAGGACTCCGGATCAGGACTTGGAGTCAGGACTCGGAATCAGGACTCGGAGTCATGATTTGGAGTCAGGAATCTGAGGCAGGTCTGTGAGTCAGGTCTGTGAGTCAGGTCTGTGAGTCAGGTCTGTGAGTCAGGTCTGTGAGTCCGGTCTGTGAGTGAGGTCCTTGAGTCAGAACCCTAGGTTAGGACTCGGAGTCAGGCCTCAGAGTCAGACCTCTGAGTCAGGACCCTGAGTCAGACTCGGAGTCAGGACTCTGAGTCAGAACTTGGAATCAGTACTCTGAGTCAGGACTCTGAGTCAGGACTCTGAGGCAGGACTCTGAGTCAGGACTCTGAGTCAGGACTCTGAGTCAGGATTCAGAGTCAGGACCCTGAGTCAGGACTCTGAGTAAGGACCCTATGTTAGGCCTCTGAGTCAGAAGTCAGGACTGTGAGTCAGAACTCAGAGTCTAGCCTCTGATTCTCGACTATGAGTATTGACTATGAGTCTCGACTATGAGTCAGGGTGCTGAGTCAGGACTCGGAGTCAGGGCTCGGAGTCAGGACTTGGAGTCAGGCCTCGGAGTCATGACTAGGAGTCATGACTCAGTCAGGAATCTGAGGCAGGTCTACGAGTCAGGTTTGTGAGTCAGGTCTGTGAGTCAGGTCTGTGAGTCAGGTCTGTGAGTCAGGTCCCTGAGTCAGGACCCTAGGTCAGGACTCTGAGTCAGTACTCAGAGTTAGGACTCAGAGTTAGAACTCTGAGTCTCGACTATGAGTCTCAACTATGAGTGTCGAGTATGAGTTTCGAGTATGAGTCTCGAGTATGAGTCTCGAGTATGCCTGCCGAGTATGAGTCTCGGGTATGAGTCAGGCCGCTGAGTCAGGTCACGCTGAGTCAGGACACGTTGAGTCAGGACTCTTGAGTCAGGACTCTGAGTCTAGACTATGACTAATGACTATGAGTCTCAACTATGAGCCAGGCAGCTGAGTCAGGACTCGGAGTCAGGACTCGGAATGAGGACTCGGAGTAAGGACTCGGAGTCAGGACTCGGAATCAAGCCTCGGAGGCAAGCCTCGGAGTCAGACCTTGGAATCAGTACTCTGAGTAAGGACTCTGAGTCAGGACTCTGAGTCAGGACCCTGAGTCAGGACCCTGAGTCAGAAGTCAGGACTCTGAGTCAGAACTCAGAGTCTAGACTCTGATTCTCGACTATGAGTATTGACTATGAGTCTCGACTATGAGTCAGGCTTCTGAGTCAGGACTCGGAGTCAGGGCTCGGAGTCAGGACTCATAGTCAGGACTCTGAGTCAGGCCTCGGAGTCAGGACTCAGTCAGGTCTATGAGTCAGGTCTGTGAGTTAGGACCCTGAGTCAGGGCTCTGAGTCAGGTCCCTGAGTCAGGACCCTAGGTCATGACTCTGAGTCAGGAATCTGAATCAGGAATCTGAGTCAGGAATCTGAATCAGGGCCCTGAGTCAGGACTCTGAGTCAGGACCCTGAGTCAGGACCCTGAGTCCGGACTCTGAGTCAGGACTCTGATTCAGGACTCAGAGTCAGGACTCTGAGTCTCGACTATGCTTCTCGACTATGACTCTCGACTATGAGTCTCGACTATGAGTCTCGACTATGAGTCTCGACTATGAGTCTCGACTATGAGACTCGACAATGAGTCTCGACTGTGAGTCAGGGGCCGCTGAGTCAGGGGCCACTGAGTCAGGGACCGCTGAGTCATGCCACGCTGAGTCAGGACTTGTAGTCAGGACTCGGAGTCAGGACTTGAGGTCAGGACTCGGAGGCAGGACTCTAAGGCAGGACTTGGAGTCAGGCCTCGGAGTCAGGCCTCGGAGTCAGGCCTCGGAGTCAGGCCTCGGAGTCAGGCCTCGGAGTCAGGCCTCGGAGTCAGGCCTCGGAGTCAGGCCTCGGAGTCAGGCCTCGGAGTCAGGCCTCGGAGTCAGGCCTCGGAGTCAGGCCTCGGAGTCAGGCCTCGGAGTCAGGCCTCGGAGTCAGGCCTCGGAGTCAGGCCTCGGAGTCAGGCCTCGGAGTCAGGCCTCGGAGTCAGGCCTCGGAGTCAGGCCTCGGAGTCAGGCCTCGGAGTCAGGCCTCGGAGTCAGGCCTCGGAGTCAGGCCTCGGAGTCAGGCCTCGGAGTCAGGCCTCGGAGTCAGGCCTCGGAGTCAGGCCTCGGAGTCAGGCCTCGGAGTCAGGCCTCGGAGTCAGGCCTCGGAGTCAGGCCTCGGAGTCAGGCCTCGGAGTCATGAATCTCAGTCAGGACTCTGAGTCAGGACTCTGAGTCAGGACTCTGAGTCAGGACTCTGAGTCAGGACTCTGAGTCAGGACTCTGAGTCAGGACTCTGAGTCAGGACTCTGAGTCAGGACTCTGAGTCAGGACTCTGAGTCAGGACTCTGAGTCAGGACTCTGAGTCAGGACTCTGAGTCAGGACTCTGAGTCAGGACGTTCTCACTCCTGACATGTAAAAGATTGATGAAGGTAGTGAAAATGTGAACCAGTCCCGTCGAATATTATCATTTGCGTGTGTCCTTGAGTCCTTCAGTTTTGTCTGTCTGTCTGACCGTTGGTCCGGCCATTTGTCTGTCCATTTATAGGCAAACTTTAGTTGAAAGTAAAGGTAAATTCTTTGTAATTGTCCCTGATGACAATTACCGTCTTCTCTAGTTAAGAACTTCCCGTAGGGAAGTTCTTATTGATATTGTACGTATTTGTTATTATTATTATTATTCTTATTCTTATTATTTTTCTGCCGCGTTTTCGGCATTTCTTAAATGTTGCTTAAATCATAGACATGGAAAGATATCATTATAATAATCTAAGATTTATATGCACTAGGTGAATTCCCTTCCTTGGCAAAAATTCCGCATCGGAATTACGTTTTGCACAGGAATTACAGCCGTTTTTCACAAAAAATTTCTTGCAACGTTTCAGAAGAAAGTCTTCAATTTTTTGCCATGAAATTTTTTGTGTGCATTCATCAAGGACTTATGCAGTGCAGAAAGGAGCCTAGTTGTAAACGACTTGGTAGGTCTTGAGATAAAAAGTTCGAAATCAAGGCAAAACGAAATTTCCAGGGGTCATGTCATGAAAAACCATGATGCAATTATCAGATTTTCATGATCTTCAGGGAATTAGTAGTACTACTTGGGTACACTGTCTATGCAAAAGTATGGGACCTCAGGTCCAATACTTTTTGTGCCACAAGGCCTCAAAAGTGCAACTTTTGAAGGGCTGTAACTCCCTTAATATCAAACTAAGAAGAAAAAGAAAACCATTTTTGGAAAGCTTAGAATGTCAGCTTTCCAATGATATGTAGCATTATTCCCTTGGGCGCCCAGGAGAAAATTTCGCTTAACAGTGAAAATTTCATGTCACTTTTCGGGTCAAGAAAAACACGTTATGCTACAAAAACCTATGAAGATCTTGATGGATGTTCATGAATATTTTTTCTGTGATGCCCAGCCTAGACCCCTATAATGTGGCCAAAGGAAATTTACCTACATCAAATACTTTTTCCTAGAGAATTTTTTTAAATTTCAAAATTTAAGTGCGAATAGCTTGTTTCCTAATGACTCAAATTTCACTAAAAAAATGTTAAAGGATGTGTAAAATTATGGACTTCATTTCATTTAATGTAACCATGTATCTCAGAGCAAAAGCCAATTTAACATGAATTTTTTTGAGTTCTCAATTATAACTCATTAAGTATTCATTAAAATCAATTAAAACTAATTTGACTTATTGCTAATTTTATGCTCTATTTTTCCATGTAAGCAAATGTTCCTACCATGAATTTTTTTATCCTATTTAAACTCTTCCAATAATGTTTCAAATGACTTAAAATTGATATGATATGTTGCTTATTTGTTGCCCTATTGTTTGCAAATAACCTCATATTTTTTCCATTAAATTTATAATTAAATTATAATTTGTGAAATACTGCTGCAAATCACTTAATACTAATTTGACATGTTGCTGACTGCTTGCCCTCTGTGTGTATGTAAGCACATCTTCCTAGCTCTTATGGTTTGTCCATAACAAATCATTAGGGTTAGGGTTTCATCAAAGTATTGCTTTCAGGGTGGTACCATCGCCCACAAAAGGCCTGGCTCCATGCCAAGCGATATATGAGTATGTGTGCCTGTTTTCACAGTTCCATGGACTATTGCTGGGAAGGTCAATGCAGCAGTGATGCTTCGCTCCAGGACAACCTAAACACACTATTAAGCAATGGAAAGGAAAGGAATGCAAGGAACTAGAACAGCAGGGCAGGGAAGGGATTGGAAGGAAGGGAAGGGATAGGAAGGGAAGGGAAGTTCTTCCTTTAAATTGCAGTGCAATTTAGTATACTAGTTATTCTTATTATTATTCAGCTCAGGAAAACTGCGATTACTTCAAAACTATTAGAGACATCGGTTTACAAGTGACGGGTAATATGCGTCTCCATTGCGCGCTACTTGTTACGAAATTTCATGATCAAATTTCATGACACTTACGAGTTATGAGCAAAATATAAAAAAAATTTCCGGCGCAGGTTTCTGACAACCTAAGCATAACTGGGACCTGTTGATTTTTTTTAAGATACCTTGACAAAGTCTCCAGTGCAGAAAGGCGTCCTGTGGAGATTTCATGAATACATTTCAAGATATGATTTTTTGAAAATTGGACATCCCGAAAATTGACTGAAATTTTTTTGAAAAACAGGGAAGGAATGCTCGTAGAAAGCTGAAAGTAGGTACACTTACAGACCTACCCTAGTGTACTAACTTCACAAAGTTACGAATCCCTTGCACAAACGGTCTCGGCGCTACGGACGTCCAAAAATGCAATTTTCAAGTGCACATATCTCGGTCCCTATTTGAGCTACAACAAAGTGTTACATATCACAAGAAAGGTCTGTTTGTCAGCTTTCCAATGATGTATAGCATGATAGTGTCAGACGCGCGGTGTGGAATCGCGTCAGACATTGAAAATTTGTTGTCACTTTTTGCACCTTTCGAAAAGTTTTTGGCTTAAAATCCAATGAAGTTCTTCATCAATATCCATGAATATTTTTTCCCTAATACCCTGGTTGGGCCTCCATACTGTCCTAAAAGGACATTTGACTACATCAAGTTGTTTCTGCCACAGAATTTTTTGTATTTCAAAATTGAAATGCACATAGCTCAGCTTCTACTTGTTCAAATTTCATGAAATTAACTCCAAAAAATGCATAAAATTATGACCTACGCTGAACTGCACGGGCATACAGCTCCTAGTAATACTCAATTTTACAATGATGATTTTACATTTGCAATTATAACTCATGCATTAATATTCCGAATTAATTAAAACTGAAGTTACATGCTGCTTATTTTTTGCCCTATTTTGTGGTATAATCCTAGCTTACCAGTCTTTTTTCCTTTGCCTTGAAAAAAAAGTTTAAAAATAATTCACAGATGCATCTTAGTCTGCTGTCGGGGCCATTTTGCCTCACTGCCAGGTTTTGCTCCCAAGCAGCAGCATTACGCCATGCAAAGAGCAGCATACTCAAACACGGTCATCAACAACAGGGCACAGGCTTAAGCCCCTTTCCCACTGAGCACGTTTGGCTGAGTTTGAACACATAGGCTTGAAATGCAGGACAAACGCAAAGGGTTATGAAATGCATTGCAGAGCTATGCAACCTTATGCAATACAAGGCAACACAACTCAATGAAACGTGTATATAGGCAGTTGGAGAGCATGAAAATTAAACATGCTTAATTTCAACGCATTGGGACTGCATTTGATTCTCATATGCAAAGCAACGCAAGTCTGTATGCAATGCTATGCAAGTCACTATGCAAGCCAATGTCATGGTATGCAGTCTTATGCAAACATATGTGATGCCTATGCATCAATATGTACCAATATGCATTCATACGCAACCAAACTGCAGTTTCAATGATAATTTTTCAAGTTGGATAGGATGAAATGGACCTCTTCACTCTGCAGAAAGACCTCATTTGCAGGTATATGCACTGATATGCAGATATATGCAGTCTGTTTGCAAAGCTATTGCAGGTCTATGCATACACATTGCATAGCTATGTGTTACTTTGCGAGAGCTACGCATCATAGTAATTAACATGTACATGGAGGTCCACAGGAAAGGTGTTTAATGATACATATGGACACGTTTTCAGATTTTTATCAAAATGCAATGAAACGTGGCTATATGTGCTAAGTGGGAAAGGGGCTTTAGGCCTACCATGACAGGGTAATAATATACATTGAAGGGAAAGGACTTTGTAAGCGTTGGCTGATAGGGCATATGTCCTCTATTTATACACTTAAAAACCTTAATAGTATGAGCGGACAGGCGTATTCATACAAATTACTGAAGTGAATTGAAACAGGAGAATAAGCGGGGCTAGGGTCAAACGGGCCCGCGGGGGATTATCCGATATTGCCGTACGGCAATATCAGTTATACTAGTTATTATTATTATTAAGAATTTACCTATGGTAAATTCTATTTGTTTTTGCTATTATTTTTTTTATTCTTATTATAATCCCCCGCCGCTTGCGGGCGGGGGATTATATTGATATTGTTCGTTTTACTATTGTTATTATTATTATTAAGAACTTCCCGTAGGGAAGTTCTTATTGATATTGTACGTATTTGTTATTATTCTTATTTTTCTGCCGCGTTTTGGTCATTTCTTAAATGTTGAATATATCTTAGCTTCAGGGAGATATCAAGTTGATACCCAAACCCCATTGTCACAGTACAAATTACCTTCTTTGTGATGAATTACACATCGGAATTACGTATTACATCGGAATTACAGCCATTTTTCACAAAAAATTTCTCGCGACGTTTCGGAAGAAACTTTTGATTTGTTAACAACGAAATTTTTTTCCCAGCTTCTCCATGGAAATGCGCAGTGCGGAAAGGATTTTTATGGAATTCCATATACAGAAATTTCAAGGTATGAATTTTTACAAAAACGGAATTCCCAAAAGTCACGGGAAAATCTCCAGGAAACAAGGAAGGAATGCTCAGATCAGGCTGATTTTAGGTGTGTATAGAGCCCTGTCCCTGTCTAACAATCCCACAAAATTTTGTTGTCGTCGCGTAAACGGTATCGGCGCTAGGGCCGCACAAAACTGCAATTTTCAATCGCCGATATCTCGGTTTCTATTAAAGCTACAGAAAAATTAAAGACATCATCAGAAAGTTCAGTTTCTCGTCTTTTAGATGATGTATAGAACTTTACTGTAGCTGCTTTAGTATAGAATCGCGTCAGACATTGAAACTTTTATGTCACTTTTTTGCCCTCCCAAAACCTATTTTGCCCAAAAATACTATGAAGCTCTTCATGGATGTTCATGAATATTTTTTTGGTGGTACCCATTGTGGCCCTGCATAATGTGTCCAAAAGAAATTTTTCTACTTCAAATACTTTTTCCTTGAGAATTTTTTTCATTTCAAAATTCAAATGTACATTGCTCAGCTTCTACTAATTCAAATGTCATGAAATTAACACCAAAAAATGCGTAAAATTATGCCCTTTTATGAGCTCCAAGGGTATATATCTCTCGCTAATAGCCAATTTTACATATCACATTTTACATTTTCAATTATAACTCATTAAGTATTAATTAAAATCAATTAAAACTAATTTCACATATTGCTAATTTTTTCCTCTATTTTTCCACGTAAGCACATGTTCCTACCATGAATTTTTTTATACTATTTAAACTCTTCCAATAATGTTTCAAATCACTTAAAATTGATATGATATGTTGCTTATTTGTTGCCATATTGTTTGCAAATAAGCTCATATTTTTTCCATTAAATTTATAATTAAATTATAACTTGTGAAATACTGCTGCAAATCACTTAAAACTAATTTGACATGTTGCTGACTCCTTGCCCTCTGTTTGTATGTAAGCACATCTTCCTAGCTCTTATGGTTTGTCCATAACAAATCATTAGGGTTAGGGTTTCATCAAAGTATTGCTTTCAGGGTGGTACCATAGCCCACAAAAGGCCTGGCTGCATGCCAAGCGATATATGAGTATGTGTGCCTGTTTGTGCAGTTTCATGGACTACTGCAGGCAACGTCAAAGCAGCAGTGATGTTTCGCTCCAGGACAACCTAAACACACTATTAAGCAATGGCAAGGAAAGGAACGCAAGGAACTACAATAGCAGGGCAGGGAAGGGATTGGAAGGAAGGGAAGGGATAGGAAGGGAAGGGAAGTTCTTCCTTTAAATTGCTGTGCAATTTAGTATACTAGTTATTATTATTATAATCCCCCGCCGCTTGCGGGGGATTATATTGATATTGTTCGTTTTATTATTATAATCCCCCGCTCGCGCAGCGGCGGGGGATTATATTGATATTCTTCGTTTTACTATTATTATTATTATTCTTATTATTCAGCTCAGAAAAAGTGTGATTATTTCAAAACTATTACAGATACTACGTTACAAGTCAAGGGTAATGTGCAACTCCATTGCGTGCTACTTTACACGAAATTTCATGATCAAATTTCATGACACTTATGAGTTATGAGCAAAATATAAAACAAATTTCCGGCGCAGGTTTCTGAGAACCTAAGCATAACTGAGACCTGTTGATTTTTTCTAAGATACCTTGACAAAGTTTCCAGGTCTGAAAGGCGTCTCGTGGAGATTTCATGAATACATTTCAAGATATGATTTTTTGAAAAATAGACATCCCGAAAACTGACCAAAATTTTTCTGAAAAACAGAGAAGGAATGCTCGTAGAAAGCTGAAAGTAGGTACACTTACAGACCTACCCTAGTGTACCAACTTCACAAAGTTACGGACCCCTCGCACAAACGGTCTCGGCGCTACGGACGTTCAAAAACTCAAACTTCAAGTCGCCATATCTCAGTCCCTATTTGAGCTACAGACTAGTTTCACATATCACAAGAAAGGTCTGTTTGTTAGCTTTCCAATGGTGTATAGCATTATAGTGTCAGACGCGCGGCGTAGAATCGCGTCAGACATTGAAAATTTTATGTCACTTTTTAGGTCCAAAAAATCTTTTCGCCTCAAAAAGTCAATGAAATTCTTCATGCATGTCGTTGAATATTTTATGTGGGTTACCCATGTCAGCCCTCCATACTGTCCCCGAAGATCAATTATCTACAGCAAATAGTTTTTCCTAGAGAATTTTTTAAATTTCAAAATTGAAATGTACATTGCTCAGCTTCTGGTTGTTCAAATTTCATGAAATTAATACCAAGAGATGCGTAAAATTATGCCCTTTACTGTCCTCCAAGGGAATATACCTCTCCTGAATAGCCAATTTCAAATAAATGATTTTATATATTCAATTATAACTCATGAACTATTGTTTCAGATCACTTAAAACTGAATGTACATGTTGCTAATTTTTTGCCCTATTTTGTGGTATAAGGGCATCCTCCTATCTCCAATACTTTGCCGGTAAAATAGAGCTAAAAAAATAATTCACAGATGCATGTTAGTCAGCCGTTGGGTATATACTGTCTCACTGCCACCTTTCCCAGCAGCTGACCTTGTGCCTACCACGACATTTCATAGGCATATGCACCAGCAAGATTACTACGTTCATACATGGTATGAAGAATTCATCATGACGGCCATGAACTGGAAGGAGGGAGTAAGCAGGACAGGGGAGACAAGGGGGGCGCGGGGGATTATCCGATATTGCCGTACGGCAATATCAGTTATACTAGTTATTATTATTATTATTCTTATTCTTATTCAGCTCAGGAAAACTGCGATTACTTCAAAACTATTAGAGATATTGGTTTACAAGTGAAGGATGATATGCAACTCCCGTGCGTGCTATTACTCACGAAATTTCATGATCAAATTTCATGACGCTTATGAGTTATGAGGAAAATATAAAAAAAATTTCCGGCGCAGGTTTCTGAGAATCTAAGCATAACTGAGAGCTGTTGATTTTTTCTAAGATACCTTGACAAAGTCTCCAGTGCAGAAAGGCGTCTCGTGGAGATTTCATGAACACATTTCAAGATATGATTTTTTTAAAAATAGACATCCCGAAAACTGGCCAAAATTTTTCTGAAAAACAGGGAAGGAATGCTCGTAGAAAGCTGAAAATGGGCGTGCTTACAGACCTAGCCTAGTGTACCAACTTCACAAAGTTACGGACTGCTCGGACAAACGGTCTGTGCGCTACGGACGCACAAAAACTCAAACTTCAAGTGGCCATAGCTCAGTCCCCATCGCAGCTACAGACTAGTTTCACATATCACAAGAAAGGTCTGTTTCTCAGCTTTCCAATGGTGTATAGCATAATAGTGTCAAGCGCGCGGCGTAGAATCGCGTCGG
The DNA here is from genome assembly GCA_026936325.1 of Platynereis dumerilii. Lineage (NCBI taxonomy): Eukaryota > Metazoa > Annelida > Polychaeta > Phyllodocida > Nereididae > Platynereis > Platynereis dumerilii. The sequence goes on from JAPTHN010000217.1 coordinate 69,140, forward strand.
ACATTGAAAATTTCATGTCACTTTTTAGGCCCAAAAAAACTTTTCGGCGCAAAAAGTCAATGTAATTCTTCATGCATGTCCATCATTATTTTATGTGGGCTACCCATTTTAGCCCTCCATATTGTCCCCGAACATAAATTACCTACATTAAATAGTTTGTCCTAGAGAATTTTTTTAATTTTCAAACTTCAAATATAAATTGCTCAGCTTCCGGTTATTCAAATTTCATGAAATTAATACCAAAAGATGCTTAAAATTATCGCCTTTACTGTCCTTCAAGGCCATACAGCTCATAGTAATAGCCAATTTTACATAGATGATTTTATATAAGCCACTATAACTCCTGCATTTATGTTTCAAATCAGATGAAAATCCAATGACATGTTCCTAATTTATTGCCTGATTTTTCCATGTAGGCACATCTCCCCAACTCTTATGGTTTGCCTGCAGCAAGCCATTAGGGTTAGGGTTAGGGTTTACTCAACATGCACTGCTTGCAGGGTGGTACGCTTGGCCACCACAGGTGTGTCTGGCAGTCAAGACATTTGATAGGCATATGCTCCAACAACATTGCAGCGTTCATACATGCTTTTAAGAATTCATCATGAAGGACATGAATTGGAAGGGGAGAGTAAGCAGGGAAGGGGAGACAGGGGGGGCGCGGGGGATTATCCGATATTGCCGTACGGCAATATCAGTTATACTAGTTATTATTAAGAACTTCCCGTAGGGAAGTTCTTATTGATATTGTACGTATTTGTTATTATTATTATTATTCTTATTCTTATTATTTTTCTGCCGCGTTTTCGGCTTTTCTTAAATGTTGCTTAAATCATTGACATGGAAAGATATCATAATAATAATCTAAGATTTATATGTACCAGGTAAATTCCCTTCCTTGGCAAAAATTCCGCATCGGAATTACATTTCGCATAGGAATTACAGCCGTTTTTCACAAAAAATTTCTGGCAACGTTTCAGAAGAAAGTCTTGAAATTTTTGCCATGAAATTTTTTTTGTGCATTCATCAAGGACTTATGCAGTGCAGAAAGGAGCCTAGTTGTAAACGCCTTGATAGGTCTTGAGATAAAAAAGTTCGAAATCAAGGCAAAACGAAATTTCCAGGGGTCATGTCATGAAAAACCATGATGCAATTATCTGATTTTCATGATCTTCAGGGAATTAGTAGTACTACTTGGGTACACTGTCTATGCAAAAGTATGGGACCCCAGGTCCAATACTTTTGGTGCCACAAGGCCTCAAAAGTGCAACTTTTGAAGGCCTGTAACTCCCTTAATATTAAACCAAGAAAAATAATAAAACCATTTTTGGAAAGCTCAGAATGTCAGCTTTCCAATGTTATATAGCATTTTTCCCTTGGATGTCCAAGGGAAAATTTCGCTTAATAGTGAAAATTTCATGTCACTTTTTGGCCCGATCAAAACACGTTAGGTTACAAAAACCTATGAAGATCTTCATGGATGTTCATGAATATTTTTTTGCTCGTACCTGGCCTAGATCCCTGTGATGTGGCCAAAGGAAATTTACCTCCATCAAATACTTTTTCCTAGAGAATTTTTTTCAATTTCAAAAGTCAAATGCCAATAACTTTTTTTCTAATGACTCAAATTTCACCAAAAAAGCGTTACAGGATGTGTAAAATCATGCTCTTTATTTAATTTAATGTGATCATGTATGTCAGAGCAACAGCCAATTTTACATGAATTTTTTTGTGTTTTCCATTATAACTCATCCATTTATGCTTCAAGTCAATTAAAACAGATGTGACATGATGCTGACTGTTTGCCCTATTTCTGTATGTAAGCACCTTTTCCTAGCTGTCATGGTTTGCCTGTAGGAAGTCATTAGGGTTAGGGTTTCATGAAAGTGTATTGCTTTTAGGATGGTACCTCTAGCCACCAAAGGTCTTGCTCAATGCCAGCGATATATGACTAAGTATGTATGACTGTTGTTGTATTCCATGGACTATGGCAAGCATTTCAAAGTAGCAGCAATGATAGTTTTTGTCCAATCAAAACACGCTAAGCTCTGGAAGGGAAAGGAATGCAAGGAACTGGAGGAGAAATGAAGATATAGGATTTGAAGGGAACGGAAGGGATGTGAAGGGAAGGGAAGTTCTTCCTTTAAATTGCTGTGCAATTTAGTATACTAGTTATTATTATTATTAATATTATTCAGCTCAGGAAAACTGTGATTACTACAAAACTATTAAAGATCCTGTGTTACAAGTCAAGGGTAATATGCGACTCCATTGCGCGCTACTTCATACGAAATTTCATGATCAAATTTCATGATGCTTATGAGTTATGAGGAAAATATAAAACAAATTTCCGGCGCAGGTTTCTGAGAACCTAAGCATAACTGAGACCTGTTGATTTTTTGCAAGATACCTTGACAAAGTCTCCAGTGCAGAAAGGCGTCTCGTGGAGATTTCATGAACACATTTCAAGATATGATTTTTTGAAAATTGGATATCCCGAAAACTGACTGAAAGTTTGTTGAAAAACAGGGAAGGAATGCTCTTAGAGAGCTGAAATTGGGTGAACATACAGATGTACCACAGTGTACCAACTTCACAAAGTTACGGACCGCTCGGACCAACGGTCTTGGCGCTACGGACGTCCAAAAATGCAATTTTCAAGTGGCCATATCTCGGTCCCTATTGCAGCTACAACAAAGTTTGACATATCACAAGAAAGGTCTGTTTGTCAGCTTTCCAATGGTGTTAGCATTATAGTGTCAGACGCGCGGCGTAGAATCGCGTCAGACATTGAAAATTTCATGTCACTTTTCAGGCCCAAAAAACCTTTTCGGCTCAAAAAGTCAATGTAATTCTTCATGCACGTCCATCATTATTTTATGTGGGCTACCCATATCAGCCCTCCATATTGTCCCCAAACATAAATGACCTACATTAAATAGTTTGTCCTAGAGAATTTTTTTAATTTTCAAACTTCAAATATAAATTGCTCAGCTTCCGGTTATTCAAATTTCATGAAATTAATACCAAAAGATGCTTAAAATTATCGCCTTTACTGTCCTCCAAGGCTATACAGCTCATGGTAATAGCCAATTTTACATAGATGATTTTATATAAGCCACAATAACTCCTGCATTTATGTTTCAAATCAGATGAAAATGCAATGACATTTTCCTAATTTATTGCCTGATTTTTCCATGTAGGCACATCTCCCCAACTCTTATGGTTTGCCTGCAACAAGCCATTAGGGTTAGGGTTAGGGTTTACTCAACATGCACTGCTTGCAGGGTGGTACGCTTGGCCAGCAGAGGTGTGTATGGCTGGCTATGTGTCTGGCTGCCAAGACATTTCATAGGCATATGCTCCAGCCATGAAGGACTTGAACTGGGAGGAGGGAGTAAGCAGGGCAAGGGAGACAGGGGGGGCGCGGGGGATTATCCGATATTGCCGTACGGCAATATCAGTTATACTAGTTATTATTATTATTATTCTTTTTATTATTCAGCTCAGAAAAACTGCGATTATTTCAACACTATTACAGATACTACGTTACAAGTCAAGGGTAATATGCAACTCCATTGCGTGCTACTTTACACGAAATTTCATGATCAAATTTCATGACACTTATGAGTTATGAGGAAAATATGAAAAAAATTTCCGGCGCAGGTTTCTGAGAAACTAAGCATAACTGAGACCTGTTGATTTTTTCTAAGATACCTTGACTAAGTCTTCAGGTTTGAAAGGGGTCTTGTGAAGATTTCATGAATACATTTCAAGATATGATTTTTTGAAAATTGGACATCTCGAAAATTGACTGAAATTTTTTGTAAAAACAGGGAAGGAATGCTCGTAGAAAGCTGAAAGTAGGTACACTTACAGACCTACCCTAGTGCACCAACTTCAAAAACTTACGGACCGCTCGCACAAACGGTCTGTGCGCTACGGACGCACAAAAACTCAAACTTCAAGTGGCCATATCTCAGTCCCGATTGCAGCTACAGACTAGTTTCACATATCACAAGAAAGGTCTGTTTCTCAGCTTTCCAATGGTGTATAGCATAATAGTGTCAGACGCGCGGCGTAGAATCGCGTCGGACATTGAAAATTTCATGTCACTTTTTAGGCCCAAAAAACCTTTTCGGCTCAAAAAGTCAATGTAATTCTTCATGCACGTCCATCATTATTTTATGTGGGCTACACATGTCAGCCCTCCATACTGTCCCCAAAGATCAATTATCTACATCAAATAGTTTTTCCTAGAGAATTTTTTTCATTTCAAAATTGAAATGTACATAGCTCAGCTTCTGGTTTTTCAAATTTCATGAAATTAATACCAAAGATGCGTAAAATTATGGCCTTTACTGTCCCTCAAGGGAATATACCTCTCCTGAATAGCCAATTTCAAATAAATGATTTTATATATTCAATCATAACTCATGAACTATTGTTTCAGATCACTTAAATCTGAATGTACATGTTGCTAATATTTTGCCCTATTTTGTGGTATAAGGGCATCCTCCTATCTCCAATACCTTGCTGGTAAAATAGAGCTAAAAAAATAATTCACAGATGCATGTTAGTCAGCCATCGGGTATATACTGTCTCACTGCCAACTTTCCCAGCAGCTGACCTTGTGCCTGCCACGACATTTCATAGGCATATGCACCAGCAAGATTACTACGTTCACACATGGTATGAAGAATTCATCATGACGGCCATGAACTGGAAGGAGGGAGTAAGCAGGGCAAGGGAGACAAGGGGGGGGCGCGGGGGATTATCCGATATTGCCGTACGGCAATATCAGTTATACTAGTTCTTATTCTTATTCTCTCAAAATGGTTTTATGTTCACAAAAGTTTGTCAAAAGGTAAGTCAGTTGTTGGGTATTACGTAATTGGGTCATTTGATGTCATTTTCACAGTTGTCTTTTTCACAGAGCCGTTCAAAGTCGAAAACTAGTAAACTTTAAAGGCTTATAACTCAAAAAGTATTTGAGATAATCAGATAGGATTAAAAATCCTGTGACAAAAAGTTGTTGTCAATGTATTGGTAGAAGTGATATGACAATTGGTCTAGCGGGTAAAGGGCTATTGCACTTGAGCAGTTTTCAGTGTTGGCAGGTTTCTCAAGTTACATAATAGATAGAAACATGGTGATGGTGGCTAATGTTAGCCAGTATCTGGGGCCAGTGCTGATTCAACAAATAGTTGAAGTCGGACAAAGAAGTTTAGAAAAAAGGCAATTTTTCAAAATCGTGGGTTCAAAATTTAGGTGGAATTGTGAAATCTCCATGAAGGAGTAGTCTGAGGTCATCAAAATGGATAATGAACTACCCTTAACTTTTCCCAGAAACACTATATTGACCAAAACATTTGACCTATAGGTGATATTTGAAGGTGATATGAGCCATCAAAGTCAAAAAAGTTGAATTTTTCAAAAATTCTGAAAATTATGTTTTTTTTCCACAATCCTCTTAAAAGTCTGAGGTATGCTGGTCACTAATATGGTTGTCAAAAGCCCCCTATTAGAATTGTTTCATATCCTCAACTTCATTTGTAAAAAAAATTGTGAAAAGTGGCACTTCACAACTTACATGACATTTTGCATAAATAATTTAATTTGAATGGGAAATATTACTCCTGCAGCTTTCTGTAAATTAAATGAAACCCAAAATGACATACTGGCAATCACATGAGCACATAAAATTTGACAAGTAGTCTCATTCATCATGGTCAAATTTGAGGTCAAAGATGAAATGAAAATTGACCATTTTCAGAGATGATTTTTTTTAACTCAGAAGGAATGTCTCAATTTTCTTCATTTTAAAGGACAATGTGAACTGAATGGTTGTGGTCAATTGTGGTAAACAACATGTCTGTAGCTACAGCCATCTCTGAACAGTAAATGTCAAAAGGTCAAAAAATGACCAATTGGTCAGCAAAATAATTCATTTTCACATGATGCAGGTGAGACAATTTCACACTCCACCTCAGGCTGGCCGCATATATTAGCATACATTAGCCATATTTGGAAAGCTGTTCTGGCCGTTTCAGGTAACGGGGCCAGTGTACTCTACTGTCTAATGTTTCTATACATATTACAGTCTCAAATGACTGAGTGGAGTTGGGAATAGGAGTTGTAGTCAGGACCCTGAGCCAGGACTCTGAGTCAGGTCTGTGAGTCAGGTCTGAGAGTCAGGTCTGTGAGTCAGGTCTGTTAGTCAGATCTGTGAGACAGGACCCTGAGTCAGGTCCCTGAGTCTGGACCCTAGGTCAGGACTCTGAGTCAGGACTCTGAGTCTCGACTATGAGTCTCGACTATGAGTCAGGCCGCTGAGTCAGGACTCGGAGTCAGGACTCGGAGTCAGGATTCGGAGTCAGGAATCTCAGTCAGGACTTTGAGTCAGGACTCTGAGTCAGGACTCTGAGTGAGGACTCGGAGTCAGGACTCAGAGTCAGGACTCAGAGTCAGGACTCACTCAGGTCTGTGAGTTAGGACCCTGAGTCAGGGCTCTGAGTCAGGGCCCTGAGTCAGGTCCCTGAGTCAGGACCCTAGGTCATGACTCTGAGTCAGGAATCTGAGTCAGGAATCGGAGTCAGGAATCTGAATCAGGACCCTGAGTCAGGCCCCTGAGTCGGGACTCTGAGTCACGACTCAGAGTCACGACTATGAGTCTCGACTATGAGTCTCGACTATGAGTCTCGACTATGAGTCTCGACTATGAGTCTCGACTATGAGTCTCGACTATGAGTCTCGACTATGAGTCTCGACTATGAGTCTCGACTATGAGTCAGGGGCCGCTGAGTCAGGGGCCGCTGAGTCAAGAGCCGCTGAGTCAGGCCACGCTGAGTCAGGCCTGGGAGTCAGGACTCGGAGTCCGGACTTGAGGTCAGGACTCGGAGGCAGGACTCAAAGGCAGGGCTTGGAGTCAGGCCTCGGAGTCAGGCCTCGGGGTCGGGCCTCGGAGTCAGGCCTCGGAGTCAGGCCTCGGAGTCAGGCCTCGGAGTCAGGCCTCGGAGTCAGGACACGGAGTCTGGACTCGGAGTCAGGTCTCGGAGTCAGGTCTCGGAATCTGGACTCTGAGTCAGGACTCTGAGCCAGGACTCTGAGTCAGGACTCTGAGTCAGGACTCTGAGTCAGGACTCTGAGTCAGGACTCTGAGTCAGGACTCTGAGTCAGGACTCTGAGTCAGGACTCTGAGTCAGGACTCTGAGTCAGGACTCTGAAATGAACGTTCTCACTCCTGACATGTAAAACATTGATGAAGGTAGTGTAAATGTGAACCAGTCCCGTCGAATATTATCATTTGCGTGTGTCCCTGAGTCCTTCAGTTTTGTCTGTCTGTCTGACAGTTGGTCTGGCCATTTGTCTGTTCATTTACAGGCAAACTTTAGTTGAAAGTAAAGGTAAATTCTTTGTAATTGTCCCTGATGACAATTACCGTCTTCTCTAGTTATTATTATTATTCTCACAGGAAAACTGCGATTACTTCAAAACTATTAAAGAAACCGCTTCATAAGTCAAGGGTAATATGCAACTCCATTGCGCGCAACTTTCAACGAAATTTCATGATCAAATTTCATGACACTTCTGAGTTATGAGGAAAATATAAAAAAAATTTCCGGTGCAGGTTTCTGAGAACCTAAGCATAACTGAGACCTGTTGATTTTTTCTAAGATACCTTGACTAAGTCTTCAGTGCAGAAAGGCGTTCTGTGGAGATTTCATGAATACACTTCAAGATATGATTTTTTGAAAATTTGACATCCCGAAAATTGACTGAAATTTTTTTGAAAAACAGGGAAGGAATGCTCGTAGAAAGCTGAAAGTGGGTACACTTACAGACCTAGCCTAGTGTACCAACTTCACAAAGTTACGGATCCCTCGCACAAACGGTCTTGGCGCTACGGACGTCCAAAAATGCAATTTTCAAGTGGCCATATCTCGGTCCCTATTTAAGCTACAACAAAGTTTTACATATCACAAGAAAGGTCTGTTTGTCAGCTTTCCAATGATGTATAGCATGATAGTGTCAGACGCGCGGCGTAGAATCGCGTCAGACATTGAAAATTTGTTGTCACTTTTTGCACCTTTGGAAAAGTTTTTGGCTTAAAATCCAATGAAGTTCTTCATCAATGTCCATGAATATTTTTTCCCTAATACCCTTGTGGGGCCTCCATACTGTCCTAAAAGGACATTTGACTAAATCAAGTGGTTTTTGCCACAGAATTTTTTGTATTTCAAAATTGAAATGCACATAGCTCAGCTTCTACTTGTTCAAATTTCATGAAATTAACTCCAAAAAATGCATAAAATTATGACCTACGCTGAACTGCACGGGCATACAGCTCATAGTAATACTCAATTTTACAATGATGATTTTACATTTGCAATTATAACTCATGCATTAATGTTCCGAATCAATTAAAACTGAAATTACTTGCTGCTTATTTTTTGCCCTATTTTGTGGTATAATCCTAGCTTACCAGTCTTTTTTCTTTGCCTTGAAAAAAAAGTTTAAAAATAATTCACAGATGCATCTTAGTCTGCTGTCGGGGCCATTCTGCCTCACTGCCAGGTTTTGCTCCCAAGCAGCAGCATTACGCCATGCAAAGAGCACCATACTCAAACACAGTCATCAACAACAGGGCACAGGCTTAGGCCTATCATGACAGGGTTATAATATACATTGAAGGGAAAGGATTGTGTAAGTGTTGGCTGATAGGGCATATGTCCTCTATTTATGCACTTAAAAACCTTAATAGTATGAGAGGACAGGCGTATTCATACAAATTATTGAAGTGAATTGAAACAGGAGAATAAGCGGGGCTAGGGTCAAACGGGGCCCGCGGGGGATTATCCGATATTGCCGTACGGCAATATCAGTTATACTAGTTATAATCCCCCGCCGCTTGCGGGGGATTATATTGATATTGTTCGTTTTATTAAGAACTTCCCGTAGGGAAGTTCTTATTGATATTGTACGTCTTTATTATTATAATCCCCCGCCGCTTGCGGGGGATTATATTGATATTGTTCGTTTTATTATTATTATTCTTATTATTCTTATTATTCTTATTCAGCTCAGAAAAACTGCGATTACTTCAAAAGTATTACAGATACTACGTTACAAGTCAAGGGTAGTATGCAACTCCATTGCGTGCTACTTCACACGAAATTTCATGATCAAATTTCATGACACTTATGAGTTATGAGGAAAATATAAAATAAATTTCCGGCGCAGGTTTCTGAGAACCTAAGCATAACTGAGACCTGTTGATTTTTTCTAAGATACCTTGACAAAGTCTCCAGTGCAGAAAGGCGTCTCGTGGAGATTTCATGAACACATTTCAAGATATGATTTTTTGAAAATTTGATATCCCGAAAACTGACCAAAATTTTGTTGAAAATCTTGGAAAGAATGCTCTTAGAGAGCTGAAAATGGGTGAACATACAGATGTACCACAGTGTACCAACTTCACAAAGTTACGGACCGCTCGGACAAACGGTCTTGGCGCTACGGACGTCCAAAAACCCAATTTTCAAGTGCTCATAACTCGGTTCCTATTTTAGCTACAGCAAAGTTTCACATATCACAAGAAAGCTCTGTTTGTCAGCTTTCCAATGATGTATAGCATGATAGTGTCAGACGCCCGGCGTAGAATCGCGTCAGACATTGAAAATTTGTTGTCACTTTTTGCACCTTTCGAAAAGTTTTTGGCTTAAAATCCAATGAAGTTCTTCATCAATGTCCATGAATATTTTTTCCCTAATACCCTTGTGGGGCCTCCATACTGTCCTAAAATTACATTTGACTACATCAAGTGGTTTCTGCCACAGAATTATTTTTATTTCAAAATTGAAATGCACATAGCTCAGCTTCTACTCGTTCAAATTTCATGAAATTAACTCCAAAAAATGCATAAAATTATGACCTACGCTGAACTGCACGGGCATACAGCTCATAGTAATACTCAATTTTACAATGATGATTTTACATTTGCAATTATAACTCATGCATTAATGTTCCGAATCAATTAAAACTCAAATTACATGCTGCTTATTTTTTGCCCTATTTTGTGGTATAATCATATCTTACCAGTCTTTTTTCCTTTGCCTTGAAAAAAAAGTTTAAAAATAATTCACAGATGCATCTTAGTCTGCTGTCGGGGCCATTCTGCCTCACTGCCAGGTTTTGCTCCCAAGCAGCAGCATTACGCCATGCAAAGAGCAGCATACTCAAACACGGTCATCAACAACAGGGCACAGGCTTAGGCCTATCATGACAGGGAAATAATATACATTGAAGGGAAAGGATTTTGTAAGCGTTGGCTGATAGGGCATATGTCCTCTATTTATGCACTTTAAAATCTTAATAGTATGAGCGGACAGGTGTATTCATACAAATTATTAAAGTGAATTGAAACAGGAGAATAAGCGGGGCTAGGGTCAAACGAGGCCCGCGGGGGATTATCCGATATTGCCGTACGGCAATATCAGTTATACTAGTTATTATTCTTATTATTATTCTTCTTTTTCTTCCGCCACATTTTGGTCATTCCTTAAATGCTAAATAACTCCTGACCAAATTACTAATTCCACATAAAAAGGAAAACACTATTTTGACAGTGTAAAATTCCTTCTGTCCTGGGAATTACGCATCGGAATTCCGTTTGGCATAGGAATTACAGGCAATCTTGACCAAAAATTTCTGGCTCCGGTTTAGAGAAAACTGTTAGTCAGAATGACATGAAATTTTTTCCTGTTAATCTGTAATGGAATATGCAGTGCGGAAAGGAGCCTAGTGGTAATAGGATGAACAGTTATGGAGAAAAAAAAGTTCAAAATTTGAGCAAACCGGAATTTCGAGGGGTGATGTCATGGAAAACCATGATTGGAATGTCAGATTTGTATGTCCTTACAGGAATTGTTAGTACTACCAGGGTATAGTGTCTATGCAAAAGTATGGCATCCCAGGTCCAATACTTTTGGTGCCACAGGGCCTCAAAAGTTGAACATTTGAGCGGCCATATCTCCCTTAATATTGCTTCTAGATACAAACCAGGGACATTTTTGGAAAGCTCTGAATGTCAGCTTTCCAATGGTGTATAGCAATATCCTGTGCGACGTCCGGTTTAGAATCGCGGCGGACATTGAAAATTTTATGTCACTTTTTGGGCCGATCAAAAAGTTTTTTGTAAAAAAGTGTATGAAAAACAACATGGATGTTCATGAATAATTTATGTAGGGTACCCAGGTTGGGCCTCCATATTGAACCAAAAGGAAATTAGCATACATCAAATAGTTTTTCCTAGAGAATTTTTTTAATATCAAAATTGAAACGTAAATTGCTCTGGTTCTAATTGTTCAAATCTCATGAAATTAACACCAAAAAATGCATAAAATTATGCCCTCTAGTGTGCTACAAGGATATCTTCCTTTTACCATTAACCAATTTTACATCTAACATTTTATATATTCAATTATAACTCGTTAATTATTTATCAAAATCAATTTAAACTAATTTGACACATTCCTAATTTGTTGCTCTATTTTTCCATGTAAGCACAGCTCCATAACTCTGATGGTTTGTCTACAACAAGCCATTAGGGTTAGGGTTTCACCTACCACTCGCCCAAATGTATTGCTTTGAGGGTGGTACCGCTGGCCACCACACACTGGTCTCCATGCCCAGCGATGTGTCATTTCAATATATGTGACTGTATTGCAAGCAAATGTCTAGTGATAGCAACACTTACCTTTTTGCAAATGAAACAGCTTCAGCATGGAAGGCAACGGAATGGAAGGGGAAGGAAGGCATGTGAAGGGTGGGAATTGGAAGGGAAGGGATTGGGAAGGAAGGGAAGTTCTTCCTTTAAATTGCTGTGCAATTTAGTATACTAGTTATTATTCTTATTATAATCCCCCGCCGCTTGCGGGCGGGGGATTATATTGATATTCTTCGATTACCTTTTATTATTATTATTATTATTGAGCTCAGGAAAACTGTGATTACTGCAAAACTATTAAAGATCCTGTTTTACAAGTCAAGGTTAGTATGCGACTCCATTGCGCGCTACTTCAGACAAAATTTCATGATCAAATTTCATGATGCTTATGAGTTATGAGGAAAATATAAAATAAATTTCCGGCGCAGGTTTCTGAGAACCTAAGCATAACTGAGACCTGTTGATTTTTTGTAAGATGCCTTGACAAAGTCTCCAGTGCGGAAAGGCGTCTCGTGGAGATTTCATGAACACATTTCAAGATATGATTTTTTGAAAATTGGATATCTCGAAAACCGACCAAATTTTTTTTGAAAAACAGGGAAGGAATGCTCTTAGAGAGCTGAAAATGGGTGAACATACAGATGTACCATAGTGTACCAACTTCACAAAGTTACGGACCGCTCGGACAAACGGTCTTTGCGCTACGGACGTCCAAAAAGTCAATTTTCAAGTGGCTATATCTCGGTCCCTATTTAAGCTACAACAAAGTTTGACATATCACAAGAAAGGTCTGTTTGTCAGCTTTCCAATGATGTATAGCATGATGGGGTCAGACGCGCGGCGTAGAATCGCGTCAGACAGTGAAAATTTGTTGTCACTTTTTGCGCCTACAAAAATGTTTTAGGCTAAAAAGTCAATGAAGTTCTTTATGGATGTCCATGAATAATTTTTGTGGGATGCCTAGAGCACGTCTCCATACTGTACCCTAAGGAAATTTACCTACATTAAATAGCTTTGGCTAGAGAAATGTTTTACTATCAAAAATGAAATGTAAATTACTCAGCTTCTACTTATGCAAATTTCATGAAATTAACACCAAAAATTGCGTAAAAATATAGGCTTTTCACTTGCATAAGGACATTTAACTCACACAAACAGTCTATTTTACATAGACAATTTTACATATTCATTTATTGTCCTATTTTTTGATATAAACACATCCACCTATCTGCAAAAAAAAAAATTCATAAACTTTTAACAGATGCATGTGGTCTGCAGTGGGTACCATCCTGTCTCACTGCCACCTTTTGCGCCTAATCTTATTGTACAGTCCAAGCAGCTTCACAAGTGTCAACAAAAAGATGCACAGTCTAATCATCACATTTGAATAATATATATTGTACATTGAAAGGGCATGTGTAAGAGTTTGCCGACAGGTTTTTATAACCGGTATTTGTGCTATAAACTGATTAGACCAGACATGGACTACAGTAATGCTAAAATGTGAACTCTTGGAATAGAAGTTCATCCCCCAAAAAGCACGCCAGGGGAAATACACACAAATAATGGACATGAATTGAAAAAGAAGAGTATGCAGCCCTGGGGGTCATACGGGGCCCGCGGAAGATTATCCGATATTGCCGTACGGCAATATCAGTTATACTAGTTAAGAATTTACCTATGGTAAATTCTATTTGTTTTTGCTATTATTATTATTATTCTTATTCTTATTTCAAAATGGTTGTACGTTCATGAAAGGCTGTCAATAGGTTCGTCAGTTGTTGGGTATTGCGTAATTGGTTCATTTGATGTCATTTTCACAGTTGTCTTTTTCACAGAGCCGTTCAAAGTCGAAAATTAGTAAAGTTTAAAGGCTCATAACTCAAAAACTATTTGAGATAATGAGTCATGAGTCAAAATTCTGTGACAAAAAGTTGTTGTCAATGTTTTGGTAGAAGTCATGTAACAATTGGTCAAGCGGGTAAAGGGCTATTGCTCTTGAGCAGTTTTGAGTGTTGCACAGGTTTCTCAAGTTACGTAATAGATAGGAACATGGTGATGGTGGTAAAAGTTAGCCAGTATCTGGGGCCAGTGCACATTCAACAAATGGTTTGGATTGGCGGAAGACTTTTTGAAATATGGTCATTTTTCAAAATCGAGGGTTCAAAATTTAGGTGGACTTGTCAAATCTCCATGAAGGAGTAGTCTTAGGTGATCAAAATGTATAGTGAACTACCCTTAACTTTACCCAAAAAGACTATATTGACCAAAAAATTTGACAAAAAGGTGATATTTGAAGGTGATATGAGCGATTAATGTTTAAAAAGTACAATTTTCCAAAAATTCTGAAAATTATGTTTTTTTTCCACAATCCTCTTCACAGTCTGAGGTATACTGGTCACTAATATGGTTATCAAAAGCCCCCTATTAGAATTGTTTCATATCCTCAACTTAATTTGCAAAAAAATTGTTAAAAGTGGCACTTCACAACTTACATGATATTTTGCATAAATAATTTAATTTGAATGGGAAATATTGCTCCTACAGCTTTCTGTAAATTAAATGAAACGCAAAATGACATACTGGCAATCACATGAGCACATAAAATTTGACAAGTAGTCTCATTCATCATGGTCAAATTTGAGGTCAAAGATGAAATGAAAATTGACCATTTTCAGAGATGATTTTTTTCAACTCAGAAGGAATGTCTCAATTTTCTTAATTTTAAAGGACAATGTGAACTGAATTGTTGTTGTCAATTGTGGTAAACAACAAGTCTGTAGCTACAGCCATCTCTGAGCAGTAAAGGTCAAAAGGTCAAAAAATGACCAAATGGTCAGCGAAAAAATTCATTTTCACATGATGCAGGTGACACCATTTCACACTCCAAAGCAGGCTGGCCGCATATATTAGCATACATTAACCATATATGAAAAGCTGTTCTGGCCGTTTCAGGTGACGGGGCCAGTGTATGCTACTGACTTATATTTATATACATATTACAGTCTCAAATGACCGAGTGCAGTTGGGGATAGGAGTTGTAGTCAGGACTCTGATCCAGGGCCCTGAGTCAGGTCTCTGAGTCATGTCCCTGAGTCAGGTCTGTGAGTCAGGTCTGTGAGTCAGGTCTGTGAGTCAGGTCTGTGAGTCAGGTCTGTGAGTCAGGTCTGTGAGTCAGACAACTGAGTCAGGTCTCTGAGTCAGGTCTGTGAGTCAGGTCCCCGAGTCAGGACTCTCGGGTCAGGACTCTGAGGCAGGACTCTGAGTCAGACATCTGAGTCAGGTCTCGGAGTCAGGCATCTGAGTCAGGCATCTGAGTCAGGACTCGGAGTCAGGACTCTGAGTCAGGACTCGGAGTCAGGACTCTGAGTCAGGCATCTGAGGCAGGCCTCTGAGGCAGGACTCTGAGGCCGGACTTGGAGGCAGGGCTCAGAGTCAGGACTCGGAGTCAGGCCTCAGGGTCAGGACTCTGAGTCAGGACTCGGAGTCAGGACTCTGAGTCAGGCATCTGAGGCAGGCCTCTGAGGCAGGACTCTGAGGCCGGACTTGGAGGCAGGGCTCAGAGTCAGGACTCGGAGTCAGGCCTCAGGGTCAGGGATCTCAGTCAGGGATCTGAGGCAGGACTCTGAGTCAGGCATCTGAGTCAGGTCTCGAAGTCAGGCATCTGAGTCAGGACTCGGAGTCAGGACTCTGAGTCAGGCATCTGAGGCAGGCCTCTGAGGCAGGACTCTGAGGCCGGCCTTGGAGGTAGGGCTCAGAGTCAGCCCTCAGAGTCAGGCCTCAGAGTCAGGGCTCTGAGTCAGCACTCTGAGGCAGGACTCTGAGTCAGGACTCTGAGTCAGGAATCTGAGTCCGGTCTCGGAGTCAGGCATCTGATTCAGGACTCGGAGTCAGGACTCTGAGTCAGGCATCTGAGTCAGGACTCGGAGTCAGGTCTGTGAGTCAGGCCTCTGAGTCAGGCCCCTGAGTCAGGAATCTGAGTCAGGACTCTGAGACAGGACTCGGAGTCAGGCCTCGGAATCAGGACTCGGAGTCAGGACTAGGAGTCAGGACCCTCGGTCAGGACTCTGAGTCAGGACTCTGAGTCAGGTCTGTGAGTCAGGTCTGTGAGTCAGGACCCTGATTCGGGCCTCTGAGTCAGGACTCTGAGTCAGGGATCTGAGTCAGAACACTGAGTCTCGACACTGAGTCAGGCCGTTAAGTCAGGATGCACTGAGTCAGGACTCAGAGTCAGGTCTCTGAGTCAGGACTCGGAGTCAGGACTCAGAGTCAGGACTCGGAGTCAGGAGTCTTAATCAGGACTCTGAGTCAGGCCGCTGAGTCAGGCCGCACTGAGTCAGGACTTAGAGTCAGGTCTCATTAGACAGGACTCGGAGTCAGGTCTCAGAATCAGGACTCGGGGTCAGGACTAGGAGTCAGGACTAGGAATCAGGACACTCAGTCAGGACTCTGAGTCAGGACCCTGAGTCAGGCCCCTAGGTTAGGACTCTGAGTCAGGGATCTGAGTCACGACTCTGAGTCTCGACTCTGAGTCAGGCCGCTGAGTCAGGACGCACTGAGTCAGGCCTCTGCGTCAGGACTCTGCGTCAGGACTCGGAGTCAGGATTCTGAGTCAGGACTCTGATTCAGGCCTGTGAGTCAGGACTCTGAGTCTGGACTCGGAGTCAGCACTCTCAGTCAGGACTCTGTGTCAGTACTCTGCATCAGGACTCTGAGTCAGGACTATGAGTCAGGACTCTGAGTCACAGGACTCTGAGTCAGGACTCTGAGTCAGGACTCTGAGTCAGGACTCTGAGTCAGGACTCTGAGTCAGGACTCTGAGTCAGGACTCTGAGTCAGGACTCTGAGCCAGGACTCTGAGTCAGGACTCTGAGTCGCAGTCATGGTGAGGAAACAGAGTCCCCATGTGTTTTCTCAGTCCGTCGGTTGCATCCATCTGTCCATTGGTCTGTCCATTTACAGGCAAACTTTAGTTGAAAGTAAAGGTAAATTCTTTGTAATTGTCCCTGATGACAATTACCGTTTTCTCTAGTTATTATTATTCTTATTCAGCTCAGAAAAACTGCGATTACTTCAAAAGTATTACAGATACTGTTCTGCAAGTCAAGGGTAAAATGCAACTCCATTGCGTGCTACTTCATACGAAATTTCATGATCAAATTTCATGATGCTTATAAGTTATGAGGAAAATATAAAACAAATTTCCGGCGCAGGTTTCTGAGAACCTAAGCTTAACTGAGACCTGTTGATTTTTTGTAAGATACCTTGACAAAGTCTCCAGTGCAGAAAGGCGTCTCGTGGAGATTTCATGAATACATTTCAAGATATGATTTTTTTTAAATCTGATGTCCCGAAAACTGCCCAAAATTTTTTTGAAAAACAGGGAAGGAATGCTCATAGAGAGCTGAAAATGGGTGAGCATACAGATGTACCACAGTGTACCAACTTCACAAAGTTACGGACCGCTCGGACAAACGGTCTTTGCGCTACGGACGTCCAAAAAGTCAATTTTCAAGTGGCTATATCTCGGTCCCTATTTAAGCTACAACAAAGTTTGACATATCACAAGAAAGGTCTGTTTGTCAGCTTTCCAATGATGTATAGCATGATGGTGTCAGACGCGCGGCGTAGAATCGCGTCAGACATTGAAAATTTGTTGTCACTTTTTGCGACAAAAAAAATGTTTTAGGCTAAAAAGTCAATGAAGTTCTTTATGGATGTCCATGAATAATTTTTGTGGGATGCCTAGTGCACGTCTCCATACTGTCCCCAAAGATCAATTATCTACAACAAATAGTTTTTCCTAGAGAATTTTTTTAATTTCAAAATTGAAATGTACATTGCTCAGCTTCTGGTTGTTCAAATTTCATGAAATAAATACCAAAAGATGCGTAAAATTATGGCCTTTACTGTCATCCAAGGGAATATACTTCTCCTGAATAGCCAATTTCAAATAAATGATTTTATATATTCAATTATAACTCATGAACTATTGTTTCAGATCACTTAAAACTGAATGTACATGTTGCTAATTTTTTGCCCTATTTTGTGGTATAAGGGCATCCTCCTATCTCGAATACCTTGCTGGTAAAATAGAGCTAAAAAAACAATTCACAGATGCATGTTAGTCAGCCGTTGGGTATATACTGTCTCACTGCCACCTTTCCCAGCAGCTGACCTTGTGCCTGCCACAACATTTCATAGGCATATGCACCAGCAAGATTACTACGTTCATACATGGTATGAAGAATTCATCATGACAGCCATGAACTGGAAGGAGGGAGTAAGCAGGGCAGGGGAGAAAAGGGGGGCGCGGGGGATTATCCGATATTGCCGTACGGCAATATCAGTTATACTAGTTATTCTTATTATTCTTATTCAGCTCGGAAAAACTGCGATCATTTCAAAACTATTAGAGATAATATTTTGAAAAGCAAGGATGATATGCAACTCCCGTGCGTGCTATTACTCCTGTGTAGCTTCACTGTACCATACTTTTGTCTTTTTTTTAAACATTCTGTCATTGCGTTCTTTAACATACTGCACAAAATTGTCTCATCATTACGATGTCATTTCACTACGACAATTTCATCACATTCTCTGCTTTCAAATGATTTTCATTTGCCATTTCTAAGCCTTACATGCAAAATCTGTATGAAAAAATCTGACCATCTATTAACTGCTTCAGTTCCCTTGGATCAATATGGCTAACTCCGTAAGTGAAATTATGTTATCCACTCTGGGGGGTGTCTCACAAAATTCATTACAAAATTACACTGAAATTGATGAAACTAACAATGATGAAGAAGAACCTCAATTGCTTCAATGTTCTCCCTATTATGATGACAGTGATCTGTGTAAACTTCTGGCTGACAAGTGTAAAACCTTTAAATGTCTAAGTTTAAACATTCAAAGCTTGAGTGCAAAAATTGATGAATTAAAGATTTATGTTGAATCCTTGAAGCAATCAGGTTGTTGGTTTGATGCAATTTTGATCCAAGAGACTTGGCTCAACGACAGTCACGATCTGTCTCGCTTTCAAATTGAAAATTATTATTTTATTTCCAAACCTTATCGTATCTCCTCACATGGAGGCCTGGCAATTTATATTCACAAAGAAATCAAATATGAAGTACTCAATATCTCAGATAGCCAATCGAATATATGGGAAGGCCAATTTCTTAAATTAATTCTGAATAATAAATACCTTACCTTGGGCAATATATATCGACCACCAAAGGACTTAAATGAAAACTACTCTATTTTCATTGAAGAATTTAGTGCTTGTCTGAAGGGTTTGCAGGATGAAGTGTTGATTGGTGGGGACTTTAACATTGACCTGTTGAAGATTAAGGATAAGCCTGTAATTAGTGAATATTTCGATTCAATAATAAGTAGTGGTTTCATTCCTAAGATCACTCTCCCCACAAGACTCTCGAAAATGCGTGGCTCCCTTATTGATAACTTCTTAAGCAAGATATCCCATGACTTTAGTAAAAGTTCAGCGGGAATAATGACTTCAAAAATTTCAGATCACCAACCCTATTTTATCTGCTTAGATTACCTTAAGATCAAGACCAAATACTTACCAAAATATGTCAAGGTTACATACTGCAATGATACAACTATATCAAATCTCAATTCCTTTTTACAAAATTCTAATATTCTCAATAAACTAGATTGTGACATTGATGTAAACGCTAATTATACTATTCTTGCAGAGATAATTGAAAATGGCCTCAACAAGCATATCCCAACAAAAGTTGTCAAATTCAATAAGCACAGACATAAGAAAACCAAGTGGATAACTAGAGGTTTAATTAAGTCCATATCTTTTAGAGACAAACTGTATAGGAAACTCAAGTCTACCCCAACAGACTCTCTTATGTATGATCAGCTGAAAGAAAACTTGCAGTCTTATAATAAAATGCTCAGAAGACTTATCCAATCAGCCAAATCAGACTATTATAGAAATAAGTTCTCCAAATTCAAGTCAGACATTAAAAATACTTGGTCTACCATAAAAGAAATCATGAATAAATGTGAAGATAAACGTGCCATTCCAGATTATTTCATCATCTACAATAACAAAATATCTGACAAACAGGAAATAGTGAATAACTTCAATAACTATTTTGCTAATATAGGCCCTGAACTTGCAGCAAATATACCACCCTTACCGAATCAACACTTTTCAGACTACATTCAAAATCCTTTCCCTGATGTTCTCACTTTTCGCCCTATAACTGAAGCTGATGTGGAAAAAGCAATAAACTCTCTCAGAAGTAAGTCTAGCACTGGTCATGATAGAGTGTCCAGTATTCTTCTCAAACAAATTAAATTATCACTTATTCCTCCCCTTCGATTTATTATAAATCAGTCATTAATGAGTGGTATTTTCCCTGACTTGCTAAAGGTAGCTAAAATATTTCCAGTGTACAAGAAAGAAGATGTTCATTCCATAACAAACTACCGTCCGATTTCTATACTGCCCACCATTTCCAAAATCTTTGAAAAGATCATGTTTAGCCAGTTGCACAAATTTTTTAAAGATAATGAGCTATATAATAACAACCAATACGGATTTAGAGAATCACATTCAACCGAACATGCAGCCATTGAATTAGTAGATAGAGTAATCAATAAATTAGATAATAATGAATTACCTTTAGCTATCTTCATGGACCTAAGTAAAGCTTTCGATACTATTAATCATGACATTCTTCTCCAAAAACTGAGCTATTATGGTATTAGAAATGAAGCCCTATCACTGCTGAAAAGTTATCTTTCCAATCGTAAACAATATGTTGAATTAGATGGTACTAAATCCGATTTTGCAAACATTAAAACAGGCGTCCCACAGGGTTCCATTCTGGGGCCATTATTATTCATTATCTACATTAACGATATATCTTTAGCTAGTGATCTTTTTAAGACAATTACTTATGCTGATGACACCACCCTCTTTGTTTCCTTCTCAATGGCTAATGCTTCTTCTAATAACTCTACAGAAACAATAAATTCCGAACTGAAGAAATATATAGACTGGCTTCAACTAAATGCTCTTTCTCTTAATGAACAAAAGACCAAATGCATGCTCTTCACGACCCTAAATAAAGCAACTAATCCTCCACTCTTAACAATAAATAGTAAACCAATTCAATATGTTTCCAAATTTGATTTCTTAGGCATTACAATAGACAAAAACTTGAAATGGTCAGGGCACACAGAGAAAATATCTTCCAAAATATCAAAAGTTACTGGAGTTCTCTGCCACTTACGAAAAATCCTCCCTCTTGAAATTCTGAAAATGATTTACAACTCCTTGATCAATCCTCATCTTCAATATGGTATTTTATGCTGGGGCACCAAAGCCAAAAGAATCACTAAGTTACAAAAGAAAGCAATTCGAATAATTACAAACTCAAAATTTAATGCGCATACCCAACCTTTATTTAAAAAACAGAACATCCTGACAATAGGTGACCTATACAAATCAAAGCTACTCAGGTTTTACTTCAGATTAGCCCATGAAAAACTCCCACAATATTTCTCATCTTTCCAAATAATCAGACAGCGTGACACTCATCATAGACTCACCCGAAATAACGCTTTTTTAACTTTGAGAGTAAATCACAACTTTGCCGAACACTGCATAAGATACCAACTACCAAGACTGCTAAATGAAACTCCCAACAATATATTAGAAAAAATATATACTCATAGTGAACTTGGTTTCAAACTATATGTGAAAAAATTCCTAATCAATAACTATCAAGAAATCTGCCACCTAACTCATTGCTATGTCTGTAATCGGCGATAGTTTTTGAAAAAACAGTTTTTTAATTTTTTTATTATTTCTATTTATTTATTTATTTTTTCAACATAAGCTTATATATTTCGATACTTGGCTTTATATTTGTCTGCATTCACCATGTCCCCTTCATTCAATCACATATCCCCAACCCCCCCCCCCCTCATCTCATTTACTCATTTTGCTCATTGCACTCAGTTGAAAAGATGAGATTTTCTTTTTTTTCCCCACTGATCTGTTTGTGTTCAAACCCTAAACGTGCCTTATGTGAACTGTACATGTGATTTATTTTCTTATGCTATGGAATGTAGGGTGGGTCCTCATGTTAGCGCCTTTGTTTAGGCTTAATGAGGCCCTCCTGGCCTGTAACTTTATTAAGAACTTCCCGTAGGGAAGTTCTTATTGATATTGTACGTATTTGTTATTATTATTTTTATTATAATCCCCCGCCGCGAGCGGGGGATTATATTGATATTGTTCGTTTTATTATTATTATAATCCCCCGCCGCTTGCGGGGGATTATATTGATATTGTTCGTTTTATTATTATTATAATCCCCCGCCGCTTGCGGGGGATTATATTGATATTGTTCGTTTTATTATTATTATTATTATGAATTCCCCGTAGGGGAATTCATCTTGTTATTGTTAGTTTTTTTATTATTATTATTATTCTTCTTCTTATTATTTTTCTACGGCCTTAAAATGATTTTTCAAATGCCTTTTATGAGAAAAGTAATGCAGATACAAGAAAAAGGATACAACAGTCATATATGTTGGCTTGATCCCTATTTTTAGAGGTAATTTCACAGCAAAATTACTTTTCAGTCGTGCGTAATTCCAGAAACTAATTTTCACATTGTTTTCACGGTTTCTCTGAAACTAAGACAGATAATGACATGAAACATTTTTTCAATATATTTTAGACAGTTATCCATTGCAGAAAGGAGCCTAAAGGAATTCCGTTGAAAAAATTCCAAGTTATGATTTTTTGAAAAAACGGAATTCCGAAAAATGACATTCCAACCTCCAGAAAACAAGGAAGGAATGCTCAGATTAAGCTGAATGTATATGTACATACAGCCCTACCCTAGTCTAACAATATCACACAATTTTGTTGTCGTAGCGTAAACGGTATCGGCGCTATGGCCTCACAAAAACACAATTTTCAATCGCCGATATCTCCGTTTCTGTTAAAGCTACAGAAAAATTAAAAACATCATCAGAAAGTTCAGTTTCTCTGCTTTCACATGGTATATAGAACTTTACTGTAGCTTGTTCAGTATAGAATCGCGTCAGACATTGAAAATTTCATGTCACTTTTTGGGCCTCCAAAAGCCTATTTTGCCCAAAAAAACTATGAAGCTCTTCATGGATGTTCATGTCCATTTTTTATATGGTACCCATTATGGGCCTGCATAATATATCCAAAGGAAATTGTTCTACTTTAAATACTTTTTGCTTGAGAATTTTTTGAATTTCAAAATTGAAATGTGAATTGCTCAGCTTCTACTCATGCAAATTTCATGAAATTAACACCAAAAAATGCGTAAAATTATGGTCCTTTGTGAGCTCCAAGGTTTTATACATTTTACTTATAGCCAATTTTACATAAGCAATTTCACACGTTCAATTGTAACTCATTAATTATTCATTAAAATCAATTAAAACTAATTACACATATTGCTAATTTTTTGCCCTATTTTTCCATGTAGGCCCAACTTCCTACCATGAATTTTATAATCCAATATTAACTCTTCCAATAATGCTTCAAATCACTTAAAACTGATATGATATGTTGCTCATTTGTTGCCCTATTGTTTGCAAATAAGCACATCTTCCTACCATTAAATTTATTATTCAATTATAACTTGTGCAATACTGTTGCAAATCACTTGATACTAATTTGACATGTTGCTGACTGATTGCCCTGTATGTGTATGTAAGCACAACTTCCTAGCTCTTATGGTTTGTCCATAACAAATCATTAGGGTTAGGGTTTCATCAAACTTAGGGTTTCGGTTGACTCAACTTGTATTGCTTTGAGGATGGTACCACTGCTCACCACAAACATTCCTGCATGGTAAGCGCTATATGAGTCAGCAGGTGCAACTCTATGCTTCCATGGCCTACATAGCGCCCAACACAGGCCTGGGAATATAATGGAAAGGCAGGGAATGGACGCTGAGGGAACAGATTGGGAGGCAATGGAAGATGCCGCAGTGGAAAGGAAGGGTATAGAATGGAAGGGAAAGGAAGGCAAGGCAAGGGAGGGTAAATAGGGAGGGAATATGGGGGAGGGGAATTCATATCTTAAAATTGCTGTGCAATTTTAATTATTCTCTAGTTATTATAATCCCCCGCCGCTTGCGGGGGATTATATTGATATTGTTCGTTTTATTATTATTCTTATTATTATTATTCAGCTCAGGAAAACTGCGATTACTTCAAAACTATTAGAGATATTGGTTTACAAGTGGAGGGTAATGTGTGACTCCATTGCGCGCTACTCTACACGAAATTTCATGATCAAATTTCAAGACACTTTTGAGTTATGAGCAAAATATAAAAAAAATTTCCGGCGCAGGTTTCTGAGAACCTAAGCATAACTGAGAGCTGTTGATTTTTTCTAAGATACCTTGACAAAGTCTCGAGTGCAGAAAGGCGTCTCGTGGAGATTTCATGAACACATTTCAAGATATGATTTTTTGAAAAATAGACATCCCGAAAACTGACCAAAATTTTTCTGAAAAACAGGGAAGGAATGCTCGTAGAGAGCTGAAAATAGGTGAACATACAGATGTACCACAGTATACAAACTTCACAAAGTTACGGACCGCTCGGACAAACGGTCTTGGCGCTACGGATGTCCAAAAACGCAATTTTCAAGTGGCCATATCTCGGTCCCTATTTAAGCTACAACAAAGTTTGACATATCACAAGAAAGGCCTGTTTGTCAGCTTTCCAATGGTGTATAGCATGATGGTGTCAGACGCGCGGCGTAGAATCGCGTCAGACATTGAAAATTTGTTGTCACTTTTTGCGCCTACAAAAATGTTTTAGGCTAAAAAGTCAATGAAGTTCTATATGGATGTCCATGAATAATTTTTGTGGGATGCCTAGTGCACGTCTCCATACTGTCCCCAAAGATCAATTATCTGCAACAAATAGTTTTTCCTAGAGAATTTTTTTAATTTCAAAATTGAAATGTACATTGCTCAGCTTCTGGTTGTTCAAATTTCATGAAATTAATACCAAAAGATGCGTAAAATTATGGCCTTTACTGTCCTCCAAGGGAATATACTTCTCCTGAATAGCCAATTTCAAATAAATGATTTTATATATTCAATTATAACTCATGAACTATTGTTTCAGATAACATAAAACTGAATGTACATGTTGCTAATTTTTTGCCCTATTTTGTGGTATATGGGCATCCTCCTATCTCCAATACCTTGCTGGTAAAATAGAGCTAAAAAAATAATTCACAGATGCATGTTAGTCAGCCGTTGGGTATATACTGTCTCACTGCCACCTTTCCCAGCAGCTGACCTTGTGCCACGACATTTCATAGGCATATGCACCAGCAAGATTGCTACGTTCATACATGGTATGAAGAATTCATCATGACGGCCATGAACTGGAAGGAGGGAGTAAGCAGGGCAGGGGAGACAAGGGGGGGCGCGGGGGATTATCCGATATTGCCGTACGGCAATATCAGTTATACTAGTTCTTATTATTCTTATTATTCTTATTATTCTTATTCAGCTCAGGAAAACTGCGATTACTTCAAAACTATTAGAGATATTGGTTTGCAAGTGAAGGATGATATGCAACTCCCGTGCGTGCTATTACTCACAAAATTTCATGATGAAATTTCAAGACACTTATGAGTTATGAGGAAAATACAAAAAAAATTTCCGGCGCAGGTTTCTGAGAACCTAAGTATAACTGAGACCTGTTGATTTTTTGTAAGATACCTTGACAAAGTCTCCAGTGCAGAAAGGCGTCTCGTGGAGATTTCATGAACACATTTCAAGATATGATTTTTTGAAAATTTGACATCCCGAAAATTGACTGAAATTTTTTTGAAAAACAGGGAAGGAATGCTCGTAGAAAGCTGAAAGTAGGTAAACTTACAGACCTACCCTAGTGTACTAACTTCACAAAGTTACGGACCGCTCAGACCAACGGTCTTGGCGCTACGGACGTCCAAAAATGCAATTTTCAAGTGGCCATATCTCGGTCCCTATTTAAGCTACAACAAACATATCACAAGAAAGGTCTGTTTGTCAGCTTTCCAATGATGTATAGCATGATGGTGTCAGACGCGCGGTGTAGAATCGCGTCAGACATTGAAAATTTCATGTCACTTTTTGCACCTTTCAAAACATTTTTGGCTAAAAAATCTATGAAGTTCTTCTTGGATGTTCGTGAATATTTTTTTCTATATACCTTTGTTAGGCCTACATACTGTCCTCAAAGGAAATTTGCCTACATCAAATGGTTTTTCCTAGGGAATTTTTTTAAATTCAAATTTCAACTTTAGATTGCTCAGCTTCTAACTATCCAAATTTTATGAAATTAACACTAAAAGATGTGTAAAATTATGGCCTTATCTGTTCTCTCAGGGCATGGACCTCATTCCAATAACCTATTTTACATGTATGATTTCATATATTCAATTATAGCTACTAAGCGCATATTTCAAATCAGTTAAAACTCTAACGACATGTTGCTAATTTTTTGCCCAATTTTTCCATGTAGACACAACCATGCAACTCTTATGGCTTGCCTGCAACAGGCCATTAGGGTTAGGGTTAGGGTTTACTCAATATGCATTGCTTGCAGGGTAGTATGCTTGACCACAACAGGTGTGCCTGGCTGCCTCGACTTTTGATAGGCATATGCACCAACAAGATTACTACATTCATACATGGTTTTAACAATTCATCATGAAGGACATGAACTGGAAAGAGGGAGTATGCAGGGCAGGGGAGACAGGGGGGGGCGCGGGGGATTATCCGATATTGCCGTACGGCAATATCAGTTATACTAGTTATTCTTATTCTTATTCTTATTCTTATTATTCAGCTCAGGAAAACTGCGATTACTTCAAAACTATTAGAGATATTAGTTTACAAGTGAAGGGTAATATGCAACTCCATTGCGCGCTACTGCTTACGAAATTTCATGATCAAATTTCATGACACTTATGAGTTACGAGCAAAATATAAAAAAAATTTCCGGCGCAGGTTTCTGAGAAACTACGCATAACTGGGACGTGCTGATTTTTTCTAAGATACCTTGACAAAGTCTCCAGTGCAGAAAGGCGTCTCGTGGAGATTTCATGAATACATTTCAAGATATGATTTTTTGAAAATTGGACATCCCGAAAATTGACTGAAATTTTTCTGAAAAACAGGGAAGGAATGCTTGTAGAAAGCTGAAAATGGGTATACTTACAGACCTACTCTAGTGTACCAACTTCACAAAGTTACGGACCGCTCGGACAAACGGTCTCGGAGCTACGGACGTCCAAAAACCCAATTTTCAAGTGCTCATATCTCGGTCCCTATTTAAGCTACAGCAAAGTATCACATATCACAAGAAAGGTCTGTTTCTTAGCTTTCCAATGATGTATAGCATAATAGTGTCAGACGCTCGACGTAGAATCGCGTCGGACATTGAAAATTTCATGTCACTTTTTGCGCCTAAAAAACCTTTTCGGCTCAAAAAGTCGATGAAATTCTTCATGCACGTCCATGAATATTTTATGTGGGATACCCATATCAGCCCTCCATATTATCCCCAAAGATCAATTACCTACATCAAATAGTTTTTCCTGGAGAATATTTTGAATTTCAAAATTGAAATGTACATTGCTCCGCTTCTGGTTATTCGAATTTCATGAAATTAATACCAAAAGATGCGTAAAATTATGGCCTTTACTGTCCTCCAAGGAAAAACACCTCTTCTGAATAGCCAATTTCAAATAAATGATTTTATATATTCAATTATAACTCATGAACTATTGTTTCAGATCACTTAAAACTGAATGTACATGTTGCTAATTTTTTGCCCTTTTTTGTGGTATAAGGGCATCCTCATATCTCCAATACTTTGCTGGTAAAATAAAGCTAAAAAAATTATTCACAGATGCATGTAAGTCATATACTGTCTCACTGCCACCTTTCCCAGCAGCTGACCTTGTGCCTACCACGACATTTCATAGGCATATGCACCAGCAAGATTACTACATTCATACATGGTATGAAGAATTCATCATGACGGATATGAACTGGAAGGACGGAGTAAGCAGGGCAGGGGAGATAAGGGGGGGCGCGGGGGATTATCCGATATTGCCGTACGGCAATATCAGTTATACTAGTTCTTATTCTTATTATTCTTATTATTCTTATTATTATTATTCAGCTCAGGAAAACTGCGATTACTTCAAAACTATTAGAGATATTGGTTTACAAGTGAAGGGTGATATGCAACTCCATTGCGCGCTACTGCTCACGAAATTTCATGATCAAATTTCATGACACTTATGAGTTATGAGCAAAATATAAACAAAATTTCCGGCGCAGGTTTCTGAGAACCTACGCATAACTGGGACCTGTTGATTTTTTCTAAGATACCTTGACAAAGTCTCCAGTGCAGAAAGGCGTCTCGTGGAGATTTCATGAATACATTTCAAGATATGATTTTTTGAAAATTGGACATCCCGAAAATTGACTGAAATTTTTTAGAAAAACAGGGAAGGAATGCTTGTAGAAACCTGAAAATGGGTATACTTACAGACCTACTCTAGTGTACCAACTTCACAAAGTTACGGACTGCTCGGACAAACGGTCTCGGAGCTACGGACGCACAAAAACTCAAACTTCAAGTGGCTATATCTCGGTCCCTATCGCAGCTACAGCACAGTTTCACATATCACAAGAAAGGTCTGTTTCTCAGCTTTCCAATGATGTATAGCATTATAGTGTCAGACGCGCGGCGTAGAATCGCGTCAGACATTGAAAATTTTATGTCATTTTTTGGGCCTTTCAAAACGTTTTCCCTCAAAAAGTGCATGAAGAACTTCATGGATGTTCATCAATAATTAATGCGGGCTACCCAGGTTGGGCCTCCATGTTGTGCCAAAAGGAAATTTGCCTAAATCAAATACTTTTTCCTAGAGAATTTTTTTAATTTCAAAATTGAAACGTAAATTGCTCTGGTTATAATTGTTCAAATCTTATGAAATTAACACCAAAAAATGTGTTAAATTATGCCCTCTAGCAAGCTACAGGGATATCTTCCTCTTACCTTTAACCAATTTTACATATAACATTTTATATATTCAATTATAACTCATTCATTATTTATCAAAATCAATTAAAACTGATTCGTCATGTTCCTAATTTTTTCCTCTATTTTTGTATGTAAGCACAGCTCCATAACTTGCATGGTTTGTCTACAATAACCCATTAGGGTTAGGGTTTCACCTACCATTCACTGGAAATGTATTGCTTTGAGGGTGGTACCGCTGGGCACTAAACATAGGTCTCCATGCCAAGCGATGTCTGATTCAATATATGAGCCTCTTCAAGAATTCATCATGAAGGCCATGAACTTGTTGAAGGGAGTAAGCAGGGCAAGGGAGACAGGGGGGGCGCGGGGGATTATCCGATATTGCCGTATGGCAATATCAGTTATACTAGTTAAGAACTTCCCGTAGGGAAGTTCTTATTGATATTGTACGTATTTGTTATTATTATTTTTATTATTATTATTATTATTATTATTATTCTTTCACGTTTTTCAAAGTTGAATAAATCATTGGTAAGGAAAGATAGCTACATGAAACTTGGACAGCATACAGACACCATGAAACTCTCTAAATGCTGAGAATTACGCATTGGAATTACGCCTGACATGTGAATTACAGCGATTATACAATTAAAATTTTGGCAATCCGTTCAAAGAAAACTGTCAGTTGGATTATTGTAAAAATTTTTCCTCATGTTCTCCAAAGAAATGCGCAGTGCGGAAAGGATTTTTATGGAATTCCATAGAAACAGTTTTAAACTATGAATTTTTACAAAAACGGAATTCCCAAAAGTCACTGGAAAATCTCCAGAAAACAAGGAAAGAATGCTCAGATCAGGCTGATTTTAAGTGTGTATAGAGCCCTGCCCCTGTCCAACAATCCTACAAAATTTTGTTGCCGTCGCGTCAGCGGTATCGGCGCTATGGCCGCACAAAAGTGCAATTTTCAATCGCCGATATCTCGGTTGCTATTAGAGCTACAGAAAAATTTAAAACATCATCAGAAAGTTCAGTTTCTCTTCTTTCAGATGGTGTGTAGAACTTTACCGTAGCTGCCTTAGTATAGAATCGCGTCAGACATCAAAAATTTTATGTCACTTTTTGGGCCTATCAAAATCTTTTTTGCCCAAAAAACTATAAAGCTCTTCATGGATGTTCATGAATATTTTTTCAGTGGTACCCATTGTGGCCCTGCATAATCTGTCCAAAGGAAATTTTTCCACTTCAAATACTTTTTCTTTGAGAATTTTTTTCATTTCAAAATTCAAATGTAGATTGCTCAGCTTCTACTGATTCAAATGTCATGAAATTAACACCAAAAAATGCGTAAAATTATGCCCTTTAATGAGCTCCAAGGGCATATACTTTTCACTAAAAGCCAATTTTACATTAGCAATTTCACATATTCAATTATAACTCATTAAGTACTCATTGAAATCAATTAAAACTAATTAGACATATTCCTAATTTTTTGCTCTATTTTTCCATATAAGCACGGCTCCATACCTGGGATGGTTTGTCTACAACAAGCCATTAGGGTTAGGGTTTCAAAATGTATTGCTTTGAGGGTGGTACCAATGGCCACCACACACTGGTCTCCATGCCAAGCGATATGTCATTTCAATATATCTGACTGTATGCTACATGGCTTATTGCAAGCAAACATCTTGTAACAGCAAGATTTCCCTTTTTACCAAATGAAACAGCTTCAGGGTGGAGGGCAAGGGAATGGAAGGGGAAGGAAGGAATTTGAAGGGTAGGAATTGGAAGGGAAGGGAAGGGATTGGGAAGGAAGGGAAGTTCTTCCTTTAAATTGCTGTGCAATTTAGTATACTAGTTATTATTATTATTATTATTATTATGAATTCCCCGTAGGGGAATTCATATTGTTATTGTACGTTTTGTTATTATTATTATTATTATTCTACGGCCTTAGAAAAATGGATATTATCAGAAAAGTGATAGACCTACAACAAAATGGAGGTAACAGCATTATGAACTGGCATAAGCACTAAATTCAGACAAAATTACATGGCGTAATTTCTGCTCAGTCTGCCGTTATGCCTAAAAATCATTTTTACAGTTGGAAAACGTTTTCTCAGAAACTAAGATAGATAAAGACATGGGAATTTTTTTCAAGACAGCTGAGATACTTATCCAGTGCAGAAAGGAGCCTGAAGGAATTCCGTTAAAAAAATTACAAGTTATGATTTTTTGAAAAAGCGGAATTCCAAAAAATGACATTCCCACCTCCAGAAAACAAGGAAGGAATACTCAGATTACCCTGAATTTGTATGAGTATACAGCCCTACTGTAGTCTAACAATCCCACAAAATTTTGTTGTCATCGCGTAAACGGTATCGGCGCTATGGCCACACAAAAATGCAATTTTCAATCGCCGATATCTCCGTTTCTATTAAAGCTACAGAAAAATTGAAAACATCATCAGAAAGTTCAGATTCTCGTCTTTCAAATGATGTATAGAACTTTACTGTAGCTGCTTTAGTATAGAATCGCGTCAGACATTGAAAATTTCATGTCACTTTTTGGGCGAAAACAGATTTTGCCAAAATAAACTATGAAGCTCCTCATGGATGTTCGTGATTAATTTTGAGTTGATACCCACTATCGGCCTGCATAATGCCTCCAAAGGAAATTTTTCTACTTCAAATACTTTTTGCTAGAGAATTTTTTGAATTTTTTTAATTTCGAAATTGAAACATAGATTTCTCGGCTTCTACTCATTCAAATTGCATGAAATTAACACCAAAAATTGCGTAAAATTATAGCCTTTCATGTGCTCTAAGGCCATGTACCTATTGCTAATAGCCAATTTTACATAAGCAATTGTACATATTCAATTATAACTCATTAATTATTCATTAAAATCAATTAAAACTTATTTGAGCTATTGCTAATTTTTTGCCCTATTTTTCCATGTAAGCACATCTCCCTACCATGAATTTTATAATCCAATTAAAACTCTTCCAATAATGTTTCAAATCACTTAATATTGATATTTTATGTTGCTTATTTGTTGCCCTATTGTTTGCAAATAAGCTCATATTTTTTCCATTAAATTTATAATTGAATTATAACTTATGAAATACTGCTGCAAATCACTTGAAACTAATTTGACATGTTGCTGACTGCTTGCCCTCTGTGTGTATGTAAGCACATCTTCCTACCTCTTATGGTTTGTCCATAACAAATCATTAGGGTTAGGGTTTCATCAAAGTTACTTACGCTTCAGTCCAATTGTATTGCTTTCAGGGTGGTATCACCTGCACGCTAAGCGCTATATGAATCTGTCCAACTCTACACTTCCATGGACTACATAGCGTCCAAAAGAGGCCTGGGCATGGAATACAGATGAGGGCATGGAATGGAAGGGAATGCAAGAGGGTTGAGTGCAAAGCAAGGGAATGGAAGGGAAGGAAAGGAAAGGAAGGGGGGGGGGGGTTAAGAGGGAGGGAATACGGGGGAGGGGAATTCATATCTTAAAATTGCTGAGCAATTTTAATTATTCTCTAGTTATTATTATTATTATTCTTTCACGTTTTTCAAAGTTGAATAAATCATTGGTAAGGAAAGATAGCTACATGAAACTTGGACAGCATACAGACACCATGAAACTCTCTAAATGCTGAGAATTACGCATTGGAATTACGCCTGACATGTGAATTACAGCGATTATACATTTAAAATTTTGGCAATCCGTTCAAAGAAAACTGTCAGTTGGATTATTGTAAAAATTTTTCCTCATGTTCTCCAAGGAAATGCGCAGTGCGGAAAGGATTTTTATGGAATTCCATAGAAACAGTTTTAAACTATGAATTTTTACAAAAACGGAATTCCCAAAATTCACTGGAAAATCTCCAGAAAACAAGGAAAGAATGCTCAGAACAGGCTGATTTTAAGTGTGTATAGAGCCCTGCCCCTGTCCAACAATCCCACAAAATTTTGTTGCCGTCGCGTCAGCGGTATCGGCGCTATGGCCGCACAAAAGTGCAATTTTCAATCGCCGATATCTCGGTTTCTATTAGAGCTACAGAAAAATTTAAAACATCATCAGAAAGTTCAGTTTCTCTTCTTTCAGATGGTGTGTAGAACTGAACCGTAGCTGCCTTAGTATAGAATCGCGTCAGACATCGAAAATTTTATGTCAATTTTTGGGCCTATCAAAATCTTTTTTGCCCAAAAAACTATTAAGCTCTTCATGGATGTTCATGAATATTTTTTCAGTGGTACCCATTGTGGCCCTGCATAATCTGTCCAAAGGAAATTTTTCTACTTCAAATACTTTTTCTTTGAGAATTTTTTTCATTTCAAAATTCAAATGTAGATTGCTCAGCTTCTACTCATTCAAATTTCATGAAATTAACACCAAAAAATGCGTAAAATTATGCCCTTTAATGAGCTCCAAGGGCATATACTTTTCACTAAAAGCCAATTTTACATTAGCAATTTCACATATTCAATTATAACTCATTAAGTATTCATTGAAATCAATTAAAACTAATTTGACATATTCCTAATTTTTTACTCTATTTTTCCATATAAGCGCGGCTCCATACCTGGGATGGTTTGTCTACAACAAGCCATTAGGGTTAGGGTTTCAAAATTTATTGCTTTGAGGGTGGTACCAATGGCCACCACACACTGGTCTCCATGCCAAGCGATATGTCATTTCAATATATCTGACTGTATGCTACATGGCTTATTGCAAGCAAACATCTTGTAACAGCAAGATTTCCCTTTTTACCAAATGAAACAGCTTCAGGGTGGAGGGCAAGGGAATGGAAGGGGAAGGAAGGAATTTGAAGGGTAGGAATTGGAAGGGAAGGGAAGGGATTGGGAAGGAAGGGAAGTTCTTCCTTTAAATTGCTGTGCAATTTAGTATACTAGTTTATCATTACAATCTGTTATCTGTTATACTTACATATATATATATTTGATACATGTATGCTTATTTCTTAATCTGTATAGTTATGTTGTCGAATAAAAGAAATATCTATCTATCTACTCACAAAATTTCATGATCAAATTTCATGTTACTGATGAGTTATCGAGGAAATTAAAAATCAATTTCCGGAAACGTTTCCAGGAGAACCAAAGAAACCTGGGCTTTGCTGATTTTTTCTAAGGTACCTTGACTAAGTTTCTAGTGCCGAAAGGCGTCTCATGGAGATTTCATGAATATATTTCAAGATATGATTTTTTGAAAATTGGACATCTCGAAAATTGACTGAAATTTTTTTGAAAGACGAGGAAAGAATGCTCGTAGGACAGGCTTCAAGATCTTAGTCAGGAGTTACTGCCACAAGTGTGAAAAAATTCTCGAGGCCACAAAAACTTATCATGGATTTTAAAATATATTCTTTCTGGTGTAAAAAATTGTTCTCTTTCTGATGGTGACCTTTTTAATTGTCTTAATAATGATCTCAAGTTGCTATCCTATCATTTAAGTGAAAAAACGTGCAAAAAATGCTAATTTTTGGTGACACATTTTTCAGACATCAAAGTTTGACTGTCTCTCTCTTGATAGATATCAAAGTTTCATGATTATTGAAAGTACCATGACGTTCCCTATTGTCCAAAGTTTAAAATGGCATCCAGTTTTAGTAATTTGCACCAATATATGTGGGTCTCTGAACAGAATATTGAAACAAAGTCAAGTGACAAAAGTAAAAAAAAATGTATTAAAATGGGGTGAAGCTCCTATTTGATTATTATTTTTTCAACGTCAGTGAGATGTTAATGGACATGAATTATATACCAATGTGTCCAGAAGGACCAGATGAAGGCAACAGACTACATAAAAATGTCCTTTCTTTGCTTTTTTAGGTTCACAAATACAAAACATGAAGCCGCTGCTTTTCACTTCTGGATGTGTGAAAAAAATATGTCATTTTTCTAAATAACTTGCATTTCGTCAATTTTTGTCATACAGGTCTGAAAGTCAAACTCGTTATGCGCAGATATTTACATTAAAACGAGTTTGTGTTATTTTTTCGATATCTGCCTCCATAAAAAAATGCAAGTTATTTAGAATTTTATTTCTGAAAATGGTAATTCCTTGGTTCGGGCTAAACTTCTCGGAAATATAGGTTGTTGGTACTCAAAATGAAGCTTATTTTCTGCTGAGATTGATGGTGTAAAAATTATTCCTGTGAAATGAATACTAAGCGAAATATAAGAAACCGCGACTTAGCACCACAAAATGTTCGTCATTTAAACAAAAAATTCATACCCATGTAGTCATCTTATTTTTTGATGGATCATCATAGAATTCAAGTATATTTATTAGTGGTATTAGTGCAGCTTTGTTACTAAAGCCACAAACCAACAGAAAATTTTATAATATTTTGGGGGTATCTAGCGCGCCCCACTGAGGGGGGCTTTACAAATAGGGGTGTAACTTCCAAAATAAAAGAGTGGGTGCATTTTTTTCTTCAAAATTGAATTCCTGAGAAATTTTACATAAGATAGGCTAAAATTGGAATAAATTTTGTGTATGCTAGAAAGTGGTGAGTTTGGCAGTAATTCCTGACCAAGATCTTGAAGCCTGTCGAAGAAAGCTGAAAATAGGTATACTGACAGACCTACCCTAGTGTACCAACTTCACAAAGTTACGGACCCCTCGCACAAACGGTCTCGGCGCTACGGACGTCCAAAAATGCAATTTTCAAGTGGCCATATCTCGGTCCCTATTTAAGCTACAGCAAAGTGTTACATATCACAAGAAAGGTCTGTTTGTCAGCTTTCCAATGATGTATAGCATGATAGTGTCAGATGTGCGGCGTAGAATCGCGTCAGACATTGAAAATTTTTTTTATTGTATTCGCCATTTCTTAGAAACTAAGACGGATAAAGACATGGGAATTTTTTTCAAAATACCTCAGACACTTATCCAGTGCAGAAAGGAGCCTGAAGGAATTCCGTTGAAAAAATTCTTATGCTATTTACTCATCTACTGACACTGAGGGACAATCTTGAGATAGCCCCTTATTGGTCTAAAAATAGCCAAAAAACTGGTTTTCCCGCCAAAATTTCAGCCTCTTTTTTGGCAGAAAAACAACGTTTTGCCTGTTTTTCATAATTGTCCCTCCGGATAATTGTTTTTGGAGGCCTCAGAAAGAAATATTAAATATTAGTTTTGTTATAGCTGTTGCCATAGCGTGGCTCCAGGGGTGGGTGCCAAATATGACTCTTTATAGGCTATTTATAGGCCTATAATTGACTGAAATTGCATTAAAGCACAAATATTTCCAGCCTGCGACAAAAAATGCTATTTTTCATGAATATTTAAAGGAAATTATTATTTTGTGCCTTTAAAGTTCACAGAAAATTGAATAATTCGAATTTATGGGAATTTTGCCTAAATTTGTACGTTACATATGTAACTCACTGGAGTGGGTTGGTTAAAAATGAGTTTTCTAGTGATTACGATAGGTGAAAATGAAAATACAAGGGAAGGTTTAGGGTTTCGGATGATTATTTTCAACACTGACAGCTACAATTATTTAGCTTTGGGGAGGGTTGACAATTGTGATAACAAAGAAATCAAGATGCCAAATGAAAGCTGTTATCAAGGGCTATCCATCCTCATCCATTTGAGTTGGTTAAAATTAGTTTTCTAGTGAGTAGGATAGGTGAATTTGAAAGTATATAGGAGGTTTTTATGTTTTGGATGATATTTTCGACACTGACAGGAATATTTATTTAGCTTTTGGAGGATTGACAATTGCAATAGCAACAAAACCAAGGTGCCAAATGAAAGCTGGCATCAAGGGCTATCTATCCACATCCAGTTTGACAGACAGACAGACAGACATTATTTATTTTCATAATTATTTGTTACATTTTTACATTCATACATACAATAAATGGAGTGATGATGTTAGTGATGAATGTAATTATGAAGGAGACCCCTAAAGTCAATGAAACTGATCCTTGCAAGGGGCCACCAAGGAATGAATGAGGAGACGCAGTGAGATGATGAAGGCGCTCAGAGCTTATCTATCACACATTACGGTACTGGCTTCAGTACGATATCGAATATTAAAAAATATATAGATATATACATTATAACCGAGGGAAGACTGTGTGTATAGATGAGACCAGGAGGCTATTAGCCTCTGCAAAAGTAACAATCAACTCTGTCACATAACAGATTGTACTAGCTTATGTGATAATTTTTGACACATTTACTTAAGGAACTGTAACTATGAGTGTAGATTTTACTTATAATTATACTTGGAGAATTATTAAAGGTATGCGGGATTCGATACCTAAGTGACTTTTTGACATAGAAATGCTTGATAAATGGGTATTGCTAATT
This sequence comes from Platynereis dumerilii, assembly GCA_026936325.1. Classification (NCBI taxonomy): domain Eukaryota; kingdom Metazoa; phylum Annelida; class Polychaeta; order Phyllodocida; family Nereididae; genus Platynereis; species Platynereis dumerilii. Next base: position 106,348 of record JAPTHN010000217.1, read on the forward strand.
ATTATTTTGTCTTGTTTCATATTGATGTTGTTCGTGATTCTCTCTAAATAGCCCATCTAAGAAGTATGCAGGCAGCAAATTATTTTCAAGCTTGTAACAAAATTTTAGCTCATGCAGCACACATATGTCTTGCAGTTTCAGTAGATTTAAATGTTTAAATATGGGTTCTGTATGCACATTGAACTTTGACATGGTAATGAGTCTTACAGCTTTCTTTTGGATTTTGAGTAGTCCCCCAGAGCTTGCGCCCCACAGCACCACTCCATAATTTAAGTAATATATAAGGTAGAAAAAGCGATCTGTATATTGTTACAGTAGACAAACTTCGAGTGCTTACAAATGACTGGTTTCAGAGCATCAATGAGGTCACTAAAGCTGCTACTTCAATCTTTACCATTAAAAGTGGTGGTTCTTTCACTGACTCATAGGACTTCTAATGACGTGTATAGATGCAGCAGTGACTAATACCTGGCTCAGTGACATGTATCGGAGCAATGCTAAGTGAAAGGGCAGTAGAACAGTTGTCATATAAAGTGCAGTGACTGAGTCATAAACCTGACCCATTTGACAATAATCATTGCTCTCTTCATGAAAGATGTGGCGTTGACACAGTCAGTCAACATGAAAGCTTATCCATCTGAATTGCGATAGTGAGTTATAAATCATGGCAGAAGTGTGAAGGAATTATATGCATGCTTGTGTCTAAGCACAGTTTTTGTGTATATAAAGTGTAACAACCTGTTTGATGAACAAGGGAGCTACACACAAAAGCCAGGAGCATCCCTCTATTGCATAGCTCATTTACACTTGCCCTGCTAACAAGTCCAATAAAATTCTTACAGATGATTTCATATTTGTAGACATAAGAACTGAATGTGCATTTTTTTCTAGGACATGTATTCTATAGGGAAAAGTGACATCAATAAAATTGTGACATCACTTTCCCCCATAGGATAGCATGTCCTAGAAAAAAATTCAATTTCAGTTGTTATGTCTACAAATATGAAATCATCTGTAAGTATTCTAACCCTTCACAGCTTTTTTTCTGGCCTGAAATATCTATGATTTAGATAATTGTTTGTGTTTTTCCTCAAAGAAATATTTGGAACAACAAACAGACAACAATTAAACATTCAAACATAGATACAATTGCTTTGAATATCTCAAACTGTGAATTCTGTTTGTCACACCAGAGGAAGATTAATCTTTTTGTTATAACTTCGCAAAAGTGAAGCACTCTTGGTCAGATTCAGATTCAGATTTTTTTTATTTGTAGCTCACATAACATAATTGAGTATTTACACAGTATAATAAAGTAATGACAAAAAGTAGAATGAATGGTCAGGATGGCCAGGAGCAGCAGACGCCAAGATCAGCTGGGGATCAGTAGCATTGACAGTGGTCAAGCTCTGTTGATTGCAGGCCTATTACTCAGAGAGACAGGAGTGAAGTCACTGGTGAATGCTATGACACCTATCACACAACATGGTATGTATGGGCTATGAGTCAGTCACACCTTTATGAGGTATCAAAGTTATGGTCACTTAACATGGCAGGGATAGGGCTGTGATGTCAGTAACAGCCTATAAGTGTATTGCATGTAAGCACTCGAAGTTCGTCTACTGTAATAGCACAGACTTAGGTAGGTGGTATTTTAGCTTGTTAATTATTGCATTAGTTCTAGTTAATTTCTGAGTAATGTAGTGATTATGCGGTTTCCAATTTAGGTGTTGGTCAATTATAAAACATAAGAAATTAAAGAGATCAACATATTCGATGACAGAATTTTCAATATGTATATTAGGTTTGATAACTCTTTTTGAGGAGTGTGAAAAAGCATGGCTTTAGTTTTACCAACATTGAGCGAGAGTTTATTCAGTTTCAACCGTGCTAATTATATCAAGTTCAATGTTCTCTGTTTTCACATTTGACTGGTTAAAAATAAGTTTTCCAGTGATTAGGATAGGTGAAATTAAAAATACAAGGGAGGATTTGTGTTTCTTAGGAGATTACCAAGCAAACACAAACGGTTTTTCAACGGTTTTATAGCGGTCGGTGCTCAAACCGTTATTTGACAACGTTTTTTTAACCAAATTTCAATGTTATTGAAAAACGTATTATTCCAAACGTTAAAGTTTAACGTTTTTTTAACGTTGAAAGAAAATGTTGAGAATACGTTACCTGAAAATATGTTGCTATAATACATAAAATACATTATTCTGACATTATGAATGTTAGTAAAGTTTTGATGTCGTTTTAACATTTGACTTTAGCATTGAAAAAATGTTTCAAGAAAATGTTAGAAATACGTTTTTTGAAAACGTATTTCTTTAGCGTGGAAAAAACGTTTAATGAAAATGTTGAAAATATGTTATCTGAAAATGAGTTTCTGTAATGATTAAAATACATTATTCTGACATTATGAATGTTGGTAAATGTTGATTTAACATCTGACTTTAGCATTGACAAAATGTTTCATGAAAATGTTAGAAATATGTTTTTTGAAAACGTATTTCTTTAACGTGGAAAAAACGTTTAATAAAAATGTTGAAAATATGTTACGTGAAAATAAGTTTCTGTAGTGCATAAAATACATTATTCTGACATTATGAATATTGGTAAAGTTTTAATGTCGATTTAACATCTGACTTTAGCATGAAAAAATGTTTCAAGAAAATGTTACAAATATGTTTTTTGAAAACGTATTTCTTTAACGTGGAAAAAACGTTTAATGAAAATGTTGAAAATATGTTACGTGAAAATGAGTTTCTGTAATGCATAAAATACATTATTCTGACATTATGAATGTTGGTAAAGTTTTAATGTCGATTTAACATCTGACTTTACCATTGAAAAAATGTTTCAAGAAAATGTTAGAAATATGTTTTTTGAAAACGTATTTCTTTAATGTTGAAAAAATGTTTAATGAAAATGTTGAAAATATGTTACCTGAAAATAAGTTTCTGTAGTGCATAAAATACATTATTCTGACATTATGAATATTGGTAAAGTTTTAATGTCAACTTAACATCTGACTTTAGCATTGAAATAATGTTTCAAGAAAACGTTAGAAATATGTTTTTTGAAAATGTATTTCTTTAACGTGAAAAAAACGTTTAATGAAAATGTTGAAAAAAAGTTACCTGAAAATAAGTTTGTATAATGCATAAAATACATTATTCTTGCATTATGAATGATGGTAAAGTTTTAATGTCGATTTAACATCTGACTTTACCATTGAAAAAATGTTTCAAGAAAATGTTAGAAATACGTTTTTTGAAAACGTATTTCTTTAACGTGGAAAAAACGTTTAATGAAAATGTTGAAAATATGTTACGTGAAAATAAGTTTGTATAATGCCTTAAATACATTATTCTGACATTATGAATATTGATAAAGTTTTAATGTCGATTTAACATCTGACTTTAGCATTGAAAAAATGTTTCAAGGAAATGTTAGAAATATGTTTTTTGAAAACGTATTTCTTTAACGTGGAAAAAACGTTTAATGAAAATGTTGAAAATATGTTACGTGAAAATGAGTTTCTGTAATGCATAAAATACATTATTCTGACATTATGAATGTTGGTAAAGTTTTAATGTCGATTTAACATCTGACTTTACCATTGAAAAAATGTTTCAAGAAAATGTTAGAAATATGTTTTTTGAAAACGTATTTCTTTAACGTGGAAAAAATGTTTAATGAAAATGTTGAAAATATGTTACCTGAAAATAAGTTTCTGTAGTGCATAAAATACATTATTCTGACATTATGAATATTGGTAAAGTTTTAATGTCAACTTAACATCTGACTTTAGCATTGAAATAATGTTTCAAGAAAATGTTAGAAATATGTTTTTTGAAAATGTATTTCTTTAACGTTAAAAAAAACGTTTAATGAAAATGTTGAAAAAAAGTTACCTGAAAATAAGTTTGTATAATGCATAAAATACATTATTCTGACACTATGGATGTTGGTAAAGTTTTAATGACGATTTAACATCTAACTTATGGTTGAAAAATTGTTTCTTTCAAAAGTTTTTCTGAACATTATCATAAAAATGTTTTTTTTAAAACGTTATCAATGATCCAATTCAAAATGTTACAATAAAACGTTTTTCAAATGAATTTAACTTCATTTTTTAACATTTCTAAAATTTTTCAAGAAAATGTTAGAAATATGCTATTTAAAAACATATTTCTATAACATGGAAAAACCTTATTCCCATGTCTTGAAAATATGTAAAACGATTAATGAAACTTGTTCATTTGTCAATATGGTCACAGAAACATTTTTCCAAGACTGTTTCAGAACATATATTGAAAAGTGTCATTAAAGCATTATAAATGACCAATTTGAAAACATTTGAAAAAAACGTTTTTCAACCGAATTTTGAAACTGAACGACAATGTTAAACTTTTGACTTCATTGTTTAACGTTTCTAATATGTATAATGAAAACGTTAAAAATACGTTATTTGAAAACGTTTTTCTGCAACATGGAAAATACTTTATTCTTACGTTGGAAATATGTGGAAAGCAAACGTGTTTGGTTGAAGACCCTGCATGAGGTTGTCATAACATAAAGTTTTTAAATCAAAAGCATAGACTCAGAAATGTCTGAGCATGTTATGCTTTTCCTGTGTTACTCTGTGTTACATGATGACACATTCAACTATCCTGAGTCAGTCGAGTTGTGTTTCTTTTCACTTGCACGTTAAAATGTATTTCGCTATCAATCAACAACTATTTTACCTACAAAACAATGGTTCACACTTTTGGAATCCACAGATGATACACTCGATGATGGGTTTTGTTAAAATTGTGTTCCTCAAAATTTGTAGACTTTAGGCCCTCTCAACACAAAAAAGTCACACACAAAATCGGGAAAATGACGTTTTTCGGCCACTTAATGCTTTATTCTGAAGGAAAAAATACACACAACTAGGACAGAAACCTAATATCCACTTAGCCCGTTGAAATGCGCATCTTTTGCTCCAAAAATCATCTTCCTATCTGCCTCCGTTGCTGTGCAATGAATTTTTTACTAAAATTGAAAAACACAACATTTTGTCACTTGTGGCTGCAGCAGCACTGAAAACATGGTGTTTCCTCTCAGGTCCGTCCATCTTTCACATGTTAAAATGACCATGCAATATCATGTGTCCTAGAATTAGACAGATAGAAAGATAGATTAGAAAGATAGATTAGATAGATAGATTAGATAGATAGATTAGATAGATAGATTAGATAGATAGATTAGATAGATAGATTAGATAGATAGATTAGATAGATAGATTAGATAGATAGATTGGATTTTTAGATAGATAGATATAGATAGAGATAGATAGATAGATAGATAGATGGATTGATTGATTGATAGATAGTTGATCAATAGACAGAACATAGATTGATTTATCTGCCCCCCCCCCCTGCTCCTCTTTGTTCTATGCACAGAAGGCCCAATCTTTCATTTCCAGTAGAGTCATTGTAATGTGTTCAATACATAAACAGTTTTAGACAAATCAAACTATTTAACTAACTAACTAACAAATGATAGGCAGACACCTAGACAGATAGATAGACAGATAGATAGATGATAGAAAAATAGATAGATAGATAGATAGATAGATAGATAGATAGATAGATAGATAGATAGATAGATAACTAGATGGATAACTGGATAGATAACTGGATAGATAACTGGATAGATAACTGGATAACTAACAACCAGATAACTAGGTAACTAAATATATAACTAAATATATAACTAGATAGATAACTTGATAGGTAACTATATAGATAACTAGATAGATAACTGGATAGATAACTAGATAGATAAGTATAGATAGGTCCAATTTACTAATTTTATGGATCTACATGTAGCATAATATCATAATATAGTCATGCTATAATTATGACCTTGCGTAGCATATTCCAAATGATAATCCAACATCTAAGCATGCTAAGTGTCCCTTTTTTTCAAATTCCATTAACTTAAATGTAATGCTAATTTTAGATTCAAATACACAGATATAAATATATAAGAATTTATTTTACAATATAGTTTGCTCATTGTAATAAAGCAGAGTCACATTACATTTCTGGAAGAGCTAATTACCCCCTAATTGCCCCCTATAATTTATGCAAGAAACTCAATTTTACAACCTCCATGGCTGAATGCACATGCACTAGAGTTGATAGAATTCAGAAGTATCTAGATTTTGTCCAAGCAACATCATGCTGAAGACTCATAGGTGAGTTAATTGATACATATTTCCTATCAAATAAGAATCATGCATTACATTATTTTGGTGGCAATATTTTGAAATATGTGAAGAACACAAATTGTATTAATTCACTTGTTCTTCCAGAATTTTCCTGCATATACACAATCACTTGAGGAATTCTTGGCTGCAGCTCCAAGGTATTAAGTATAATCTTATAATCTTATGCTATCTACAAATTAATCAATATCTATCTATCTATCTATCTATCTATCTATCTATCTATCTATCTATCTATCTATCTATCTATCTATCTATCTATCTATCTATCTATCTAGGATAAAAACCCTGTTTTCCCTTAATCATTTACATTTACAAGAAATATTTATGTATATTGGTGAAATTTAGTCAAAATCAAATGAATGAACTTCCAAAGATCTAAGGTATGGATTTGACTACAGTTGGTATAAAACTTACTTTAGCTTGGTATACTTTGCACTCTAATATAGACATTTTCAATGCACTGGAAGATTTTCATACAATTTCAGGCTCTGTGAGTTAAATCTATCTATCTCTCTATCTATCTATCTATCTATCTATCTATCTATCTATATATCTATATATCTATATATCTATCTATCTATCCATCTATCTATCCATCTGTCGCTCTTTTATCTATGTTATCTAATCTTCATGTAATGTATGAAACCTCTCAAATTGATCTTTCCTGGCTAATCTTATCTTTCTGATCAATCTTATGTAGCTTGTTATATGTTTGCCTTATTCCCTTATAACTAGTGAATGACTAATAACATATACTTTATTTGCAGTGGAAGAACATGATGAGGCCAGCAGTGACAAAATACCCTCAAGATGCAAGGAAAATAACAAAAACCACAACAAATGTTTACCCCTGCACCCCAACACCCCAGACCATAATAAAGGCATTCCTCCTCCAATGTTGAAAGAACATTTCAATATAATTGTTGAAAAATGGTTTTCCCCACAACGTGATAAAAACGTTTCCAAAAAACGTTGAAAAAGGTTTCATTAAAACGTAAAAATAACGGTTTCCCCATCACGTAATGAAACCATTCTCCAAATACGTCAAATAACGGTTTTTTCATAACGTAATATAACCATTCCACAAGTAGTGTTATAAAAGCATGTTCTAAAAACATTTTTCAAATGCATTAAATAAATGTTCCGTCCTTCAGTGTATTAAAAATGTCAAATAAACAGAAAATATATGATAAATTATAACCGTTGGAGAAAACATCAAAATAACGTTAAAAAAAGGTTTTTGGAAAACCGTTTAATGAAAACATGATTTTACTGATTATTTGACGCTATCAAAAAACAGTTTTTGGAAACATTGGCATGACATAATTGTGACCGTTTGTGTAAAACGTTAAAATCATGTTTTTTGGACCATCCAATTTAACATAATTTAAACGTATTGAAAAAACGGTTTTTCAACGGATTTTCGACCGTTTATAAACGTAATTTAAACGTAATTGTGTTTGTTGGGTATTGACATTGATGGCAATGTTTATTTAGCTTTTGGAGGATTGATAGTTGTAGTAACAAAGATATAAAGTTGCCAAATGAAAGTTGATGTCAAGGGCTATCCATCCAAATCAATTTTTCACTGGTTAAAAATGACTTAACCAGTGATTAAGTTAGGTGAAATTGAAAATGCAAGGAAGGATATTGTGTTTCGGAAGAGATTTTTGAAACTGACAGCTACATTTATTTAGCTTTTGGAGGATTCTAATTTGCAGTAAGAAGGACACCAAGGTGCCAAATGAAAGCTGACATCAAAGGCTATCCATCCACATCCATTATGTCTGGTTAAAAATGAATTTTCCAGTGATTAGGATAGGTGAATTGAAAATACATGGGATGATTTTGTATTTCTTAGGAGATTTAGCAGTTTTTAAGTTGTTTGGAAAAAGTCCTGCATTGATTGATTTGTTGATAAGGTAGGTGATGGGTTTACATAATTCTGTTTTCAGATGTTTCAGCAGATTAATTGATATTCCAACGCTAGATATTACGTAGTTCATTAATAGCCTTTATTGTATCTTCCTCTGTTACTGATTGAAAAGTGAAGCGAGCTGTTGACGGGTTCTTCAGAAAGTCTGTAAAGTTTTTGTCAGAAGGTGTTTCAATTCTATTGGCTAATTGCGGCCCTATATCAGTAAAAAAATTTATTAAAAGAATCAGCAATAATTTGGCGATTTGTTATTCTGGTGTCATTAACTATAAAATGATCAGGCGAATCACATTTATTCTTATTCTTTTGGCAACCCTTATAGCCTTTTTTAATATTTTCCAATAAGTATTCAGATTAATCTTCAGTGTATCATATTGAGGGGAGTCGAAAGGCGTCTTTTTTAGCTTGCGAAATAGTTTATCTCTAGATTCCAAGGAGTTCATTATCCCTTTCGTAATCCAATTATTTTCTTTGTGTTTGTATTTGTCGTATTTTACCCTCTTTGTTGGCATGTGGAGGGTTAGGATTTCATTAAATACTTATCGTTTATGTCCCGAGGATCACAATTCTCAAAGTGATGGGTTATGTTCGGTTGTTCGAGATACTGTTAAAATTATTAAGGTCATTCAGAGTATGTTTAGTGGTTTTGATATATTTAAATAGTTTTTTGTTATTTACAAGATAATCAAGACAGACAGTATGGAAGGTGATCAGATATATCAATAGCACAAATTATAGATAGATAGATAGATAATTTATTTCACCAACATCACATGAACACGTTATTTCTGAATTAGACTGGGTGATGACATGATGTTGGAGGGATGCCCAGAGAAACTCGAGAGTTTGTTTTTTGGGCACCCCAGGTGACAAGAAATGAGATGAAATGATATGGGCATGGATTGATGAAGGAATGATACAAAGAATAAATAAATATGATATCACAAGTACTAAATATTAAACACACAATGTTATACATTCGTCATATTCAGGTAGGGGGGGGGGGGTTAGATACCTGATACAATCTATTAAGACATGATAAAGCCTTGAACTTGAAATAGCAGAGGACAAAGACTACCAAACAAAATTTTACAGCCAAACATGTATCTGATATATATAACATACACTAAACATGTACATATTGAAAAAAAAAAACAACAACAAAAAAGGAAACCTTCAGATTAAGATTCAAAATTCAGATAGAATCAGGAAAAAAGAAAAGAGAGGATAATAGTAAAACCATTTCAAAATCGACCGACAGTAAGTATTTTGTCAGGGAATCCAAGGTGGGGGAAGGATTGAGGGAGAAGGGATGGGTTGGATGTTGGGGTGGGGAGGGGGTAGTTTCCACTGGTCGTATTCGAAAATTTACTAGATAGTTTAACGAGGGCATTATCAATCAGTGTGCCATTAGTTCTTGTAAAACGGATGTGGATTGATATTTTAGGTATGAATCAGTGGTGTAGTCAGACCTCTGCCACAGTTGGGGCAATGGGTGCGGCAGTACGTTTTGAGGGGGGGCAAGATACATGGCCAATTTTATCGACATTTATCGGCTTTTTTAGATAAAATTCACTTCTCCTAAAATGGTCATTACTAAACATGTTAAATTGAACATGAAGTGCATGAAATTTAATTATATGTTGTATTTGCATATCATTTCAAGGTATTAGATATTTTGCTGCTAAATGTCAAGGTATTTCTTATTATCTCTCATAAATTTGCTTAACTGAATACCACTAAATATTGAATGTACATGATTGGATCCTTTGACGTAGAAAACATCAGAGAAGTGACATTTCTATCAAACAGGAATTCAGTTATCTCACTGAAAATCTTCTTTCAGTCTTGAATGACAAACAAAAATATTATAATTCTCATCATATAGCAATCATCATCTAAGCACATTAGGACAGAAAAATAGCATTTTTCATCAGAAAAGGCCTATAAAGAAGCTGTAGCAAAATCTGGGTCTTTTGTGTACCTCAGGCTGGTCAGTGTTCTAAGTTCGGTGTCCAATTCAATTCTCCCTCTCAGCAGCACTTGAAATCCCCACTTGGCTTGGGCATGCTTCAGTGCCTCTCAGTGCCTCACAGAGCCTCCAGTGGTGGCTACTTGAACTAGGGCCAAACCACTGGGCTGTGCTGCCCACTGCACATGCCAAACCTGCTACACTCTCCCCTTCTTTATGTGGCATTGAGTTGTGTGAGAGTGCAGCGATACTCTGGGCAGCACACAGGCAAATGGCACAGAATCTCAGAGGCACATGAAGCAGTGTTCGTTGCAGTCCTCATCCTTGATCTTCTTTGTAGCCCTGGTTGATTGAATAAGGGATGCCAAGCAATGTCATTGATGCCCTATGGTCCAGCAGTCAATCGTGGTGCAGGCCTGGTGTCGATCTTCTTTGGTGATGACACACTTCAGGAGTCTTCTGTCTTCTCAAAGCTTGATTTAACAATGTGACTATTGGCTATTGATATTTACATGGTTCCTGAAAAGAACCAGATTGGGAGAACTATTGGTTCTGAATTAGTCTCAATTCTCATCTGACTTCTAGCTGTCGCATGCTCATACACCAGGTACTAAGATAATACTGGGCTGATACCACACAGGCAGCCAGCCACAACTGAGGCTTGAGAGCTGAGCTTTGTGAAACTCATCTGGAAGATGGTGGTCGGTAGGGTGATGCAGATTGCGCACAAAAAAACAAACTTTTGAATTTTCAATGGGGCACCCCTCAAATATGTTACAATATATGAAAAAAAAATTCAGTAAAAATTTTAGCCAAATCGGACAAATTTTAGAGGGTGCTACCGCAATTTGAAATATAACATTGTATTGCAATGGGCGAAATCCCAGTTTTATGGGTGATTGATTAAGGAAGTTATCCTACCACTAGAATGTTGGTAATTTTTTTCTTATTTAAGCTTTCCACTATTCTCATCACAAATCTATTCATATTTTGCTAATATCCGGTCGTTTCAGGCTACAGGGCACTCCTAAAGCAACAAATTTTGCCCGATTTTTACAGCATTAAGGTTAGACGCGGCATTGAATAACATAACCAGGAATATAGGTACACACATATAAGTTACACCATCTTATTAAGCAGGACAAGAGCTATAATTTGAATACCAACATTACTATGTTGCTATATTCTACAGTATTACAGCAGTGCTTTGAATATTGGGAATTTTCGCAAATAATTGTTAATGACAAATAAGCTAATTCAATGGAGTCAGATGGCCAGAGTATAGCAGTGTTGGTATTCAAATTAAAGCTCTTTTCATGCTCTATCTATTGGAGTAACTTTCATTTCTGTAACATGGAAACTCGTAATATTAACAAATACCGCAAATTTGGTATATTTTTACTATTTTATCTTTGTAAGTCTGGTGGTAGCGGCATGGAGAAGTAAAAAATAATCCAAATTTGCATTGATCCGCTGTTCTAACAACCAGACCCAAAAATTATGACCATGCCGCATTGGTTTGGGGCACCAGGTATAGTTGAACTCGCTACATGCCAAATAATTGGATATTTTTGTATTGAATACTAATGTTAATTTTCATGATCAATGCGGTAGCACCCTCTAATTTTTGTCCGATTGAGCTCAAATTTTTACTGAATTTTTTTTTCATATATTGGAACAACTTCAGGGGGTGCCCCATTAACATTTCAAAACTTCACTTTTTTGCATCACCCTAGTGGTCGGTCTACGTGGCAACCATGGACAAAGATGCGACCAACTATCATTGTCCTTCCCCTTTTGGGCAGTTGCTCAAGAAGAGGCATCTGGTGTGAAGCCACACTGCTTGGTAGAAGTGGGCCTCTGCACCTTCTGCAGATGATTTGTCAGAATGACTCTGATGCCTTAGCTGTGTTGTTGTCTTCATTGGATGCTCGTCTCCGTTGTCGGTCAAATTGGCATCCACGTGAATTTTGAGAACGTCTTGCTCAAGGTCCAGGCTAGTCCTCACTTCATTAAGGAAGGAACAATACCTCTCAAATGTCATCTCTGGGCTGTCGTCAAGCGGGGCAGTCCAATGATGCACAACTTTACCAATAACAAAGGACCAGATGACTAACTGCACAAGAGTGAACTCTTGGGCCTTCAGCAGTGGCACCCATCAGTCCATCCACTGCGGCATCTTGATGGTCCGTGTGACGCACTCCAATCCTGGATGTTGTTACAGGGCAGATGTCCGTGGTTTGTGAAACCAGAGACCATCTGTCAGTCTCCACAAGATTATCTCTCAGGTGACCAGCAGCAGCCTCCACTGGTTTCACAACTCCTTCCAGTCTTCCTTGATGATCCTGGTCCAATGATGTTTCTGGTAGAGCCATCTCAGCATCAGTGTTGGACTGTGTGACCTGATACTCAGTCACCCGAGGAACAGCTTCAGTTGTCAGCTCGGTGTTGGTAGCATTTTCAACCTGGTCTTTTTGTCCTGGAGATATATCTGGAGTTTGCTGGACTGATGACGAGGTTAACGTAAGAGACACACTAGGTCGTTCCAATGGATAGGCAGCAGGATTGTCTTTGGGGTTCACTTCATCCTTGAATAATTTGCTGGATTCCCCAGTATCACCATCAGATGGTCGGTTACACAGGAGGCTCCCAGGCTGACAACTGACGCTGTGTGGACTTTCTGAAGCTGCCTGTAGTTCTGGATGGTGCAGAATGGGCTGATGATGCAACCGCGATTTCAGTGCTCCAGATGTTCTGCGCCACTTGTCATGGGACGTCCATATTCAATCCGATGGTGACCTGGCTGCTGCTTGTATCCTAGAGACCAACTACTTTTAGGTTTTGGCTCATAGCTGGTTGGTTGTTGATGAGATCCTTGGCAATGAACATAGCTGTGATTCCCCTTGATCTCCTGCTGTGATGTTGCAATCCCTGCACTCTTAGGGCATTCAGGAGAGATGCTTGTTGGTGATCTGGATTCCTCCATCAACCTGGGTTGTGGGAGTTGCGGAGATCCAGACTTTTGATCTGGTTGCTCCTTCCTGCAGTAAGATACGCTGTTGGAGGATGACTTGAGATCTCTTTTAAGAAGCAGCTGCATCCCAGGGTCCTGCTGACATGAGCCTTCCTTCCACTGTGGTCTCACTGGTTGAGCAACCTGAAGTGAAGGTTGCTCCCGTTGAGATTCCAGCTGCCGTTGAGGAAGCAAGTGTTGTGGTGTGGCCTTGTGATGTTTTTCGACCATATGTCCTTCCATAGTAGGGTGTCCAGCAACCAGGGGGATACTCGTCGGATGTCCGAAATGCTCATGTGTGGATCTCGACAGATGTGGGAGTCTAGGCTTCTGGTATTGCCCCTCTTTCGCTAAGTAGGATCCACTGTCAGTATGAGAATGCGCCAATCTCCACAAGGCAGCTGTCGTCTCAGATCCTGCTGGTCCTGAAGTGTTGCTTCCTGCTGTTGTGGTCTTGCAGGTTGTGCAACGTACCTGTTGTAGAGGTACAGGTTGCTCTTGCTGATAAGCCACCTGTTGTCCTAAGACCTCTTGCAGTGGTCTGCCTTCACCTGCCTGAGAAGCTTGTGGATGCCGGACATGATGTGAATAGCAGGATTGTTGTTCTTATAGGACATTTTGGCTCAACAATGCTTGGTGATCTATGGAGGTTGCTTTACTTCTTTTCAGCTCCTTGGCCTTCTTGTCGTAAGCATTGTGTTCCTGCAGCCACCCCCCTATGACCTGCTGCTTTGTCCCGGTTGAGGCTTCATGGGTGGATTCCAGATCTAGGGCGGGTCGATAGGTGGTTGCCAATGAGTTCCCAGGTGAAGTCTTTGGCGATGCCATGACCTCGTCCCGGGCTCCCAACTGGCTCATCTTCTCTCTCTTTGGCTAGGCAGTCTTGCAACATTCCCACGATGGCCCTGGCTTATCTGTCATCTCACCAACTGGCCTGCGAGATGGGTCATATTTGCGAGACTGACACCATTGTCTGAAGCTCTGTCGGGATCTCTCGAGGAAGTCCAGGTGTTCATCCATCTTCTGTAAAAATCGATTAAAGCGGTCTTCAAATTCATCAATCATCTTGTCGTCTTAGAAGATGCAACTGCGCTATCTATTGTTTTAGATTAGCTTTGCAGGGTCTACTTATTAGCCTCAGGGTACACCTAGTACAGTTGCCTCTCTCTCTTGTGCCTGACAACTCTGTCACCTGCTAACTGCCATGCCAACACACAGAATCTACAATCAACAGAGTTTGTCAAGCACCTTACTGCAAAACTGTACTTGCAGCTCCCAATACCCAATAGTAGATAGGTTCAAGGGTAACAGTGTGAATGTCAGTTATTAACTTGTATCTCAACTGGTCAAGAAACAGTTGCACAATTTACACAATATTTAACAACAATATACAGATGCTCATAAATGCATCCAACTTAATTGAATTAAAATAAAAGTTAACTAAAGAGTAACTAATGCCAACGGGAGGCCAAGGAGAACCATGCACCACCAGCAGAAACTGGATATAATGTGCTCCTACTTTGCCCACTGACAGCAATCTAGTTAACTTTAAGTTAATAAATTGTAATAAATTAACTTATAAACTTAGGTTTAATAATTATTGAACTAAACTTGGTCACAGTCAAAGTTCTCCAGCAATTCAGATGAACAACCAACTTACCAACCAAGTTAGTTAACCTAAGTAAATTAATGAAATAACTTAAGATAGACTATGAGTTAAAGATAAACTCAAAACCAAGTTAAGTCTACACACAGCACTAAGTAATAACATGTCGGTGCCCATGGGAAATGAGAATACATTTTTCACTATCTCCCTGTACCACCAACTAGTTCTAATTAATGCAAGTGCAAACTTGTACTAAGTTAATATTAGATTAAAGTAGTAACTTAATTACTAAGTAAATATAAGTGTTACCAATGTTAAGTGGTAACTCAGTGTTCAAAGTGTGCTCCAACCAGATATACCTCTGAAGTATTCTAAGATTCTCTCAGGAAGTGAATTTTAGAGAAATCTTAAATTAGAATTCTGAGCTAT
Source organism: Platynereis dumerilii (assembly GCA_026936325.1). Taxonomy (NCBI): domain Eukaryota; kingdom Metazoa; phylum Annelida; class Polychaeta; order Phyllodocida; family Nereididae; genus Platynereis; species Platynereis dumerilii. Next base: position 121,593 of record JAPTHN010000217.1, read on the forward strand.
GAAGTGAAGCTTTGACACCTTCCAAAACAATGGCAAGCGTAAATCGACTTAACACCTCTAAGCCCTGAATTCTCACCTCTATAGAATTTTTCTGACACCTATAGAATTATATTGAAAAACTATTGAATCAGCTTACAGCTATTTCCTGCAAGCCAATTCATAATAATTTTAATAAATTCTAAAATATTTGAGTGCTGTCACTCTCGAAATAATTCAGTAGAAATAAATGCAATGAGAATTTGGCTGTCACCTGTAGCACAATAACATATATTGGGCTTCTAGTGCCAACAGTAAAATTTGCAAAATTCTACCAAAAATTAATTTAATAATTTATACGGAATATTATATTCTCTAAATAATAACTATTCAACTGAATACCTGCCTGAATCCACAAAAAATAGGACTCCAACAGTACCACCAGCTGACACTAAAACTTCTACAGCTAACAGTTAAATTATAATTTTAATATATTTACTTTAATATAGCAGAATTCTATGCAATAGTTTATCGATTGGATTCCTGCCTGAATCCACAGAAAGAGATCCCAACAGTCCCACCAGTTGTCATGCACAATTCCACTCAGAATCTAAATAATTATTTCTAATAAATAGCACTGGCACAATATAATTAAAAGCTGCCACACCACCAACAAGCAACAGTTTATGCCAGTTAGCATCAGCTCAACTTGTGCCAATACTGAAAGCTGTCAATATCAACAGACCAGCTGTCAAAATGTTAGATAGCCTAATTGTAGACAATAAATATGTTTACTAAATATTCACAACCCAGCCCGAGGCTCCACAAAAGTTTCAAGCTTGTGTCAGGAAACCCGGGCTCCAAATTTCACTTCTGAACACCAGTGTAGCAAAATCTGGTTCTTCTGTGTACCTCAGGCTGGTCAGTGTTCTCAGTTCGGTGTCCAATTCAATTCTCCCTCTCAGCAGCACTTGAAATCCCCACTTGGCTTGGGCATGCTTTAGTGCCTCTCAGTGAGTCACAGAGCCTCCAGTGGTGGCTACTTGAACTAGGGCCAAACCACTGGGCTGTGATGCCCACTGAACATGCCACACCTGCCACAAAGCATTATCCTTCTGTTGCCGTGAATGTTTGCAAATATGTCTAAATGCTCATCCATATAAAACAAATTTGACCTTTGTTGTTCAATATGGATGACTCCTAAGTTTGAGAGCCTCCATCTACCATTAGATTTCTCAAAAAGGTTTTCTTCCTCTTCAAGGCACAGAATCTTCATTCAAAAGAAGCATGGGACACTGGGTTCGTCACTGAAATTTTACAGAGCTTGTAGGCCTATAGTTCATGGAAGGCCTCACTGTATTGTTGAATAAATTTGACAAATTCAGGAGGTGTTTCGAGGCTTGCATTTTTTTCGGTTCCACCAGTCGCTTGGCCCAATAAATAATTGGGTTGGTGTTTGAAACACTATTTGGTAGAGGGCAGAATGGTTAAACTAGGTCATGCACTGGACATTTCAGGCTAATTTTATTATTTTTTACTTCACAGCCATAGGGGGGCAAGAGGGGGGCAAGAGTAGCCACAGGTGGGGCAATTGCCCCACCTTGCCCCCCCCTGGCTACGCCACTGGTATAAATCCATTGCCTAATATTTTCAAGAAAATCGTTTACTTGGTTTCTATCATTAAACTTAAGCAGATCAATGTTAAAGTTACCGCAAATTAGGAATTCCCTTTCAATCGTTTGATAACTTTTTCAAATTCCTCGGTGAAGCACTGGTAATTTTCAATGTTGTCTCGAGGCGTTGTGTAAATATTTCCAAGTACAATATTTTTGTTATCCGTTAGTGTTAATTTTATGAAAAGGCCTTCCCAAAACTTTGTTTGGCTTTCTAGTATTTCTAAAATTTCATAGTGAATAGATTCATTCAGATAAATTGCTAGCCCACCTTGTCGAGTTGATTTATACAGTTTAAGAATCAAATTATAATTTTCTATTTGCAGCATGGATGAATCATATTGATCACCTAACCATGTTTCTTGGAGACAAATGGCTTCAAATCTGCAATTGTGTTCTTTCAGACTACTAATATAGATTTGTAACTGGTCTATCTTGGCACTTATACTTTGTATATTTAACCCGAGGCATTTGAATAATTCTTTTTTGGAATCTAGTGTTTGTATTACTATATCTTGATCAGGATAGGGGGAATGTTTGAGAAGAGACGGCTAAGCATCTTGTTCAATTTCATTTAATTCAAGGAGATATTTCAGGGAGTAATTGGCATTGTTCCTGAAGTTATGCAGTAATTCATGGTCAATAGACATCTGAGACCAGCTTCGAAGACATAGTGTTTACCAAAATGTAATAAGGTGAGGGTGATGATGAAAATGATGACAAGGCATGATGGTTGGAGGTGACATAAGTTTTACAAAAGATAGTTGATATTATTGATATCAAGTTGACAATAGATGGTATATAAACTGCTCACTCATTTACAATGAAGTGAACAGTGCACATATATTAATACAGGAAATGCCAGAGTGTCATGCACAGACAAAATTTGAACACTCACCCCAATGGTATCTGTTTTGGAAATATCATGGTGCATTTACAAATTCATTTTGGTTTTTTCAGATCCAGAAGAGAAAACATTGCTGCGTTTTGTTTACATTTGCAATGAATTCTTGACTCTACGATGTTACAAGATTGTACTTGCTATGACGTCACCACAGATGACGTCATGATTGACTGCAGTGTCCCTGATGTCAAAAAGTTGTCTCCTGCTATTATGTTACAAACTGCCAACTATTTTTGGACTAAGTATCAAAATTGACGCCTGTTATAAGATCAATGGTCGATCGATTTTTTTAAATATTTTTTTCGAAACTCGGAAATATTGATGTTCTTGTTTGCTTAAGGAAGGTTTGCCAATCTGAGACCACTGCTGTGTGTCTTTTGATTGTCAATCAGTTTTTGTCCCTGCTTGACTTTCCTAGATTAATTCTATTTTTTGATCGGCTTAAGAGCCTCGGTACCTGGTACAATGATTATCAATGACAATCAGCCATATGATAAGTATTTTGAGTAATAGCCACAATGTATACTTGGTGTGATAAGATAACCAGAGAGGTTTACAACAGCTTTCCCAGAATGTGTTGCACTATGGGTTGTTTATATATTACAGACTCTCTCAAGAGCAATTGACCCAGCTCTGGGGAAAAAAAAAGCGTACATTCCTATTGCTCATTACATCGACGGATGAAAGCCATAAGGTTACAACGGCCATTTTGGCCAAAAATGAGTTATGACTATTTTTGACATCTAGAAGGATATATCCTTCATTTTAGCCAATAATGAACTTTAAAAAAATTTATTAACCCTACAAGAACCATTTTTAGAAAAGGGTTCAAGTGCCAACCTCTTATAAAGCAATGAGCCAGAAGGTTATAAGTGCCACAAAAATCGCCATAAGGGTGCAAGTGCCAGATTTGCATCAAAATATTTCCAACTTTGTGTTGGTTTTTACCCTTAGCCATGTTCTCATAGCCCGAGTATTGCAGAGCGTAGTGGTGTCCGTCTGTCTGTCCGTCCGTCCGTCCGTCCGTCCGTCCGTCCGTCGGGTTGTCCATCCATCTGTCTGTATGTTCGTCTACCTGTCCACCAACCCTGTGTTCACAGTAACTCCAGTTATTTTGATCCTAGGATGATGAAACTGACTGGGATTTTGTTTCACCATAAGCCCTTGAATAGGTATGGACATGGGTGACCTTGACCTATTGCTGTGACCTTGGCAGCCATGTTTGTAAAGAGTGTGTGTGATACTCCAGTGACTTAATGTAAAAATTAAGGCAAAAATTGGCAAAATTCCAAATTATTTAATTCCCTACAGGTGATGTTTTAAGCCACAGAATGATTATTTCTTAAAAATATTCATGAAAATTTATATTTTTTGTCTCGTGCCGGAGATATTTTTGCCTTCATGCCATTTCAGGGCATTATAGGCCTATAAATAGCCTATAAATAGCCATATTTGGCACACACCCCTGGCGCCACCCTATGGCAACAGCTATAACAAAACATATTTTTAATAATGTTTTCTAAGGCCTAAAAAATCAATTTTGAGATAGCCCCTTATTGGTCTAAAAATAGCCAAAAACTGGTTTTCCCGCCAAAATTTCAGCCAAGGCTGAGACCATCAAAATATGGTCCCGAGGCCGGTCCCAAGGCCCCTACCACTGGCCCAAAGTCCAAAGACACCCGAGACTGAGGCAGGCCAAGGATTTGGCATTCAAGACCGAGCCAAGGTCGAGGCCATGAAAATATTGTCCGAAGGACAGCCTGGAGACCTCCAACACTGTTGAAATGTTTCTTGTTTTTGTGATACTCGTTTGCTTGCAAAATCAATGATAGAGTGTGTTACAATGTAAACTAGTATCATTTACAATATTTTGAAACACATTCACGGTGGCATTTTGAAAAATCCAACTTTGACAACTTATTTACGATTAGACCCATGAGTCAGTTGAAAATCAAATCATGACTGACCAAACAGAAATTCAACTGATTAATTCAACTAGTTGGCAGAATTCAACTTGAACTAGTTGTTTTCGTTCAAGGATATGCTTTCTCAGTCAATATTTAGTTGAAAAATTCCAACTGACTTTGGCAAAACACACCAGCGAATAGTTAATCAAAATGTGACTGACCAGTTGAAAATTAAATTTAACTGACTTTTTTAACTTATTTGACTGACTCCAGGGTCTATTTACGACTACAGAAATATTCCCGATTTACCATATCTCCACAGAAACCATCCACAAATTACAGAATTGCTTCTATCATAAGCCGAAGATTTTATGTCTTGGACAGAAAACATGAATAAAACTTCAAAATTTATTATATCGGGGACAAAAGATGCCAAAACTCTTTATTATGGACAAAAACTTGCACATATATGTGAAAGATCTTGAAAACTTTAAAAAGATAGGAATTTGTAGGAATTTTGCAGAAGGAATTTTGGAAATAATTTGGCAGAATTCCTACAAATTCCTATATTTTGTAAAGTACAGGAATTATAGGAAATATAGGAAGAGTTGGCAAGCTGAATTATATTTATTTTGAATATTAGTGGTCCAAAATTTTCTTTTTTTAAAATTAAAAATGCAGCTTTTAGATTTCTTTCAATTAAAAATTCGGTATTTAGAAAACCACCCAATACAATATAATATTTTTTCAAAGTGGCCTAAAATTTTTAATTTAAGATATAAATTACAAACTGGCGGGAGGGGGGGGGGCCTCGATATCTAATGCCATTGGCCCACTCCCTCCTTAAGAATCAATCACATAGACCTTCATCATCATCAAAATGAGGCTGTGGGTTTGCTAGTAAGTAAGTAAGTAAATAAAATTTTATTTAAAGTTGGAGTTGACAATATAAACAATAACACAAGCCACCAGGGCTTTTAGCCGACAATGATAAAACAATTAAATGATGATTATTTACAGATGAAAGATGAAATTTCAAAGTACTCATCATATTTGATCTCAAACTTACAAGTTATCTTTCAAGCATATAATACAGGATCCACATTGACAATCCATTACGTTCAAATTCTTACGAACAAATTGCTTAAATAACTTGAACGATTCACAATGCTTCATGTGACTTGGTATATCATTCCATAAAACAACACCTTGATAAGCTATTGATCTGAGTCCATTTGTGATAGAATTGAACTTTGGTGGTAATAATTTAAAATCATCACGAAAGGAATATGCAGCACTTTGTCTTTCATAAAAATCAGGCTCTACAGGCAAAGCTAGGTTATTAAGAATTTTATAGATATGTTCTACTAAAAAAATTTCTTATAAACATAAAGCTTCTGCTTGTTGGTAGTTTTCAGGAGTTCACTGTAGTTAGACATGTAGTCATTGCGGACCAGTCGGAGTGCCCTTTTATTCAGCTTTTCTATTTTTTTATCATTTTTCATTGTAAAGGCATTGTATACTACGGAACAGTAAACAAAATTAGACATAATGAATGAATCATAAATTCTTAACTTACATTGGCAGTTTAAATTTTTGTTTAAGCGAAATAGAACGTTAATTTGTCTAGCTGCTTTTTTACATATTGTTGATACATGGTGGTTAAACAAAAGTTTGTTATCAAGTTGTACACCTAAAAGTTTAATTACCTTTTCAGATTCAACTGTGTTACCATCGATATTGTACTCTATTGAAAGGTCCTCTTTACTGAAGCAAATTGCTTGAAATTTAGAGGGATTACCTTACAAGAAGTTATCAGTAAACCATGTAGTAGCTGCATGTGAGGCAGATTCAAGCGTGTTCTTTATGATGACAGGATTAGCAGGTGAGAAAGAAAGAGTGTTGTCGTCAGCATAGTTATAAACATTACATAGATTTTGAAGTTTAAATATGAAATCATTAATAAATATGTTGAACAAGAGTGGGCCGGTTAATGAGCCCTGTGGGACGCCTGTTTTAAGGGACAGCCAGTCACTCTTAATTGTTCCTATTTTAACACTTTGTTTTCTGTTGGTTAGGTAACTGTGAATGTAGGTGAAGAGTTTTCAGAGAAACCATATGCGTGTAATTTTGCTATAAGTCATCCATGAGGTAAGCAATCAAAGGCTTTAGATAAATCTATTAAGATGCAGCCAACATGTTCATTATTATCAAGAGCTTTGCGCCAATCTTCAACACATTTCATTAGAACATTATCACAACTATAATTTTTACGGTACGCTGCTAAGTTTTTGCTGAGAAATTTATTAATGTGTTCAAGTATTTGTTCACAAATTAAAGTTTCAAAAATTTTTGAGGTTGACGTCAAAATGCTTAGTGGCCTGTAATTAGCTTTGTCTAATTGATCCGATTTCTGAAAAAGGGGAGACACTTCAGCTCTCTTGGTGTAATCCGGGTAGTGTATTTTGCAATGCTATTATTTATAATGGGTGTCATTGATATACTTATTTGTTCGGCTCCTAATTTGAGAAACTTAGGAGATATGTTATCAAATCCACTAGCCTTTTTAGATTGAAGATTACTAAGTTTTTTGAAAACCTGATTCAAGCTTACAGTTGTAAAATCAAAAGTTGAGTTTTCATTTTTAGATATTTACGGTACAGGCTAGCTTTAACATTGATTGCCTTTCTAAGCATGTCATTCATATATGGGAGTTGATGACCTTTAATTTGTCTTGGTTTGGGGGGTGCATTTCGGTCAGCTACGTCTAAAAGAATTTTATTATGAAACCATAATTGATCGTCTACATCTTCAAATATTTGACAGACATGAAAGGGAGTTGATTGTAAATCGTCTGTGAATTTGTTGTTGTCGAAGTTTTTAAATGATCTATAGTTAATGATTCTTTGAGTCTCAGCTGGACGATGTATTTTTATAGCTGCGCTGATATAGTTATGAAAATCGCTGATTCCTAGGGCGACATTTAGGGATTTGGCAACAGACTTTGAGTTATTTGGTAGTACAACATCTAGTAGGGTTGGGTTTATTGAGCTCTTATAACAGGTTGGCCCTTTAATAATTTGCCTAAGATCAAGAGTGTCACACACATCAGATAATGAATGATTATACATCATAAAATTAACATTTAGGTCACCTACAATGTATGTTGATGTGCTTTCTAAGTTACATTTGTTCATCATCCCTTCCATGACATTATTTAATGAGTTATTGTTTATGTTTGGAGGTTTGTAAATACCAATAAGGAAGAAGTTGAAAACCCTGTGTTTGTAAGTGGTACTTGCAACCTAAACAATGTCGTCAATTGTCTACAGCAGCTACCAGAACCACTGCACTGTGCTGTGTAGGGTAATGCTCCGTGACTCGGACACTTTTGACATCGGACATTTCTTAAAAGTGGCCTGGAGTTTGATTGACAAGCAATCAAGAATCCAACAAGGTGTCAAATGAAAGCTTGGCTTGTAAGCTGTCTGATGGTAAGAACTTGATTGGCCATTTGGCCTTGTACGAGGGGTTTTCCAAAAGTTCTGTCCAACTAGTCATAACTTTTGCTACATTTGATATAGAAACATGATATTTGGGTCAAATAATATTGACGTAAATCCCAAATGACACACAAAAAATCAGATCATATAGATAAAAATAAATGCTTAATATGTTGCCATGGAAACCAGAAGTCATGAAATGCGGCCCAGATATTGTAGGGCTCACTTAAAACAAATTGAACACCTGCTTACATTATCTGTGTTTTGACTTATTGAATTAATGTATATTCATAATTTTTTCATGAAATACTATCAGTTATTTGTAAAATCATTAAATACAATGAAAACTGGTGTTATCATCACATCTCAGTTACTCTACCATCTCCTGTGCAGTTTCCAATTTTTTTATGAGATGAGCAATTTTTTGGATATGGATGACACCATATGTACGTGTTATATTTCTTCAATTTAATTGGATAAAAACTTGCAGCGAGTGTAAGAACCTTCTATCATACATACAAGGAAGACAGTATAAGTGCCAGAACCAAATAAAGATTGTACAAACTTTTTCTGAATGAAGAAAGCACACATTGGAAGACCTAAGAAAAGAAGACTGGACAACGCCAAAACAGACCTTAACATGAAGACTGAGGTATCTTATTTAGGCATGGTTAGAAAGTATGAGAAAATGTATTTACGGGATCCCAGTCATTAGTTTAGGAAGTTGTGAAATGGCTATGAATGTTTTGATATATTTTGTTCTATATCTCTTGTAATTTTACATATTTCGACAAGATATATCGAGTATGTGTCTGTTAACAAGATCGTGGTCGCATTTCATGACTTTTGGTTTCTATAGCAACAAATCAACAATTTATTTTTGCTTCTATGATCTGATTTTTTGGGGATCATTTGCAAATTACCCCAATATCAACTGACCCTTATATCATTTTTCTGTAGAAAATCTAGCAAAAGTTATGACAGGTTGGACAGAACTTATGGAAAACCCATCGTAAAGTACAAAAAGTCAGCAAAACACCAACAGTGATCTCAATATGAGGACTTTGAGGCATTGATTTTTTAAGGGATTTTTAAGGTTAGAGAAAATTTACTCCGTGTCAGGTTCATAAGTTTGAGAATTTGTGAAATGTTAGGGATTATTTTTAATACATTTCTTGTCCTGTAGTCCCGGTAAAAAATGAATTCTTGACAAGATATATAATGAATGTGTACCTCTAAAAGTGCCCTGGGCCGCATTTCAAGACTTTTGGTTTCCATGGTAACAAATAAACCATTTATTTTTATTTCTATGATCTGATATTTTCAGGATCATTTGCAAATTACTTTGATATTATTTGACCCAAATATCATGTTTCTGTATTAAATATTGCAAAAGTTATGGCAAGTTGGACAGAACTTATGGAAAACCCCTCGTATCTGGCTATAATCCCAATAATAGCCTATTGGGGAGTGACACCTTGAGTCGGACAGGTGACTCCTTGACTCGGACACTTTGACATGCCCAACTTCGATTGGTGATTATGCACCAGAATCACTTACCTGTCACCCTGCAGTTTGTGTATTGATAGCATGGACTGTTGGCTGCACTCCTATCTCCATGGCATGGTTATTATGGAGTATCTTCAGCATTATAAATCGCTCAAAACACATCTTAAAAATCCGACCAAAATACCAGCTGACAACAACGTCATGAAGCAAGGAAAGTCCACTTTTTTGTTAGTGGGGGGCTAAGCATCTGCGTATACATGTGGTGACGTCACAGTGCTGCATGGTGACATCATGAGCACGTGACAGTTTCAGTCCTTGACAGAGCAGCTGCTCTGGGCTTGGCCTATCAGTGATGGGTGCTGGATGGGGTAATTCCAGGACGATTGAATAATCCTTGGGGGTAATTGTGCTAATATCGCGCATGTACCCAATATGGTTCACTTTAACATAGTTAAGTTATAGATCCATGACATTACTTAAATGCCAGGCTGTTTCTGACATGTCCAACCTGCTTAAAACCTGCTGCATAGTGTGAAGCAAGGCCCTTTTGTTAGTTATTACAAATTTTAAAGTTAACTTGACCAAAGAGTGCAGTAGGCCTAGTGCAGGAAAGTCATAGGCCTATAAACAGTATTTTTTTACTAAATCTGCCAAAATCCTACATCTTAGAATATGGATATATCAGAATTTAGTTTTACAGGTAAATTAATATAGATCTGATAACTTTATAAATGCTTAATGATTGATTAGGCCTATAATGTAATAACATCGAATTTTGTTCCATTTGCTCTCATTACACTTTAAAAGCATCTAGATATCTAACAAGTCTTTAAGAATTGCACGAGGTCTCTTAAATTCCTATCTTTTCTATTATATATGTTGAGTTATAAATACATAAGCCATACACTGTAGGCTAATAGTTTATTGTATAATTTAGGGGAAAATCAAAATTGAACCTTACCCTCCCCTCTCAGGGGAAGAGTGGCCAAATTAGGTCATTTATCCAGGGGCTGCTTATGCGGCAGTCGACCACAGCTGAAAGTCCCTCCCTGCCCCCCCCCCTAGTCTGGTACTCCAGAAAAAACACTTGTAAATAGGCCGAATTATTTGCAATTAAAAAGCCAATAACATGATTTCTTCTTTAACAACATATAGGCCTAATATAATGTTTATGTAATACTGTGTTGATCCATGGATCCACGAATTTGTTACATTTATATTTATTTCAAAGACACTTCTGGATCATCAATATAATTGACATAATATACATCTAAGCTCTGGCCTCGAGGCTAGGATCTAAGAATATTCTGGATATTCTTAGCTGGGAACATGGCCAGCATTGTTGATTATTCTCATTTGCGTAAACTTTAGTGTTGCAATAATATTATTATTGCATGCTAGTCACATAATTTATGCACAATAGTTCACAAATCAAGACCAAGTAACAGTTGTATCTACTCGATGTTGATCTGTTTTAAATCATTGTCTTCATATAAAAAAAAACATTAATACATCTCCATTTAATTACATGGAACTAAAAAGCAAACAAATATGTATTGTTGGAAGATAATTACTAAAATATCACCCTAAATTTTCCTTAAATGTTGATATTAATCTAAAATCAAGTTTGGAGATATTGGAGAAGTATGTATAAGCTAGCTTCAGTTGGGTTTCAAATTCGATACCCTGGCTTACACACTAATGCCAAAGGGATTTATGGAAAAGTGTTTGTAGCCCAACCATGTTGTATGCCATGGACTGTATTTCATGGTCTAAGTCAGATTTTGCTTTATTGAATTTTGCCTAAGGTAGCATAATGCCTGTATTACTGCAACATTTTTGTTTTGGGCAAAGTTGTTGATTGAGATTAAGAACAGCTATCTCATTTCACAAGATCTGTCTGTCAAAATATTTTGGCCACTAGTAAAGGCCACTTCTTTATTGCTGCTCCTCCTCCAACCCCCCCCCTCACTGCCCTGTGACTCTTGACCAATCACAGCTGACCTGTGTTATGGCCTGATTTTTGACTCCTCCCATCACCATAAGCCCACGTGCTCCTGGTGATCCAAGGGCCTGCACATGTGAACACTGCTGCCTGCTGTTGCTCCAAATACGGAAACATAGTTCTTTGTTGAGCTGACTGAGATTTTCACCTGACTTTCTCAAACTTGATAACCTTATGATTAAAGAAAATACCTGTTCTATGGAAAATCCACAATTGGTGGATCTCAGAAACCAGATGTCATAAAATGAAGTAGTTTTCTGCTAACTAAATAACTTCTATCATGCTACTATGCTTCCAGTCCTAAATTTTGAATATATTAGGCCAAATATCATTTTCTATAAAAGCAAAGTGAGATTGTGAGCAAAGTATGTCAAAATTGCTGAGGCATTGCTTTCTCTTCCTCTGTTCTCTCCCTTCTCTCTCTTTTGTTCTCTCCTCTATTCTATCTTCTGCATATAAATACTATCTCATCTCCCCTCTGCTCTCCTCTACAATTTCCCCTACTCTTTCTTCTGCTGTTATTTCTCTTGCTTTCCTCAGCTATCTCCTCTGCTCTTTCCTCTACTGTCTCCTGTGCACTCTCCTGAGTCTACACTGCTCTCTCCTATGCTCTTTCCTTTGCTCTCATCTCTGCTCTTTCCTCTGCTCTCTCCTATCCGCTTTCCTATGCACTCTCCTATATACTCTCCTGTGTCTCCTCTGCTCTCTCCTCTGCTCTTGTCTCTGCTCTCTACAATGCTCTCTCCTATGCTCTTTCCTCTGCTCTCTCCTCTGTTCTTGCCTCTACTCTTGCCTCCGCTCTTTCATCTCTTGTCTCCGCTCTTTCATCTGTTCTCTCCGCTCTTTCCTCTGCTTTCTCCTCTGCTCTTGTCTCTGCTCTCTGCAATGCTCTCTCCTATGCTCTTTCCTCTATTCTCTCCTCTGCTCTTTCTTCTGCTCTCTCCATTGCTCTCTCCTATGCTCTTATCTCTGCTCTTTCTCTGCTCTTTCCTCTGCTCTTTATACTGCTTTCTCTACTGCTCTTTCCTCTGCTCTCTCTTATGCTCTTTCCTCTGCTCTCTCCTCTGTTCTCTCATCTGCTCTTTCCTCTGCTCTCTCCACTGCTCTTTCCTCTGCTCTCTAGTCTGCTCTTTCCTCTGCTCTTTCATCTGCTCTTTCCTCTGCTCTCTCCTCTGCTCTTGCCTCTGCTCTTTCCTCTGCTCTTTCCTCCGCTCTTTCCTCTGCTCAGTCCTCCGCTCTTTCCTCTGCTCTTTCCTCTGCTCTTGCCTCTGCTCTCTCCACTGCTCTCTCTACTGCTCTCTCCACTGCTCTCTCTACTGCTCTCTCTGCTCTGCATTTTCCTCTGCTCTCTCCTCTGCTCTTGTCTCTGCTCTCTCCACTGCTCTCCCCTATGCTCTTTCCTCTCCTATTGATATGCTCTCCTCTGCTCTCTCCTCTGCTCTCTCTTCTGCTTCCTCTCTGCTCTCTCTTCTGCAGATGTCCCTATAACAGTATACATGGAAATTCTGTGCCACTGTTCCAGTCTGACTGATATTCTTGATGTAATATTGGTTACAGACAGACAGACAGACAGACAAATTCATTATTGACCTGTGTAAAAAATATACACCCAGCCCTATATGGGCTTACAAGTCATCAAAATAATTCAAAAGTAACTTTAACAACAAATTTTTCTGGAAACTACAATATTAAAACATTTACAATCACATATTTACAATATTAAGACATTTACAATCACACATCGTGTTTGAAGCTATATGCCTATTTTGTAACTGCTTTCCAGGCTAACAAGCCCCTAGGGGTTTTATGCCTGCACATGTTTGGAACTGCTAATATTGTACGTTTTATGGTGAAATAAAAAAATATATATATTTACATTATTTAAACAACAAACTTCTTCTTCTATGGAAAGCTTTAAACAAATATTCTGCAGTAAATTTACTAAATACCTGGACATCAACAACTTAAATTTTTCTTGTAATGATAAAAAGTAAAAATCCACACAATGATCTAAAACACGAGTTAAAAGTAAATTACGTAAATCGTTATAAGTATTACAATGGAACAAAAAATGATTTTCATCTTCTAGAACATGATAGGAACAAAATTCACAAACTCTATATTCTAATGGTATATCATTACAGTCATCTTTTAACAGTCTATCCTGCAATTCTACTGTTGGAAAGTTATTGTGTATGCAAAAAACTAGAAATTTCTATCTTATTCCAAAGCAAAGTTGCCTTTGCTTCATTAGTATATATATTTATATGTCTTAATTAACTTCCATGAGCTGCAAGGGGTCATTCGGTGCACCTCCAGGGCCTGATGCTACTGCAGTATGCACCACTACAATGTCATTCAGTGTTGGCTGTGTTGCTGCTGGTGTTGGGGGTCCAGACTGTCTTTATGAGGCATTGAATGCCGTTACTTGACTGAGAAATTATATTAGATGTAGACAGATAAATAGACAGATAGATAGGTAGATAGGTAGATAGATAGATAGATAGATAGATAGATAGATAGATAGATATAGATAGATAGATAGATAGATTGATAAAAATTACATAACCAGCATTATTACCTTTAAGAAGACCAGTATGTTCTAGCCCTGGGACCCAATCTTGAGATTTTAACATGCTATCGGGAAAATTGATCTAGATTGATCAATTTTCAATCAATCTTCACAAAATTTGGAATTATGTTTCTCAAGATATTTTACTTGTGACGGCACCACCTTTGGAAGTGATTCTTCCAAGAGAAAGGACAAATAAATCCCTTTGAATATCAAGAAGTCCATAAAAAAAACAAGCAAAATTCATTAATCATACTGAGATCACACTTGTGACGTCGTCAGACACTCCTAAGACGTCACAAGGTGTTTTCTGTGACATCATGATCAAAGTAAAAAGTTGACCAATGGCAATCAGACAACGTCATTTCTTCAATGCATAAAGAAAAAAATCATTTCTTCAGATCAACAGGATAATGGTCAAAATATTTTAACATCTAGAGAAATAGAAATAGGTGCCGTCAGTAGGAAATTTTGTCTAGTTTTAGATGGTATACTTGAAATTAACCAACTCAACATATTTTCTGAGATATCTCAATTCTCCCTCACCCTGTCTTTGAAATCTCATGATTTACCAATGGGAGGATTCATGACCCCTGTCCCAGGGGTCCAGGGCTAAGTATGTTCTATGTCCTGACACTTTCTTTACTAATTCAATAAGGGGAATGGTCTCCCCCTATCTATCTATCTATCTATCTATCTATCTATCTATCTATCTATCTATCTATCTATCTATCTATCTGTTTAGCCCTCTATCTGTTTATCCATAAGTTATTATCTATCATAAATTATAATGAATGTTCATCTGGGGTTAGGCAGGGTGTGTGGAGAGTGACCTTTCCCATACAAAATGCCGGCCACAGAGACTTGCCCCAGTAGCAGCCCTGGTAGGGAGGAGGGGGGAAGGGGGGGAAGGGGGGGCTGTCAAGTGAGTTTTGTTCACTATGTTTTTAAGCATTAATAATTTTCTAGAAATTTTTACATCTTGGGTAGTAAGTATTGTATAGGTACGTATTAATAATCTAACCTGTAATTCTTCGGAGCATGAATGATTAAATAGCCTGGCCTGATTATCAAATTACAGGTTCATGATACTTTGTTCCTCATGAAATTGCATATAATTATAATTATGAGCAAAAAATATATCAGTCTGTGCTCTGTATCTCCCTTTATGTAACTGAACTTCATGAGACATTCAACAAACTTTACCTGTTTACTGTTGAGATCAGAGAGGGGGCAGTCCAATTGTGACAACAGTTACCTGCACCATGAATACATGCATGTAAGACTATTGCTTTGCACTGACGCATTGAGCAGGTAATCAACACAAGAAGCACTGTGTATATTATCACCCGCAGGCAAATGATGCGTTTTGAGACCTTGTGATCGACAGATAGAATTTAGTTAATTAATTTAATAGACAGATAGCGAGACAGAAAGACAGCCAGATAGATAGATAGATAGATAGATAGATAGATAGATAGATAGATAGATAGATAGATAGATAGATAGATAGATGGATAGACTTTGTCTTTGTTAATACAATTTGTCTGTGGTGTTTTGTGCCCAGCTTGCATGAATGAGCATGCATGTAAGAATTGAATATGTTGAAAATGTTAAATCACACTTATATCCATATTATAGAAAACCAGGTGGCTTCCAGCTACCCTCATGTGGCTAACCTCATCTCAAGAGATATGACGTCATCAACTTGGCGGGAATACTTGGCCCAGCTGATCCCCCTTGTTGCGTAATGGTAGATCCCACTGGCATTCAAAAAATCAGGTGTCCGAGTCAAGGTGTCCCAAACAAATATTTTAAAACTGCTGTTAATGCCCAGTTAAGATTACATTAAACTATAAAAACCAGACAGGATGATTGATAAGCCAAAAACACATATTTATGGAAGTTTTTAAGAGAGTGGACAAGTTTGTATACCTATTCTAGTCTTATTAAAATTAAGTTATTTCCAAAAAGTCGCAAAAAAATGATGCAGCACAACTGTGAAATAAGCTCTTTTCATGGACGAATATCATTCACAGTATACTTTGTAAAAATATCTAATACAGCTTAGCAGATTAAGTAGGAGTTAAATGAACACCTGGGGCAGTCAGTTAGGCCAGATGTCCAGTCAACTGGCCAATTCAGTGCATTCAAAAGTGTCCGACTCAAGGTTACTTTTCACGAGTGTCCGAGTCAAAGAGCATTACCCTACTTGTAACCTTCTGGCCACCCTTGTGGCACTTGTAACCTTCTGGCGATTTTAATGGCACTTGCACCTTTTTGCCTATTTCAGTATGCTAGATGTTGTGCATAGCTTTGGCATTCATTGTGATGACTTTAATTATTATAAGTTATCATCCTGTACCAAGATTGGATCTAAACAAGAACCTGTTTGCATGCACTCAGTGTGCATGTTGGCACTTGTAACCTTCTGGCTCTCCACTCAAAAAATGTTTCACTGTTGCCGAAACCGCCAGAAGGATGTAAGTGCCATTAATTTATTTCCTGCCTAACTGTTCATCTAAACTGCATTTAATCATCGTGTAGGCACGTTATAACATTGCTGCAATACTTATTTAATCTTAAAAGTGATCAGCAGCGGAGTTTCAGGCCATTTTTTGTTGTGACTTGAACCCTTCTGGCACTCGCATTTCAGAGCTGATCACTTACTCAAAACCAGCCAGAAGGGTGCAACCACCATTTTGCAAGTTTCCTCCACAAATAAAATTGGTAAAATTATTTTAAGTAATAAAGTTGCATTTAATGCAAAGAAGGTGTGACAAACTCATGCATTCATAATTTCCAAAAGTGTACATTTTTCATAAGAATTGCAAAAATTTGCATGCTCAACTATTCCCCGGGCATTAGCAGGTAGTATTATAAAACGTATGTGCGTACATATTTGACAGAGCTTTTGTACTGATATATTCTTATCCTATCATTTATGGAGAGTAAGGAGAAAACGCTTCACTTTATTTTGATTTTATGAAACAAACAACAATGTCAGCTTAATAATCTAACATTACTTGACCTGTATAATACTGGTCGACTACAATCCAATTGAATAATAATAGGTTTTCGAGTAGAAGAAAATCCATGGTCTTCTGTCATTAACTTCAACTAAGTACAGGAATAGAATAACAGATTAATAAACCATAGCGTTTTGAAAAGCAAATACACTGTATATTAAATGTCTATTCGAGGTTCCAAACCTGTGCACAGCCTGACATCCAATCCATTCGCCCTATTTGATAATTGTATGATTTTATTCATAAAATGAATGTGAAAAAAACTGATTAAAACTAAGAAATAAAGTCAATTGCGCAATAGTCTTCTTCTTTTTTTACAGATGATTTCATATTTGTAGACATTTGTGGAAGAAAATACATAATTTTTCCTGCAATTTTCATTGGTTGATACAAGGTATGACACCACTCTCTCCTGAAAAGTGATAACGTTTTACATGGGTGACCATGGCATTCTAATCCATTGATCTGCTCAATAGAAGTGACTCTAGCTGTTTCAAGTGAGAGTTTCTGTTAGTGTTTCACAAATTTTTAATACACACATTCCCAAAGTCTAATACTGTGATTATTTTTCACACATGTAATTATTGTAGACCATTGATGTTGGTATGCAAATGGAGGGTCTTTTATAGACTTTTCCAACCATGACCCTCAGAATGTTGTATGACACATAGTGACAAAATTATAGAGAACCGCGTATTGCGAAAATCGTCTAAAATAAGCAAAAACGACTAAACTTCAAGGCTCTTGAGGCACCAATGAATAATGTTGAAATGTTTTTATATTTTGCATAGGTCATTTTTATAGGTTATATCACAAAATGAGGGGTGTCCCATAAAGAATTAGGACATTTTTTTTTCCGGGACACTCGAACTAAGGTGGCCCCATAACAGCCACTATAATTTGCCTTTTGAGGGTCTCCTTGCTCCATTGATTCCTATATATTTCTACTTGACCGTTATACTGTTTTTTGTACTATGAGCAAATAGATAAATCAATCAATTAAATCAAGTGGTAGGCCTAAACAAGGGGCACAAATTTACTGACGTTTTCACTTGACTTCCAGGTTTGTGATCAAAATGAGGCTCAAGGCAGAGGGTTGGCATGGTTATGCCACGGAGCCTCATTCTGAGTCTCGTTGAAAGTGAACCAATTTTCTTCTCTTTGCCAGTGAAGGCATGACCCTTGTATTTTTGCGATAGACTTGGTGCTTTAATGGTTTAAAACATAAAAGTCAAACACTATCATTGAATATAGAACTGAAACTTGACCAAAATCAGTAGTGTTATTTTGTCAGAGTCAGTCAAAACACTTTGACTGATTTATATCTGGGCAGTTTCTATATTTTGCCAAAATACTAAAGTACTATAGCTAATTATGAAACAAACAAGGGATCTGATATTTCTAGTGCCAAACTTAGACAAAGCACTTTAGCTGAAATCATACTGCCTGTCGGGAGGGATTGTCTGTAAGCCAAACTCAGCTAAAGCACTTTAACTGGATATTCCTCTACAGGCATGATATTTATACAAACAGAAGTTACACGGGAGACTAGGTCAAAGTATTTTATCTGATTTTTCCCTGTAATATTACCAATATTTTGTAAGATAAGTGTTGCAGAAGAGTCATACAAAGTACTTTGTCTGGATTTTGACTGTGACAATTGGACCATTAGCAGTCAGATTGAAAACCAAGCCAGAGCACTATGTCTTGTTGCAGAACAGAAAATGGCTAATTTTGTAGTTCTACAATCAGTCAAAGTTAATTGATTTATAAAGTACGGGATTAATACATATAATTGTGTCAAATAATTATGTCACAGGTGACTTGTCTACAAATGCTGGATCCAATCATGTAAACTTTATGCAAATAGCCCTTGTAATTTCCCTGTTATCTTACAATTCTTTTTGTTCTTCCTCTATGCTCAATTTTCGTAGAAAAATATATCAATGAAACTGCACCATGATGTGCGTAAATTAGTTTAGTTACGCCTTCTCAAGCCTTTCCATAGGCAGGCAGGGAGGCAGGGCAGACAGGCAATGGGTGTTCTTATACAAATGGTACGCGTATCACTTTTATGGTGTAATTGTGCTTTTTGCAGGTGTTGTATGCTGAAGATTTGCCTATGTTTGAACAGGTGATTTCAGATTAAAGTTATATTTTATATTTATACACTTTTCCATATTTGACATTTCAAAAGCTTCACATATTCAAACATGATGGAAATAAGTTTTATTTAATGATATATATAGATATCTTGTGAAAATTGTCCGTCATATATTGAAGAACCTCCCCCAACATCACTAGAATAACTGGTCGGTAGCACAAACCCACTCAAGATATTTCATATCAAAAAGAGATAACAGACTGAGATATAAATTAAACAAGTTCTTGCAACTGGGCAACTTCAATTGAAGAGTACCAACTGACATTGCCATCATGAGTAAAGCAGGTAAAGCTATTTTCTGTGATAGACCTTCCTGTTTTCCACATATTATAGTGTTGAAGTTACTACTGAAATGAACACAAAAGGTAGGAAAAATTACTTTCAGTGAAACTGTGAGAATGTAAGATTATACAAAGTTTTCATACAAGAAGAATTTTCTTCATCAGATTTATGTACAGCAATATCAAAAACACTGGCGAGTCGCTTAATTAATATATATGCAAACAATTATAATTCATGACTTCTCATACAGGGCATATTTCATTTGTATCTTGTGTTCAACAAATATTTTCTTAAAATTGGAAGTTTAGATAGGACAGAAGCTGAGTGGTATTTCACTTGTGCAGTCCATTGGATTCTTGAGTTATTGTTAACTTCTTCAAACCTAACAACACAGAGACAGTCATAATCTCTACACATGTATGTTTTTGCATAGACCACAAACATTTCAGGGAAAATAAGATGGTAATCATTAAAATGCTATACTTTCAAAAATAATATTTAAACTAAATATAGTATTCCAAAATTTCAAAATGATTGTATAAGGGTAGACACATCAGTTATATCCACTTTTGAAGTTAAGGAATGCATGCCTTTTTGATCCATTTATAGACCTTGTATTTGAAAAAAGTATTTGTAAATACCAAATACTTTGATGCAAATACAAATACAAATACAAATACTTTTGAAATCTGCCAAAAGTATTTAAATACAAATACAAATACTTTGCAAAGTATTTAAATACAAATACAAATACTTTCAAATTTCCAAAAAAGTATTTAAATACAAATACAAATACAGTATTTACAAATAAAAATACAAATATATTTGTATTTGAACCAACCCTGCTGGCGACCACAAAAGAGAGTTCTCAATATTGACAATTATTATGTGCAGCACCCTATTCAACAACCTGTGTCCTCCAACTGAACATAAGATGGCTCACTTATGGTAAAAGTGTATTATGCGCACATTCACGGGCAGCAATTTTATTACCCTAGCTCTGTTGAGACATCTTTTTTCATTCTTGAGAATTTCTAAGTTGCTGGTCGGTCTATAATATCTCATCCACTGTTCCAGACAGAGACACACAGAGTATGAAGCATTAGATTTGTTGAAAATGTGCTATATTCAAAGAGCAATTCAGTTTTACAAAATACAATATCACTTATCGAAGACATGCTTATTACCAAAAGAATAATAAGTTCTAGAAATACTGATATATAACAATTTCCTGAGTCCCCCCTTTTTTCATTTAGTGATATTGTTCTTAATTTTTTCTTTCAAAACAATTGACAAAAATATTTTAAAATTTGAACTCGTATTTATTTTAGAATCCTAGTTCATAAAAACACTAAAAATTTTCAAGACCAAAATTTGTATTCTTCTATTTAGTAAGGTTATACACACTGCATGCATTCATGTGAAAGTGTTATCTAATCAGGGGCACCTCGTGACAGTGTGTTATTATAGTGGCCATATCAGTGTAAGCTCCTGGTTGCACATCTTTTGTGACACTTGTGCACCGAAAGTGAGGCAGGTCGCACTGTGAAACTGAGGCACAGAGGATAGGCCTTAGCAACTCCCTGGCAACATGAAATCAGAACTGACTGCACTGATTATGCTACTGGTAAGTGAAATAAAAGAAACCGTCAAAACAAGAATAGATCTGCTACATGAGAAAATCAATTTACAGATCGATGAAGACAAGAAACTTAGAGCAGATAATACGGAGCTGAAACAAACAGTAGAAAGGCAAAATCAAAGGTGTAAAACAGCAAGGAGGCAATGGATTAATGCCAAATAAGTACTGGGTCACCAACAACGTCTAAAACAAGTAGAATAAAATGACGCAACCTGATCTTTACCTGCCCAAATATCGGAGAACAAGAATTTCACAGAAAACAGCTATACACGTAATACAGAAATTCACTACTGCAAATGCTACTCCAAACATCGACTCCACATCAAAAATTATTGTCACCTTCAATTCGGTATGGGATGCAAGATCGTTGTATCGTGATAGGATATTGGCTCTACGAAACACTCAAACTTATATCGCAGACGACGTCAATTGTCAGGAGTCAAATATTTTCTACATGGCGAGGAAATTGAAAAAACTGAAACTCATACATGCTCCATGGACCAAAGAAGGTGATACTAATAATAATAATAATAATTTATTTTGATAAAGCGCAAAAAATACAAGAAAATGTATATAAGTGCAAATTTTGTGATGCTTATCATTTATGAGCAACATATTTTAAAAAATTCCGGCTTGGTTTCCGAGAATGTAAGCATACCTGAGACCTGTTGATTTTTTCTAATATACCTTGACAAAGTGTCCATTGCAGAAAGGCGTTTCGTGGAGATTTCATGAACACATTTCAAGATAGGCCTACCATTCTTTGAAAATTGGACATCACCAAAATTGACCAAAATTTTTTGAAAAATCAGGGAATGAATAATGGTAGAAAGCTGAAATGGGTACACTTACAGACCTACTCCAGCGTACAAACTTCACAAAGTTTAGGACCGCACAAACGGTCTGGGCGCTACGGACGTCCAAAAAACGCAATGTTCAAGGGCTCATATCTCGGTCCCTATTTGACCTACAGCAAAGTATCACATATCAAAAGAAAGCTCTGTATCTTAGCTTTCCAACGCTGTATAGCATATGACGCGCGGCGTAAAATCGCGTCGGACATTGAAAATTTTATGTCACTTTTTGAGCCTATCAAAACGTTTTTGGCTTAAAAAATCAATGAAGTTCCACTTGGATTTCCATGAATAATTTTTTCTTTATACCCTGACGAGGCCTACATGCTGTCCTCAAAGGAAATTTTACTACATCAAATGGTTTTTCGTAGAGATTTTTTTAAATTTTTTTAAATTTCAAAATTGACATGTAAATTGCTCTGCTTCTGCTTATTCAAAATTCATGAAACTAAGTCCAAAAAATGTATCTTAGTTTAGCAATTAAAATTGAAAACTGAATAGTTTGCCAAATTGATAGCTGATGCGAGCCCATTCAATCAGGGGGCCCATCATTTTGGATTTTGTGATTCAAAAACAGTTTGGTGTGCTTGCTCAATCTTTGACCAATAATCAAACTTTAACATGGTGGCCTAATGGAATAGGGCCAAACACATCGGAGGTAAAAGGTTCACCCTGACAACAACTTCATAGAATAGCCACTAAAAAATTGCGGAGAGAGAGAGAACATGAATGAGAAATCCAGATTTACAATGTACAAGATGTGAAATGACTTGAGTTGCCTTTTGTTGGCTTAAACAACAGTACACCAAAACCACTGTAACACAGATTGAATTTTTGTGTTAAACAGTTATAATATAATTACGAAAATTTATGTGTTGTGGACGATAGGAATGTGGGGGCTCAAAATTGGCACCAGTCTAACCTGTACTGAGCGAGAATAATCTCATTTTTGCGACGCCCGGTTTACTTCACTTTGGAAATCGGCCCCCTGGAATTTGGGGGCCCCTGCCATTTGGCCCCCCTACCCCCCCCCCTGCTCAGGCCTGCATAGCGTTGCTTGAGGTCTGCAATCATTGTGATTGCATTCTGGCTTCTTGTAGCACTTTGCAGGTTGTTATCACATGCTTAATATCTTCTCCCTCGCATAGGGGGCATGTCTTTGACGCATTGTGTCCCCTTAAATTTTGCCACGATGTCTTGAGTCTTGAATCTCCCCGTAATCATCCTGGCTCGTACAGTGGCCATCTCAATTCGGTGTGCCTTTCCTTCGTAATAGAGCCATAATTGATGCGCTACATTGTTGTGAGTGGAGGGCCACTTCCAGATTCCCCACTTCAGAGTTTATTTACACGATGCATTGTATACTGAGCAAAAAAAGAAACGTCCCCTTATTAACATACTATTAACTTCTGGAATATATGGATTACCCCTGTAATACTGATATCAGAATTTGTATATTTGTCCAGAGAGTCAATAAAAATTTTGTTTGGATAAAATCATTCAAGCGGAACATGAGCAGTGGTCACAATGCCTAAAGGACTAATTTGGTCTATGGAGCCAAGGCAATTGTTTGAAAAATCTGAAAACTTGAGGCCTGTCTCTTTTAATGCTCTGAAGGAAGAAAAACAAGCTTAAATGATCAGAGCATCCCCATTTATTGATGAAACACCAATGCCGAGACTACCATCTGAGCATCAAGAATGAGCCATAGGTGTCCTGCAAGTTTCATGACCAGTGAGCAAGTTGAACCATCCAACAAAAATAGATATAGCCTTGCAGATTTTTTTGAAGAATTTACAAAATTTCTAGCAATGTACCAAACATTGAACAATGAAATTTTAATTACTGGTGATTTCAACTTTCATATGAATAAACCAGATGATAGCAAAGTTACTCAATTCAACAACATCCTTGAAATGTTTGGTCTTGTGCAACATGTCTCGGCACCAACTCACAAAGATGGCAACAAGCTGGATCCTGTTATATCTCAAGAAAAGTAAGCACTGAATAATTGCAAGACCAGTGACCTCCTTTCTGACCACAATTGCATTTTGTTTGATATTCCAGTAAGGAAGACAAAGAATCGCAAAAAGAAAATCTGTTTCAGAAAAACTAGTAAAATTGATGTTCAAGGGCACTGAAATGCAACCTGAGATGGATACCCAATAAATACCAGTGAAACATAGAAACAAAAATTATTTAATCACCCAATAAAATATCTTATTAATATTTTATATAAAAAATTGATAATTACTTATCAATCACATGGCTAATTACACAAATAATAAAGCAACAAAATATAATAAAAATCAGTACACACCTGAATGTCTAATGTTTACAGCTTCGTGGCTGGAGCAAGACTGTTAGAATATGAAATGACTCAGCTGAATGCTGCACATTCCAGGACACTGGAAATGTATATCTTCTCAATCATAACACATGTGGCGCCACCTATAACATACACTTCAAACAGCTTGTAATCAAACTTAATTTATAACTTATTCAATAATAAGGGAACATCCTCATTTATATGATCGTACAAACGTCTTCACCATACAAAGTTGCAATAACTAAATATGAAGTGGAAACATGTGTAAGTCTGGTGATGTGTTCCAAAGGTGGACACTATGATGACCAAAATAACCCATGCACTGCCTTAGTAAATACGGTAGGCTGGCATATGACGGGGACCTGAATTGACCATAAATTTTGCATGAATCACAATGGCAGTATGTGTGCAAATTCTTCGCTTATTGCAGTTCTGATTTACATGCTTATTTTCTGGGCAAGGCAGAGCCAAACCTGGATACGGCATCCGTTCACGGCCGAATAACCGGACCAAGCTTGGGAGTCAAATATTCTGCAGCACCTAATACCGATTCCAGCTTTGGTACAACCCTACCGTTATTAAACAATGCACTGAGCATCTTACTAAAAACAACCTTGATGATGACAAACAGTCTGCATACAAGAAATTCCACAGCCCTGAAACCCTCCTGATGAAGATCCATGATGATATTATGTCGAATATGAGCAAAGGTGAGGTTTCAATGCTCGTACTGTTGGACCTTTCGGCTGCTTTTGACACTATTGATCACAAGATTCTACTGAAACGTTTAGAAAACCGATACGGTGTTCCTGATTCCGCACTATCCTGGTTCAAGTCATATATTTCTGAAAGGTCACAGTCAGTGATAATTAATGACAAAACATCAACCAAGCTGCCTCTCATATGTGGTGTCCCTCAAGGTTCAAAACTAGGACCAATCCTTTCCAATTCATATATTGCTCCTATGAGTAAAGTGGCTGCAAAAAATCAAGTTAAAGACCCAAAATGCTGATGACGAGCAACTTATACTCTATTTCAAACCAACCTTTTTGGATCAGAAAAATGCTACAGACAAAATGGAGAAGTGCATTGCTGAAATTAGGAACTTTCTCCATAAAAATAAGCTTTGTAACAATAGAGAAAAGACGGAACTGCTGCTTATTGGCACTTCACATCGACTCAATAAACTCCAAGTATCATTAATCAGTGTAGACAATGTCATGATCAGTGCAGCTGATCATGTTAGAAACCTAGGTGCAATCTTTGACAAAAACATGAACGTGGAAAAGCATATCAACAAAATGTGTCGGAATGCTTATTTCAACTTGAGAAATATTGCAAAAATCAGGAAGTCATTAGACAAAGAAGTTTGCAAAACTATAGTCAATGCTCTTGTAACCCCTCACCTAGACTATGGAAATGGTCTTCTGCATGGTACATCTGGTCGATTGTTAAATAAACTACAAGTAGCCCAAAACTCGAAAGTCTGTCTCATAGAGAAATTGAAAAAGTATGATAGTGTAAGCCAGTTTAGGAAACAGCTACATTGGCTACCAATTCCAGCTCGAATCCAATTCAAAATAATGCTAACCTCTTGGAAAGCAGTAAATGGGCATGCACCTCTATACATTCAAAGTCTGATCGAGCCAAAAGCAAAACAGAACTGCAATCTGAGAAGCAACGACAAAGTTTTCTTAAATGAACCAACTTCGTTCAGTAAAAACAAATTTGAGGACAGGGCCTTTTCGTATGCTGCCCCAAAACTCTGGAACAAACTGCCGGATATTGTCAAGCTCTCAAAAACACTTGATTTCTTCAAGAGAAATCTTAAACTCACCTGTTCAAGAGTTTCTACCAATAACTTGATCCTACACAAGCGCTAGTGAGCAGTTTAAGTACAGTGGTCCCTGCCATGAACGACCTATTAATAAGCGACCAGACCCCCTTATCCAACCACACACCTTCTGCATTAACGATTTTCTTGATAAATATCACCCTAGTATGCGACCAACCTGTCTGACGCGACCAGTGACCGCTTATTTGATCATATTTGGTCCATTTCATCCTCTCAGACGACCAGCAAACGACCGAAACGTAATGCCTAAATTTGATGACAGCGCCACTCCCATCACTGCTGGAAATACTTGGACTGCAGCTGGCAAATACTTGGGCTGAAAAAGAAGTCAGATTGGTCATTTTTGGTCGTATATAAATCGTTTGGTCTCGTTTTAAAGCATTCAGAGAGCTGCCCATATTGATTGATTTCCTCTGTGGTTAATAGGCTTATTTTCTGCATTGACTGATTGTCAGACTTAATTTTCTTAAATAAATATGTAGCTATTGGCCCGCCCATTTTCAATAGGATCCTCAGTGAAGTTAAAATTATTAACTTGGTCAAATCAGCCAATGCTTGTTTGGCCTGACTTTAAAAAAATACTTTTCTACCTTTCTTTAAAGGTGTTTTTTTTTTCACCACTTATCAGAGACCACTGCTTTGTCATCTATATTTTTTGGTTGGTCTATGAACAGTTAAAATGTTGTTATAGAATTATCTCCATAATCTTGGTCAAGACCTGCCTAGATCAATTTCAATACATGTCTGTACTTTCATAGATCTAACCCCGACGAGAGACTGTAACCCCACGAGAAACCGCTTGATGGCTGCAGAAGACCACTGTAGTATGAGGATTGAGGAGGACCCACAAATTTCAAAACACATCTGGGCCTCACCCAGTTACCAGAACTACTGCTCATTGGCAGTCCACATCAACTTAATAAACTCCAAGTATCATCAATCCTTGTCAACATTGTCAAAATCAATGCAGTTGATCATGTTAGAAATCTGGGTGTAATCTTTGACAAAAACATGACCATGGAAAAACAAGTCAACAAAATGTGTCGGAATGCCTATTTTAATATTAGAAACATTTCAAAAATCAGGAAGTCATTGGACAAGGAAACCTGTAAAACAGCGGTCAATGCTCTTGTCACACCCCTCACCTAGACTATGGAAATGGTCTTCTTTACGGAACATTGAATCGTTTGCTGTATAAACTTCAAGTGGCCCAAAACTCAGCCGTTCGACTCATTGAAAAATTGAGAAAGCATGACAGTGTAAACCAGCATAGGAAGCAGCTACATTGGCTGCCCATTCCAGCAAGAATACAATTCAAACTCATGTTAACAACTTGGAAAGCAATAAACGGGCAAGCTCCCTTGTATATTCAAATATGATTCAGTCAAAATCTGAACGAAACTGTAATCTGAGAAGCAATAACAAAATGCTCTTAAATGAACCACCCTCCAGCAATAAAAACAAATATGAAGACAGAGCCTTTTCGCATGCCGCTCCGAAACTGTGGAACCAACTCCCAGAGATAGTCAAGGCCTCTAAAACACTTGAAGGTTTCAAGAAAATCTTAAGACTTACCTATTTAAAAGTTTCTACAGATAAATCCAGCATCCACAAGCACTAGTGAGCAGTTTACTGGAATTAGCGCTATATGAATGCCTATTATTATTATTATTATTATTATTATTATTATATTATATCTGGGGAATAAACTGGGCAAGGGGCCTCTTACTTAGTTCTTTATTAGGTTGTCTAACTCTAATTGATGATTTAAAACTTTTTTTTATATAGCCCAGGAATTCAATTTTGACCTTTTAAATCTATTACATCACCCAAAAAACTGTCAGGTTGGTCAATGCACTTTTGAGCTTTTTTGAGGGCTACACTGCGATTTTCTTAAATGCTGCTGTATTAAAGGCAGTTTCACATATTTCATTCCGATTTTCCGCATCAGTCATCTAACACAATAGGTCAAGGAAAATTTTTTTTTTTGGTGAGTCACTCTATTTTTTAAGGATGAAAAATGCTATTTTTAGCTTAAAATAAAAAAGAACTTAAAAAAAAAGGTCGAGGGATGAGAAATGCCAATGAGGTGTCAAATGAAAGCAGAGAAGCAGCCCAGCTGACAATGCACGTGAACTTCACATGATAAACACGGGGGAAACTGGTGAACATGACATAACTGAGAGTTATCACATGTTTTTGTTCACGTGAGAAAAACTCCCACATTTTCACGGGATAACCACGTGATGAATGTCACCAGATTAATGCCTGACCATCTTCACCACATAACTGAGAGTTATCACGTGTTTTTCTGCACGTGAAAAAACTCCCCAACCAGACCCCGAAGTCAGTCATAGTTAAAACTCTGACTTGCTTTACAAGAACTTCCACTGACTAGTCAGCTAAGTTGTTGAACCCTGACTTCACTTGACTTCAACAAACTTCAGCTGACTTTGTGCAATATCCCAGGGCCCATCTGTTAAATATTTTTCAACAGTACTTTTAACTTCGGAAATTTCAAAATTTCCGGACACGGATTATTGTGTAATACACAAATGTGTCAATTTTTAGGGACTTTTTATGTTTTATAGACTTTACAAAAGTACTATAATAGTTAAAAATACTTGTGCTCTTTATGCCCTTTTGAATGGTACCAAAACCATTTCTGTGAGATGAAAATTGGCTAAGTTATGCAACTATGGCTTGACTTTAGCTGACTCCAGTCTGACTTGACCAGACTGAACATTAACCTGCTGCGTGGGAACCTAACTATGACTTAATGCACTAGTCGACTTTATTGAGTCGACTTCGGGGTCTATCCCCAACATTTTCACGGGATAACCACGTGATGAATGTCACCAGATTAACGCTTGACCATTATCATGACATAACTGAGAGTTATCACGTGTTTTTCTTAACGTGGTTAACTGGTGAAGATTGCCCCCAAGAAATATAGATGGAGCCTCCCGTACTAGAAACACAGCTGTGCACCGAGTTCCGAACTAAGCTTACTTTAACTGAGTTTAAACTAATTAAACAAATGATTATGATTTCTAAATATGGATTAATACACAGTATATGGTGGAATGATGCTTATTAGCTCAAAAAGGAGCACATACTGGATATTATCACTAAATACTAGTCATCCAAAATGTGAATCAAGTATGACTACAATCCTTGATTTGGGTACCCCTTTAGAAGGCTGAAAAGAGCTTCACTGCATCACACCGGTTGTGACAAATTTTCAGCAAGATCTTGTGGCTTTTACTTCAGCCTCACAGCTATTGAAAGCCCAAGATAATGCTTGTAACAGGCTGAGTTGACTGGCTTGATGAGGAGCTAAGTTAACCGGTGGGAGATTTTGCTCTTCTCAAATAATTCTAACTGGTGAAGATTGCCCCCCAGAAAATCATGTGGTTAACTGGTGAAGATATTCACCAGAAAATCACGTGGTTAACTGGTGAAGAATGCCCCCCAGAAAATCATGTGGTTAACTGGTGAAGATATTCACCAGAAAATCATGTGGTTAACTGGTGAAGATATTCAACAGAAAATCACGTGGTTAACTGGTAAAGATTGCCCCCAGAAAATCATGTGGTTAACTGGTGAGAAAGTCACGTGGTCAGCGTTTGCAATAACCTATCTGTTTTCCACGTGATAACTGAGGGGCAAATTCACGTGATAACTCTCAGTTAACCACCAGTTTTTGTCAACTGAGAGTGCTACAAGATTGTGCAGGCGCTTTTTAAAATTTTTGATTTTAATGCCTTTTCCGTGTGGTTTTAGTTGAAACTGAGCCATTATTGGCATCTTTAATAGGCAAACAAAAAGTACAAAGACCAAAATTCAAACAAATGCCTCCAGCATCCTATAGTATATCCCTCGGCCTCTATTTTCGTGTTTTAACATATTTTAAGCTAAAAATGACATTTTTTCTATTAAAAAATACAGTGTTGCCCCAAAGAGAGATTTTTGTTCCTTTGATAAAGTTACTTAGAAAAGAAATTGGAGTCAAACAGCACAAATGCCTTTAATTGAGCATCATTTGTGGGCATTTCAGTGCTGTCCAAAAAAAGCTGAAAAGTGCATTAACCAACAAGAACTGACTAAATTCTGAAATACATTTTCGCGTCAGTTACCCGGCGCTCTTTCTTCCCCCAAAGGTCATGGGCCCGGTTAATACGGTGCTGCCTGTGGTGCAGAGCCTTGCTGTTTTCTGAAATAGTCAAGTGGATGGGTTTGTTGATACAGGAGTTTGGTTGGGCTTCGTTGACTGGCCAAGTCAAAATAACAACCTGTTTACAAGCAATTTACATGAAAAAGCTCTATAGATGAATCTTATCATGATATCTCGTCCTCCAAACAGGTCGACCATCAGATCCAACTCACAATGGAAGTAGATATGAATCCACTGGAACAGAAACTAGCTTGGTGAAGGCGTATGGCTTAATGGTTTCCTACCAAGGCCAAACCATGTGACTTTTGTGTTGCATTTTCCATCGGGGTTTGGTGTATCAACTGAAGTTTTTCAGGATAAGGGAACTAAGGTGGTTATTAAGACACGAAACACCCACTTATTAGCTACTTAGGTACTAACACTAGTAGCCATGGCACGAAACACCCACTTATTAGCCACTTAGGTACTAACACTAGTAGCCATGGCCCCTTGAGTGGGTCCTTACAGTACATTTGGCTACTTATGACAACTGTAAAGCACCTAAGAATCCACTAACAGCCAAACTTAGGTACTTATGGGTACTTATGTTAGTTCCATCCACTTGCAGAGCATGAAGTCTACTAAGAAAGTCCTCTTAGAAGGATTACAGAAGTGAGATTGCCTAAGGTGAAAATCCTTTGTTTGAAATATTTCATTTCACATTGGTTCATCATGTCCATACTGAGGAAAACACACCAGTTAACTGACTTGCATTGTTTTTGCTATTCACAATATTTAGCAACTATTGTCTTACTTTACAAGAAAGGTAACCGATCAGACATAAAGAACTGGCGACCTATTTCTCTTTTAAATATTGATTTTAAGATATTGTCAAAAAAACTTGTCCAAAGACTGAAAAGTGTTTTGCCTGATATTATCAGCACTGATCAAAGGGGGTGTATATCACATAGGTATATGGAGAGAATATCAGGTTAGTGGAAGATATTATTGAGGAAAGAGACGATGATGCAGTTGTAGTACTCCTAGACCAAGAGAAGGCCTTTGACAGGGTAGAGTGGAAATGGTTATTTTCAGTACTTAGAGTCTATAATTTTGGAGAAAAGTTCATATCCTGGATAGAAATTATGTATAAAATCAATCTTAACAAATGGTATTCAGTCAGAATATTTTCAGATAACAAGAGGAATAAGACAAGGGGATACCATGTCTGCACTTCTTTACATAATACAGTCTGAACCACTAGCACACAAAATTAAGCACACAAATTCCGTACATGGAATAACAGTGAGAAACGCAACAAATGAAGCTTGCATTAAGGTTGCTCAGTATGTAGATGACACAAACATTTTTCTGAAGCGCAAGGAAGATATTGTTACTGTCCTTCAAATCATTGAGAGATTTGAGGATGTTTCAGGATCTAAACTTAACAAAAGTAAAACTAAAGCTCTTGTGGTTAAAGAGGAGAATGTGGGAAAATATGAAGGCATCACACTAGGCTTGGACCCTGAGAGCATTTTAGGTATCCAGGTTGGTAAATACAATGACAACACATTTTGGGATAAAATAGTAGATAAGTTACTGCAATTTCAACAAGTATGAGTTTCTATAATATATATAGGAGAGCAAAACATAGCAAATGTGGCTGATCTGATTGGTTGAGAGACTGGATTACATAGCATAAATCTAATTTGAATACCTTGAAAACGTGTGCCAAAGCAACTGACATGTGTAGTGGTGGTAGTAACTGTTAGTGGTTACCTGCTCTAATCACATCAACTGAAAAACTCTGCAGATCACTGAAGTGGAATACTAAATTTGTCATTCTTCCTACGTTCAACTAAGAGATTTGGAGCACGTTTCATTGCTTATGGATCAACCACGAAAGCTGAAAAATATAATATTCTGCTTCAGTGAGCAACTGAGTTTGGTAAGCAGATGGGATTAGCAGCTGAGAACTGACAGTTAAACTGACCACCAGACACGTCAGCTGGCCTTGAAATACGTTTCATGCTATTCAAATTAAATTTAAGCTATGTAATCCAGTGCCTCCACCAATCACATGGACTGTATTTGCTACGTTTCACTAAACTCATACTTCTTGAAATTGCAGTAAGAGTCAATTTGAATATGTGGAGGGGCAGGGATTTAACTTTTCAAGGCAAAGTACATATCATTAAAAGCTTAGGTTTATCGGTGTTACTGTACACTCTTGAGTTAAAAACAATGAGTGAAAAATATGTAAAGCAGATAAATGAAATTCTATGGGATTTCCTGTTTACTAGGAAAAGGTACGCAGTTAAGAGAAGCATATGTTGTTTACCAAAACATAGAGGAGGGTTAAGCGTGATCGACCTCACAGCAGTTATTAAAGTCATACGTATAAAAATGTTGACTCAAATTTTGAAAGGAAACACGAATGACAATTGGAAAATTCTACCTTTTAAGTACCTTAAGGTCTTAGACAATGATTTTGATATTGAGTTCTTCAGCTTGAGAGTATCAAATGCCGAAAAGCTCTTGAACGAGAAAGTTATACCATTATTTTACAAAGAAATCATGATTTATTTCCAAGAACTGTGTCGCAAAAGTAAAGTTGAATGTAGTTTAAATGATGAAATCCTATGGTGCAACAAAAGAGTCAAGTTTAATGGTGAACCCCTTGCTTTAAAACACTGGTCCAAATGTGGAATTAAGTATTTGGCTGACATTATAACAAACAAAATGTTAGACAGAAAAAAGATTGTTGACAAGCTGCATTTCATAGCTGCTTTTCCTTTTGAGATCAGGAAACTTGAAGTTGCGCTGCCTGAGCAATGGAAAAAATGTGAAAAATATGAAAAACCATGTTTTCATAGCATTTCATCAATATTACATTTAAAATTCCTAGTTCCAGACGGTGGAATAAAATCATTAGAAAATCTGACTTCAAAGGACATTTCCCAGCGAAGACGCTGATCTCATGAAAAACTCATTGTGAGTTTATATCCTACTCACGGATACCTCACACAAATGGATCACTGTTAACTGATATTGAAGCAACTCGTTTCAGTCAGTGTGACACATGAAGTTGAGGGCATGCTCTGAGTTTCATGTGATCTCCCTGTGAATCATTCAGGAATAATCATTGAGTTGTCAGTGTACTTTTAGGTGAGTCAAATGTATGAGCTAACTGCTTTGAGCTAGTTGTGAGGTATCTTTGACTTAGCCTTGAGCTATCTGAGCTATCAGTAGCAGCATGTGTTGCGTCACATGTGTTAGCTCACACTCATAAAGTTGCCATTAGCTTCTAACTACTAAGCCTTGAGTAGCCTGTGACCTATAAATGACTTCTTTGGCTACATGTGGTAACTCACAGCTATGAGTTTGACATGAGCTAGACATGACATTGCCATTAATCTTCAGGGACAAATAAGTGATCTCTATATATTGTCACATGTGTTATCTCACAGCAATGAGCTTGCCATGAGTCATTGCCAACTAAGCCATTAGTCATACATGTGTTGTGAGTGACATCATATGTGTGATCTGACATCCATGAGCTATCCCTGACTTGCCCTTGAATAATGTGTGTGCTTTCAGTGACCTCTGTATTTGGTTGGTTATACAAACTCATGGCTATGAGCTTGCCATAAGTTATCTATGACATAGCTGTGAGACATCAGTTAGCTATCAGTGACGTCTGTGCTTGGTCACAAGTGTGAACTCATCGCTATAAGCTTGCCATGAGCTGTTTGGGTGTTCTTGGTGCCATCTCTAAGAACTCTGTGTTGCATCATATGTGTGAACTCAAAACTATGAGCTAACTGTGAGGTATTTGTTAGATAATTTGAATACTTAGCATTCAAGAATATGAGCTTAATATGAACTTACTGTGAGGTCTGACATAAACCTCATTTTGTGATATTTTCATGAGCTAGATTTTAGTTTCTAAAACATTTGCAAGATTAATGATGTCCTACTCTGAAACTGGTCAGCAATAAGATAATCATATTGCTTCCCATCTGCACCCACATTGATGCATCCCACCCTACCCCTACTGTTAATTTTGATTTGGATCATCCAATTTGGACCATCCAAGTCATTGTCAGTCTGTCTTTTTACAGAGCAGTCCAACTTATTGTCCTGTGCTTGGACTCTTGCTGAATTAGTTGCAAGTCATCAGTGAGCAATCTACTGTATTATTTGAGTACAACAACTGATTGTTCACTTCAAGTCTTATGGATAGCTGAAGTCGGAAAATTGGGTCTGAAAAGTGTCAGTCTTTAAAACCTATTCATGCTAATTTAACATAATTCAATGACACAAATATCTGTCAGAATGATGGTTAATATTGTCTGTTATAATATAATTTATTCCTTGAGGTTATATTTGTTTCATAATTGAAAAAAAAGTATTTTATAAACTGCCGTGTTAACGTTTGTTATAGATTGCACCACATGTGGCAAATCAGAGAAGGCATTAGTTCATAGCATGTCACAATGAGGTCACATCAATGATGTGTCTTGTGAGCTAACTTCCAGTGCTCTTGGTTATCGTCCTGCAGACTTCATGCATTGAGTTCAGTTTGTGAGCTCCCCATGACCCACAGATGACTTCCAAGTGAAGACATTGATCTCCTGGTGACCTCATCGTGAGTTCATCTTTTTACTCACAGATGCCTCACACAAGTACCTCAATGTTAACTCATTTTGAAGCAACACAGTTCACTCAGGTTGACACATGAACATGAGGCGAAGACGAAAGTTTCAAGTGAGCTCCCTGTGAGTTACTGAAGAATCACTTTTTAGAAGGGTGTCAGTAAAGGGTCACATGTAGATGTACAAGCTCACAGCAATGAGTTAGCCATGAGCTATTTGTGACATAAATGTGATCTCATAGAGTGAATAGCATGTCTACACTGCTTTCAGCTCAGAGAGCATTCTTGGTCCAATTAATAAAATGTAATAATCAATAAATCATATTGAGCTCACGAATATGATGTCGGCATATGAGGTAACCATGCCACTGCTGCTTTTAGCTCACATAGAGCTCATGGTGTGACATATGCTTGTGAGTTCACCCTGACTTTACAAGAAGTGAATTCCCAAATATTGAATCGCTATTAGGTCATAGGGAGCTCACAAATTTGACCTCATGTTTTGAGCTGACAATGACTGCACTGCCTTCAGCTCCATAGAGCTCATGGTGTGACATATATGTACACTCATCATCCTTATATTTTAAGGAGCTTACAGATGTGGTGACAAAGTATAAGCCAAACATGATTTGGTTCCTTTCAGCTCAAAAAGAGTTCATATTTATGACATATGCCCATGAGTTGACTATGACTTTGCAAATAATAAGGTAACAAAAGGAAAATCATTATTAAATCCTATAGAACTCACACATGTGATGACAAAGTGTGAGTCAATCGTGACATGGCTCCTTTCAGCTCATATAGTGATCATGGTATGACATCTGCACATGAGTTGACCCTGACTTCACAAATAACGAGCTATCAACACAAATATATCTTTATTAAATCCTATTGAACTCACACATTTGGTGTCAGCGTATGACCCAATTGTGGTTTGGTTCCTTTCAGCTAAAATAGAGATCATGGTATGGTTATGACTTGACCCTGACTTCACAAATAGTGTGCTAACAAAACGAAAATCGTTATTAAATCCTGTGGAACTAACACATGTGATGACAACCTATGAGCCGATAGTGACTTGGTTCCTTTCAGCTCATATAGATATCATGGTATGACATCTACGCATGAGTAGACCCTGACTTTACAAATAGCGAACCAACGACACGAAAATCTTTAATGAATCATATAGACCTCACACATTTGATGACAATGTGTGAGCCAATCATGATTTGGGTCCTTTCAGCTCCTACACAGATCATGATTTTACATCTGCGTATGAGTTGACTTCACAAATAGTGAGCTAACAACACGAAAATCATTACTCAATCCTATGGAACTCACATTATGTGATGACAACCTATGAGCCAGTCATGATTTGGTCCCTTTCAGCTCATATAGAGATCATGGTATGACATCTGGTTATGAATTGACCCTGACTTCACAAATGGTGAGCTAATAACATGAAAATCATTATTAAAACACATGGAACTCATAAACGCGCTGTCAGAGTTTGACCCAACCAAGACTCCACTGCATTTTGCTCACATTGAGCTCACGTGTGATATACAGTTGAGAGTTCACCCTGACTTCACAAGCTGTGAGTTCAAAAATACAAGATCATTGATAGGTCATTAGGAGCACACATGAAGAGCTCACGGTATGAGGGCTGTAGGCCATAAACATGAGCAACCAAAGATAGGCCTGCCTCACAAAAGAGTCTTGCAATGATCTAATCCTTTGACATCCTGGTGATCTACAGGGTGGCAAATCTCAAAACATCATAACATATAAACTAACCATGATATCTGAGAGCAATCAATATGATACATCATTAATATGACTGGTAAAATGAACTCATACTGACATTGTATGACTTCATGTCTTCGCTGGGAGCAGTTTATGATGTCAATCTGACCTCACAAAGTATGAACTCACAAGAAGCAAATTATTAAATAATGTGGTGCTCAGAAATATGATGAAAAACAATGATGCTACCATGAACTGGCTCCTTTTAGCTTACATAAGGCTCGTTGTGTGACAGCAGCTTATGATTTCAATCTGACGTCACAAATGGTCAGCTTACAAGAAGAAAATCGTCATTAAATAATATGGAGCTCAGAAATATGATGAAAAATGTTGATGCTACCATGACTTGGCTCCTTTCAGCTCATGCAAAGCTCATGGTGTGACAGCAGCTTATGATTTCCGCCTGACTCCACAAACGGTGAGCTCAAAAGAAGAAAATCATCATTAAATAATATAGAGCTCAGAAATATGATGAAATCCGTTGATGCTACAATGACTTGGCTCCTTTCAGCTCAGGGCACCCCATGATCTGTTATACCAATTATCTGTTATGCAGCAGGCGCCCGGCTGGCTGGCAGACTGTCAGCTAGGATGTTCCCAGCTGGCAAAGTTGTCAGCTGGGATCCAATTTTTGCGTCCAACTGATGAAATTTGCAGTCTGGTAATGAGAAAGCAGTTGAGGTGGCTGGCTGGGAAAAAAAATATTTATATAAGCTGGCTGGGAGGTGCTGAATGATGCTTGGGCTGGCTGGCAACTCAGCTGGCAGCATAACAGATATTTTCTCCCAGTTGCATAAAAAAATGAATCTAAGTGTCACAAAAGATGTGCAACCAGGAGCTTACACTGATATGGGCATTATAATAACACACTGTCGTGAGGTGCCCCTGTCAGCTCATGTTGAGCTCATGGTGTGACAGCAGATAATGATTCCAGCCTGACTTCTGAAATGCTGACCTTACAAAAAGAAAATCATCACACTATAATATGGATCACACACATGTGATAACAATGTAAGAGCTAGAAATGACTTGGCTGCACTCAGTTCATACAGAGCTCAGGGTATGACTTCCACAATGTGAGTTCAACTTGACTTCATAAGTAGTAATCTCACAAACAGGAAATCATTATTAAAGCCTGCGGAACTCACACATGTGATGTTAGAATTTGTACTAACCACTCCACTAGTTTGAGCTCACATTGAGGTGCAGGTCTGACATACATTTGTGAGTTCACCCAGACTCCACAAGCTGTGAACTCACAAAATAAGAAATAAATTATTGGTCATCAGGAGCATACAAGAAAAGTTCACTGTATGAGGGCTGTGTGACGTAACCATGAGCAATAAAATGTATCTCACAAAAGAGTCTTGCTATGATCTAATCCTGTGAAATCTTGATGTTCTAAAGAGTGGCCTTTCTCAAGATATCACAAATACGTGCTAACCATTATATATCAGTGCAATCATACCTGGTACCTCATCAATATGACTATTGAACGAACTCATTCTGACATCGTATGATCTCTCGTCTTCGCTGGGTTATAACATCTTTATGTCTGAAGAAGAACCTGAAATACGTTCTAAGTCCTACTGGACAGATAAATTTCCGAACGAAAATTTGAATTTCAGTTTCTGGTTCAAGTACAACAATGTATATAAGATGATACCCAGAAAAATTTCTGATTTTAGTTGGAAAATTTTTCATGGCCAAGTAAATGTTGAGAAACGACTAAAACACATGAAATACTCTGATGGAATTTGTACAATATGCCATACAGGGATTGAGAATCTTGAACATATGATGTGAACATGTAAAGATGTTATAAAGATATGGAGAGAAGTGGAAGGAAAAATTGTTACAAGGTTTTGTACTTAAAAAAGTGTATGCTATATGTGGATATTTTGAAGATTGTCCTGAAACTCATTTGATTAATATGATTTTGAGTATATGCCGATGGACTGTGTGGAAAAGAAGAAATTGTATAAAGTATGAAGACACTTATATTGAAATAGATGATTGTGTAATAAAAGTGATTTTTGAAATAGACTCACATTGTGACAATTTGATAAGGAAATGTGATGGTAATACTTATAATTTATTATTGAAACTGAAAGACTCTAATGACCAATAGGATTGAAAAAACTATTGCGATATTTTCTTTTGAATATATTTATTGAATTACATGTGATGCTCTGTAGGGGACGTGGCTAAAACCATCCCCACTGGTTATTCAAAAGAAGTTTTCTTCAGGGACGTGGCGGAAACCATCCCTAAATATATATAAATATTGGTGAATGTGATGGAAAAAGTGAATTAAGTATATTATGTGTCAGATGATGAAAAGTTTTAGATGTGGATAATGAATGTATGTGCGGCTTGTTTATGAATGAATAAAAAAAATATATAAAAAAAACTAACTTGCATTGTTTTACCAACACATCCATAATCTTGATAAAACTGACAAATCAAGAAGCGCAGCAGCAAACCCCCAACTGCAAAGTTCTGTTGCTGGAACAGTGTCATGGAGCATGTGCCATTAATTTTTCTGTAAGAAAATACCTTGATATAGGATGTTGGATGAGAGGATGGGGACTAGACTAAAACCTATTTTACTTGATTTTCAGTACCTCTAAATCAATAATTTTAGTTTGAATTGAATAAAATTATCAATGAGATAAATAATCTTCCAAAACCCCAAAAAATTAAATTGTACTGTAAATGCTATGCATTCCAGGATTTACTCAAATTCTCACTAGGGGAGACTGGGGCAAGTTGGCACTTTTATAAACAATCGTTAATTTGAAACTAAATCAGGCAGATGATTCCCTAATTTGGAGGTATATTTATTGCGAGTGAGAATACCCTCACGCGGTCACAGATTACACACCCACGCTAGGGTGGAGCTGATCCCCCTCAAAATGCAAAATTGCGTCACATCCCATCTGACTTTTTTTGGTGCTGAGGTTCATAGAAAGGAGTAATTCTGCCAAATTTCATCCATTTTGAAGGTTGCCTAGGGGTGGCTGATTTCATTTGAAGATTGCAAACTCTAAAAGAGCTAAGAAAGCACCGAAAATCCTTATATTTTGTGAACAAGTAGAGGGATTATTATCATGGAAATTTGTGGGGACCCTCTTAAAGCGTGCTCATTGTCTCCAGAGACAAGGAAAATATTACCAAACCAAATTTCAAGGCTTATTCCAGCTGCTACTGGCTTAAATATCAAATAGTGTCTGTTTAGACGTAAAAAATCGTATTTTCCATCAAAATATGAAACCTATTGACTTTGGGTCATATAAATGTATTTACATTGAATACAAAAATGGATATTCTGAACATTTTAGGATCAATTCCAATTTTGTAGGTTCAATGGTTATTGAGATATGGCCTTTTGGGTGAATAATCACTGAATATTCTTTGAAAAATTACAAAATCAACTCATCTCTTGAGTATGAGATTTGAAAGAATTTTATATTATGACAGACAATAATCTGGAACAGTCTTGAGAATACATAGGCATCACTTTAAAGAAGTGGAAAGATGTTCTATTGATTTACAAGTCAGTCCCACTTCATTCAGCAACTGGTATGTTTAAGACTACAAGGGCTGAGGGCTTGGACTTGGCTAGTTGGAGCAAATTCAAGGGTGAAGACATTGTCTATCAGAGAGAAGAAGATAGGCTATTCTGCACGGGAGGTTGCATATGGATAAGACTGTCAGGGTCCCTACCACTTTTTGTTTTGCTGTCTATAATAGAAGAAGAAATTGAAATCATTGGTGAAGGCTGTGAGTCAATGGCAATTAAAAATCTTGTAATGTAATTGTGAGTTCCAAAAGGGGCAGGTGGTCACTGAGATGTACAGAAAATGTGGAGAGCTTGATT
Source organism: Platynereis dumerilii (assembly GCA_026936325.1). Taxonomy (NCBI): domain Eukaryota; kingdom Metazoa; phylum Annelida; class Polychaeta; order Phyllodocida; family Nereididae; genus Platynereis; species Platynereis dumerilii. The sequence continues at coordinate 162,299 of JAPTHN010000217.1, forward strand.
TCCAGGAAATGTATCTAAGTCTGAAACTGTTTATTACAGTGAATCACTTTGATACAGGAAAAATCCTTTCAAGTTCATGTTGATTTTTGCATTCTGTGAGTCATGATACACCATGATTTGTCATGATCATGGCATCAGTATAGGAAGCATATATGCTGTTGATGATTCATGATCAAGATTACATGCCATAGCTGTGAATCTGTAAGATCCAAAGCTGTGTATGAAAGATATTGACATGGGATGATTGGTCATCATTTGGATGATTTGTCATAACCAGGCTCTGGCAGTGATTGGTCTTCCTTCATGATCACAATTTCCTATTCATCTGCCAAAATGAAGGCGTATCCACCTGAGCTGAGATGGAGAGTCATTTATCTGAAATATTTGCATGATAAAAGCGTACGAGAGATATCTGAAAGCCTTTGTGTCAGCAAATTGAACAGTAAGTACATTTGGGGTCAACCATTACATATTGGGGGGGGGGGGGGTTGGAGGAGAAAGTACTGCACTGTGATACATGAACCAGACTCAGTTATTTATTTCAAGCACTCGCTATACAAAACTTGATTTCACGATCGAACAACACATTGTAAATAAGAGAAAGAAGGAATGATTTTTTTTACTGAGGCTAGACAGGACATAATTGGCATTTAGGCCAGACTTTTTAAATTTTTCGCTTCTCAGAGCGACCGAACCAACCGATTTTCTGCCTATGAAAAAAAAAATTATCATACCCACAATTTTTATCAAATTGACATTTATAAAAAACTGAGATTTCACCTTCTTTTTCGTCCTACCCACCTACCCTAGAAAAGGTGCCTTGAGAAGATTAGAGAAACTAAAGATCAATTATGTATGGCCTTACGGAAAGCACCAAGCCAAGCCAAGGCCGATTCAACATTGCAGTACCAAAGCTAATGATGGAAGTATATTTTTATATTATCTATAACCGCTCCTCCTCCCATGGCATCTTCCTGTTGGCCTCCAGTTGCCTTGGACTGGCATTGGTGCTCTCAACAGCTGCACAAAATCTCTTGAGCGTATGGGCTGTGGTTATGCAGTTATATAAATGCCTATGATGACTCGTCATCTCATGTCAAAGTGTTTCACATATTTAGTCACATTTACAACTACATGTATATTACATGGTAGTGATCATGAATCATCAGCTGTATATATTTTTCCAATACTAATGTAATGATCATGACAAATCATGGTGTATCATGCAAAAATCAACATGAACCTGAAAGGATTTTTCCTATATCAAAGTGTTTCACTGTAAAGAAGAGTTATTAAATGAGAAAGAGGTGATTGAAATGTCAAATTCCACATTGGGAATCCATTAAATAATAATGCCATTGTGCTAAATGATGATCCATCTAACACTCATGGCTATTCTATCCGAATGTGCACCAGACCATCTTTCTTCAACAACAGCTTGCAAATATAGACCTACCACTGCTGAGAAACTGCTGTGGTAAAGCCATGTTAAGACACAAGTGGGCAATGCCACTGGGCATATGTGCAATAGATTGATTATAATGATAGGCCTAGCGATGTGCCTGATTCATAATAATACATTTATGAAGACACTATGGAATTCAACAAAAGGGAGATGGAAACAAAAGCTGCTGGTCCCATAATTACACATGCAACTGATTCAGCAAGATTAACAGCTGTCACATGAACATTTCCTTTGTTTGAAAGTGTTCAATAGCTATGGAATTATAACTGGACCTTCCAAGTGTTCCAGCCATTGCAGGTCATGTCAAACCTGTTCATTTTCTTCTATCGGAAGGATACACAATCTAGGCTATTACCAAATAATGCTGTCATCTTCTATCACTTGGATGACTTCAATGACTTTTTGAATACCAAATATATTACCAAAGGACAAATTTAGCCTGCATGCAAAGTGGGAGATGCAATGGAATTTCTTGGTGTTTCATGTTGCGGCATTAGGCTTAGGACCTCACATTACTTCCCAGAGTTCCTCGAACCAGTTTTCATATTATAACAACAGAGATGGTACCTAGAAGGTAATAGGGTACATGGACCATACCAAATGTGACCATTCCGCACATTATGAGTGTATTTGCAGCTCTCTATGTGGAAAGGTTGTTGCGATACAGCCAGAAGATTCCGAAAATGGCGATTTTTTATGCAAAATCAAAAGTGGCAGGTGAACAGGCATTAGGACATCTTCAATTGACCTGAAATTTCACAGGAAGTCTTCTGGACTCCATCCACAACTTTTGAGAAGGCTGGGCTCTGATCGGTTAACTTTGTCGAAATTTGGTACGGCCTAGCATAGAGTGATAAGAAAAAGCCTAATTTCTTGTTTGAAGACGATGACTAACACTGATTAAAATGCATGAAAACATAGGTTGTTGGTATTCATTTTGAAGCTCTTGATCAGGGCTTTCTAAAGAAATCATTATCATTAATGTATCTCTAATTTTATTATTATTATTATTTATTTGTTTCAACTCCCATAAATGGGAAAATATAGAAAGATACAATTTACAGATCGAAATATATAAAAATGTAAAATATCAATATAAAATTTCAGCGTAAAATATAAACAGGTTAAAAGCAATTAAAAAACAGGAACATGTGAGGAAAGTCTGACTAGAAGGCTTTAAGCAATAAAGTGGCCAATAAATGTTCATTTGATTTAGGTCATATATAGTTATCGTGAAATAGCATGTATTTTAAAGAGTCAATAATACCATCACTGTCGTATGTTACATGCTTTTGGGGTCTTGAGAAGGCAATTTTCGTTGGAGAAACACCCATCGCTACTATTCTGTCAACAAGAGTACCTTTGATAGTTTCTCCAGTTTCCACAAACTTTGCTAAGAGTCTGGTTTGGAGAATCATATTTTAATATGCGATGGAACAGGTTTTTAGAATTATCGTTAATTATATCATCAATGTTCCGCACATGAAGGGCTTTCAATAGATTATTATGATGGGATCTTGATGGTATACCCATCACACGTTTAAGTATGGAACCTTGGGCTGATTTAAGCTGACGTATATGCCCTTTAGAAATAGTAACACAGTCCATCCCGTAAGTCATTATGGGTGCCCCGATGGAGTTCCATATGTAGGTTTTTGCACCTGAGGATAATCCAGGGTAGGACATTCCAACATTTGCAAGGCCGTAAATGCGCTGCCGACTTGAATTAATCCTTGCTCCCACATGACTACCAAAGGACATTGATTCATCAAAGGTCACTACGAGGATGTCAGTTTGATCCACCGTATCAAGTAGACAATCGCCGATACTCCATGTTGGTGTTTCTAACAGATGGTTTGGGCCCATAACCATGCACTTAGACTTCCTTATTCCAAATCGGAAGCGATACCTGTTTGCATAAGATACACATGTGTCTATGAGTCTTTGCAGGCCTGTTGCCGTGGAGCAGAACAACGTAATATCATCTGCATATGTACAGCAGTTCAAGAGAATGTCAGACACTCTAATTCCATCTGCTTGGTTTTGGATTCTCTGTAATAATTCATCCAAGAATATATTAAACAGTGTCGGTGAAAGCACACTGCCTTGACGCATACCTCTCGTTATGGCAAACTCACTACTGTTGGTACCATTCCAGCAGACGACTGCCTGGGACATCTTGTACCATCTGTATACAAAGATCCAGGTGTGAAGTGGGAGGATAGGCATCAGCTTATACAACAACCCATCATGCCAGATGCTGTCGAAGCATTTCTCGGCGTCGAGACTACAGAGAAACATGGGCGAGCGTCTGGCTCTGTAGTATGCTGCACAGTCATTTATAGTAGAGTTGACAAACGAAGTCCCACGGCCCTCCCGGAATCCAAATTGACAGTTGCTCTCCGGAGAAGGCAATACAATCAGTTCCACAATTTTGGAATGGATAGAGCTAAGAGTTATAGGCCTGTAGTTGCTGGGCTCATTAGAGCTTTTTTTCCTCGGTGATTATGAGTTGTAATCTCTTCAAATGGCGACTATGGCTACTAAGGGGATTACTTACAATTCAGGAAAACAGTGTTAAACAAGCAAACATTGTCGACAGTTATATTTCTAACAACTGTGATGATTTGCAATAGAATTAACTGTTTAATCCATGATCTCTCAGCCCCAACCAACCTCGTGAAAAACAATCAAATTAAATTCTAGCACTTCAGCATGTTTCAACATGGGTTTATTCTAAAGTGATTGTATAAATATAAAGAATATTAAACTGAGCCATGGCATGGTTTTCTCAGTTCAAGGTACCTGGCAGGTTTAAATGTATTGTGCAGCCCTCCACATGTTACATATGCCCAATGAGTGGGACATTTTACCTGTTCAGCATAGAAACTGACACAAGGGGCCCACTAAACTTGTCTAAAGTATTTGAAATGCGCATCAACAGCTTTACTTTTTACAGAAAAGAGTGAAAATACTTCTTATTACAAAATTCGTTCAATTTATCTGTCCGTCTATCTATCCATCAATCTATTCACATATCCATCTATCCATCTATCTATCCATCTATCCAACTATCCATCTATCCATCCATCTATCTATCTATATATCTGTCTACCTATATATTTATATATTCTGCATCAAAATTTTAAGGCCAATCATGTAGCAGGAGATTAGTCACATGACAAGCCAATAAATAACCATATTGGTGTCTTAAACGTGTTATTGGTGTGTGGAGAGTGATATTGGTTTGCCCCTATGCTCTTAGCAGCAACCGTGCACTTAATTGCCTGTTACTTAAGGGAGGGCCTGGGTAGGAGGAATTCCAACCTCTTGAAATGGCATTATATCATTTTATAAATATGTTCATTGTAAATTTTGGGAAAAATTACATGTCCTTCATATTAAAAAATTAATTATCTTTAGAAAAACCAGTATTTTACAAATATTTAGAAGTCTGAAAATTGAGGTGCAGAATATAACAAATAGTGGATATTGAGTCAACCAATATTGAGTTTTATTGGCCTTAGCAGGTAATATTGGTCTCGGCCTCCGGCCTCAACCAATATTACTGCTTCGGCCAATAAAACTCAATATTGGTCTCCTCACCATCCACTATCTATATAATATCTATCATTGAGCATAAACCCACAATATACATGTCATGTGTTAATAATCACCTCTGAAACATTGTTTCAGTTTGGCCCAAACGGAAGTGTAAAATCTCAGTCTCAGTGTAAGTAGGCCTATAAAATGCTGTGATCATAGGGGTATTTCGCAGGGGGTCGGGGGGGGGGGCTGCCATGGAATTAATTCATCTCAATCATCTGTAGCCATAGTCCCTGTCTTGGCGTCACCTGAGTGCTGTGATTATAACTTTCGTACATTCATAATCACTATGAAGTTGCTTCTAAGACTCCCAGGTGACTGAAACTTGTATAATCACTTGTATAGCAATACCATAGTCGACAAACAGTCAATTGCTTAATCTCAGTCTCAATCTCAGTCGCCCATAGGTGTTGAGATACTGAGGCCTCTCCCCTCCCTTTGTGTTTCTGACAGTTACACATTGTTTTGCATTGGAACCAGGCTTTCTCAATGCAAAATTAATCCATGTATAACTGCATGAAACAGAAATAACAGCTTAAAAACTGCCATAAACTATTTTTGGCGACTAAATTCATTTTGGAGATTACAGAGATTACATTTAATAATCACCGAGGAAAAAAAGCTCTAGTGGGGTCACTTGATGGTTTCTTAAGTATGGGAATGATGAGTCCAGAGGTAAACACACTAGGGACAACTGAGTGTGACAGGGCCACTGAGTATAACTGAGCCAGAACTGATGCCAGGATATGTGACATTCCATAAACCAGATGTTCAACCGTAATCCCATCACATCCAGGCGATGTGCTTTGCTTGAGAGATTTTACTAATCTTGTGACTAAGATAGGCTCTACCACTACATCACAGGTTTTGCTCTCATTGTTGGTGAAATATTTATGAACGGAGTTCTTGATGTCAGTTTGGTCAGCAGCAAGTTCACCATCATCTGTCATAACTTTGCCATAAAACTCAGCTAAGTCCTCGGCCGATAAGGTGGAAAAGACCTTCCCTTGCTGGTGGCGCTTGAGCTTATTTGAGAAAGCTTTCATTTGTCTCTCATAGAGATTGTTGATGATATGCAAGTCTCTCGATATTAAACTTTGAACGTTGCGTTGTGTCAGTCGCCTGAACTGCTTTTTCAGGTCCTTCCATATTTCAAATAGGATGCCACTTCTGGGCCTGTCAGCTGCTACCCATATTGACCACCAATATCGTTTTTTGTCTCTGAGTTTACTCAACTCTGGGCACCAGTATGGTTTTGGCTTTAGAGGCCTTTTAGGGGTGCACCCGGCTTCAGCGGCAGACTCATGTATGATGTCATTGATGGCGGTCAATCTATCATCAACCCACTGGCTGACATTGTCCTCAGGGATTTCATTGTTGTGGAAAGCATCCGAAAGTTTCTTGGATAAGATGGTACAGTATTTATCCCTCGCATCAGAGGACTTCCAGTTTGGAGGTATGAAGCGAATGTTGCTTGCTGATGTACACTTTGAAGTATGATGTTCTGCAGTTGGAATTGCAATTGAGACTTGGACCGGGAGGTGGTCACTCACATTACCAGCCTCTTCAGGTACAATTACACAGCTCTTGATATTGTGAAAGTCTCTTACGAAAGTTAAGACATGATCAATCCATGTATAATGTTTATTTGAGTGCCGGAAATATGTGTAGTCGACAGTTTGTTGAAAGCACAGATCAGCAGCAAATAAAGTCGTAAAGTAGACAACTATGTTTATTAAATCCTTTGACATTGTACCACTTTCTGTGTAGTTTTACTGAAGTTGGAAGCTGAGCATTGACGTCACCAATGAACATATTTGTGAGTTTGCTTCGTATTTGTCTATGACAGTTTGAAGTATGTCAATTGTCTCCACATATTCCGTCAGCTGGGCTACACTATGAAATAGCATGTAGATGCAAACAATTATCTGACAGAGCTTGTTCGAAGCATCATACAGCCCAACAGCAATGACACGCTCGCTGGGAATTTCTATTTCTCTAGCAGTGTACATGTCGTGTTTCTTTACAATGATGCATAGACCTCCGTATGGTCTGCCACTGTAAGAGGGGTCAACATGCTCCATGCCTGACTTAGAGAAAACTAGGCAGTTTTTGCCCAATGAGTCAGAATGCCGACGTATGGTTTCATGTACAGAATACAGTTCATAAGGCCTAAGCCACGTTTCTGTTAGGCACACCACATCATTTTTGTCCAATCTCTCCATCACGTAGTCACAACTCTGCTTAAATCCATGACAATTGTAATGTTCACAGACTAGGGTCAGAAAACCAGGGTCAGAGGATTTAATAATAGGTATTGTATCTTCCCTCATGTTGGTAATCCCACTGGTGATCTTCTCTTGCTCTTGGGAGGGGAGGCCACTCTGCTTCATACCACTCTCTTTGGTCGTACCAATCTCGTTGGTCGTGGTCTGGGTAGGCATGAAAGGGCTGCTCCTGATAGGTGTTCCTTGGCTGCCTGGTATGTTGCCCTGCCTTCGTCTGTTTCCAGACCTGATGCCTTGGGGAGGTCCTCTGCTTCTACCCCCTTGGTTTTTCTTCTGATGAGCACCATTTGTCCTTGGATAAAATTGCCTGACCTTGATGCCTGCTGGCCATGTTGCATTCATAACTTTGTTATAGTCATTTGCAGGGACCTTCACACAGAAAGATTTTGCATCGTGACCTTTGTATAGTTCCCTTACACTTGAGGTCATAATGGGGGTAGCATTCTGTTTAATATGGTCGACAATGTCAGACATGGAGTTTTCAGGATCCACATTTCCCACATAAATCTCTTTGACAGCTGCAGATGTAGAGGCTGCCTTTAGCTGTGTCTTTGGTTCACCCTGTTTGTTGTCAACTGCCTTGCTTTTGGGAGGAACATTAGACGATTTGAGGGCTTTATTCGAGGCACATTTAGTTTTGGTTCCCTTTTTCACTTTCTTGATCTTCTTACTCCTGTGATCAGAGCTTTCACTCTCTGAGTCATCGGAAGATGAGGAAGATGAATGTACTGAATGTACTGTGACTGCAGTCTGCCCTGTGCTGCCACCTGGTGGAGGGACTTCCTTGACAGCAGTTGCACCACTCGTTCCTGGATTGTTGGTCCCTTCATCCTCAGCTGCATCTTTGACATTACGAGGCCCACAGGCTTCCACACACTTGCATATTTCTTAGATCATCAATTCTCTTTGAGAGCCTTTTATTTTCACTCTTAAGAGAATTAACAGTCTCTTGCAGTTTGGCGACTGTAGTCAAAAGTTGAGCCAGTTCGGGGTTAATTTGTCCATCTTTATCCTGCCCAGCAGGTGGATTTTCATCATCATTATCTGCTTTGTCAAAGGCTTTGTCAAAAGCTTTCTCAGCTTCACGTGACACACTTTCATTGACTAAACTGTAGCCCAAATGAAAAATGTCCTCAGTAATGAGATGTTTGACTCTCCTATCTATGGGTCTTCTCTGTTGATAGGTAGGGAAAGTGACTTTTAATTTATCACACAGTCTTTGTCTGAGGGTTGCCAAAAGATCCTGGGGTCTTTTGGCAAGCATTTCGATGATATCTCTCTGTGGATACTGGAAGATCACTGTCAGATTTTTCATGAACGTGTCAACAACAGAGTCATCATCACTGTTTGCTAAACCCATCAGATCTGTGATTGCTGCCATGTTTGGTGTTTGGTGTTTGTCACAGTGGATCACACCTCTGCAGGAAAGCTGTTCAGTGGTGTGTACTATGGCCTGCTTTCCAATCCCCCTAATCCCTCAGGAATGTCAATGGGTTGGCCAGATCAAAATTTTTAAAATGTCAAAAACACACACATGCAATTGTCTTATAAATATCCAAATAGCCTTGCATTAAAGATTGTATATTCCCACAATGTTCATATAAAAATGTATGCTGTAATCTGTGTATTTTCCATAATATTAGGCAAAAATACACAGAGGAAATTCCATGTGTGTGCAAAGCTTTGTTGATCACAGCGTTATTGACTGAGTTACGGAGAACCGCGGATTATTTTAATGATTTAAAAACATAAATATTGCATAATTTTCCATTGCAATCAGCCACCCCTAGCCCTCAATGGATTTAAATGAAATTTTAGGATTTTATCCAGGACATCAAACCTCACCACCAAAAAAAAGTCAGAGGTGATCCAACAATGTAAGGGGGTTAGATGCACCCTAACCCACGCGCGTGATAATCGTGGGCCTGCAACATATTGTACAGTTACGCGCGTGGATGTGCTTTCACTCGCATGCGCGAGGCTTGGTTATGCTATCCAGCGCATCTAATAGCATGCGTGGCTATGCTATCCAGCGCACCTTGAGGTTCTCACGCGGGACATATTGACAACTCAGTAGTGCTACTGAGTACACAGTCACAGTGCTGCAATACTCAGGAGGACTACTGAGGGTGTTCTCAAGAGCACCACACTACTGAGGATGAAACCAGTATATCACTACGGAAGGTGTCATCCTGAGCACCTTTGATGTTTGGCAATTATCTATCTGCCTATCTATCTGCCTATCTATTAATCAATGAGTGGAGAAAAAGTTCTACTAGTCCTAGAACCATGGCGTTTTCAATGACACACTTCTCATTTTGAACTCTTTTAAATATTTTCTTATAAAATAACATTTTGTTTTATGAAATTTATTAAGAATATGGGTATATATATATTTTGTCAATGTCATAGGCCTATTTCATTAACCATCTCATTTATTCTTTTAACATATATATACTGCCAACCGTAACATATGTATTTTATGTAACAAATAAAGGAACAAGTTCATCTAGAAATATATTATATTTCATAGATCCAACAACATAAATACATCATAAGAAGCATGAATATCTATGCATGATAAGATAGAAATCAGATATATATGATAAAGTGTAATTTGAAATTGTTCTGCAGAAATGGTTTATGAGAGTCAATTGATAATAGTCTCAATAGGCCGAGGGGGTAAACTTCTGCGTGGCCTTTCTGTTTCGCATTATGCGACGATGCAGGGTTGTCCTGGGTGAGGTTGGCTCATCTGCAGGACGATAGATAGATAGAAACATCACAGAGGGGGCAAAATTACCAAATGAGCAGTAGATAGATAGATAGGTAGATAGATAGATAGATAGATAGATAGATAGATAGATAGATAGATAGATAGATAGATAGATAGATGGCTGAGTGATGTGATTCCTGATGAAGAAATAGCAGTTCCTGGTTATGATATCTTGCGTAGGGATAGAAACCGCCAAGGTGGCAGCGTCTGTCTATATGTAAGAAGTAGCCTATGCTACAGTCAAATACATGACTCATCTCCTGATACAGAGAACATTTGGATTCGATGCCAATATGGTCGTGAAGTTCTTAACCTCGCAGTTATGTACAGGCCACCCAATGCCAGCCAGTCCTATTATGAAAGCATCGTGAATCAGATTGAAGTGCGTTACAGTACTGGTGAGAACATGCTGGTAATGGGTGACCTAAATTTCGATTACAAGTTTGACTCTGATTTGGGTACCAATCCCATCCACTACATTGAATGTGCCTACGAGATGCAACAACTTGTTCTGTCACCAACGAGAGTGACTACAACGACATCGAGTCTGATTGATGTGATGCTTTCAAATTGCCCAGAGTCTCATAAATCCACCAAAGTCATCAACTTATCACTAAGTGACCATTATCTCATATGTACGGAGTTGATGTGGTCAAATAAGGTTGATCGTCACCAACACAATATGGTCAAATTCAGAGACTACAAGAATTTTGACAAAAATTCTTTTTTACAAGATCTAGGAAACACTGACTCTGTTGTAAATACAGATTTTAATCATGATTTTGTGAGTGTAAAATGGGATTGTTTTAGAAATGATTTTATCAAAATATGTGATAAACATGCACCATTTACAACCAGAAGGCTTAAAAATCGTTGCAATCCATGGATAAACTCTGACATTGTAAAAGAGATGTATAAACGCGATTACACCAAGGAAAAGGCGGTTAAAACAAAAGACTCTCGATTGATGAATGATTATAAATTCTCCGAAACAAAGTCCACCGAATGATTGCAAAAGCAAAAAAAGACTACTATGAAAATGAACTTAAAACGAATGCTGGTCATCCAAGAAAAATATGGAAACTTGTTAGTAATTTAGCAAATGGTAAAAGAAGTTGTGAATACCCAGCTGATGTCACTTCTGATGAGTTCAATGAATATTTTGCATCTGTTGGTGAAACTGTATCTAATTTGTCAAATAATAACAGTAAAATGTCTGACTTCAAAGGTTGTAAAGGTCCTGCAAGTGATGCTGAATTTAAATTTCAAAATATACAATGTGTGTCTGTTCATAAACATTTGATGAAACTTGATGATAAAACTTCTGTTGATGTTTTAGGTATGGATAGTAAGTTATTACGAATTTTTGCTGATGTCATCGCTCCTGTTCTTACTAAAATGTTTAATTCATGTATTATATCAAGTAAAGTCTTAAGCAATTGGAAGTATGCTAGAGTAACTCCTATGTTCAAAGGTAAAGGTGATAGAAATGAATGTGGCAATTATCGCCCAATATCATGTATTTCTCATATATCTAAAATATTTGAAAGAGAAATCCAGATTCAACTTATGTCTTTTCTTACTATAAATGATTATCTATCAATTGATCAATCTGCTTACAGAAAGAACCATAAGACACAAACATGTTTGCATCGTGTTATTGATGATTGGTTGGATAATGTTGGAGATAATATATTTACCGGTGTCTGTTTGTTAGATATTCAAAAAAGTTTTGATTCCATTGACCATGTACTCCTTCTTGATAAATTAGCCCATTATGGCATACGTGGTAATGAAAGTACATTCTTTAATTCATATCTGTCTGAAAGAAAACAAATGGTTAAATGTAAAGATTCTGTTTCCGGTGAAAAAACAATTAAGTCTGGAGTTCCTCAGGGCTCAGTTTTAGGCCCTATATTATTTATGCTTTTTGTGAATGATCTTAGCCAACATATACATTTGGGATTGGCCAATCTTTATGCTGATGATTGTATTATTTATTGTACTGAATCTTCGGTAAATGAAGTTAATGTTAATCTCCAAAAATGCATTGATGATGTTAGTCTTTGGTATGCTGGTAATAAGCTAGTTCTAAATGCAGATAAATCTAATAGTATGCTTATAACTTCCAAGCATAAATTTTTATCAATTCCTGAAAATGCTCTTGATATTAGGTTAAATGACAACATTGTACAACAAGTAAAAGTAACTGATTATTTTGGTATCAAAATAGAACAAAGCTTGTCATGGAATTTACATATTGCCATAGTTTGTACTCAACTAACAAAAAAGTGGGTATGTTATCTAGGATCCGAAAGTCAACCCCATACTGTATCATGTGTAAAATTTATATGTCAAGTATCCAACCCTCAATTGATTATGCTTTAAGTGTTTGGGGTAATACAACAAATGTCAATATTGATAAAGTTCAAAGAATACAAAACTATGCAGCAAGAGTTATTACTAATCAGTTTGATTATATAAATGTTCGAGGTTTGGATATAGTAAAGAGTTTAGGGTGGATGAATGTAAGACAAAGGTTTCAATATTTTAATATACTACTGTTATTCAAACGTATTCATGGACTTGCTCCACACTACCTAGCAAATAATATTATTATGGAATGTGAAGTTGCTACTCGTACCACTAGATCTCATGACAGTATGAATGTTTATGTACCAGTTATTGAGAATGTCTCAAACTAGATCTTTTACATGTATTGCAAGTGTTTTATGGAACAATTTACCAAATGATCTCAAGAATATGACTGATATAAATATGTTTAAGACAAAGTTAAAAAGATTTATCCATGGTGCTTAGCTTTATGTATGTTTTTTATTAGTTTACATTTATGTCTTTTTATGTAATTTTATAATTGTTTTTAGATTTTATGATTCATTTATATTTTTATCCAGGACCAACTTGAAAAACAGTTTTACTGAATGTTGTTTATCCTGTAATGTAAATATATTTCATAAATAAATATAAATAAATAAATAGATAAATAGATAGATAGATAGATAGATTGATAGATAGATAGATAGATTGATCCACTAAACAGTTCCAGACCGGTTATGTAAATGTGTATAGTTTTATGATGAGAAGGTGCCCTGGAACCACTCCCAAGGTTGCGCTGGATGTCATTCCCAAGGGTGCGCTGGATGACATTCCCAAGGGTGCGCTGGATGACATTCCCAAGGGTGCGCTGGATGACATTCCCAAGGGTGCGCTGGATGACATTCCCACTAATTCTGACAGTGTAACGAAAGGCATGTGGTCTGCATATTATAGGGTGTTACTTATAACACATCCAGGAGCAGAATATGGTGCGCTCACTCACAGGGTCAAGAGTCGCACTGTCACGAGTGCCATGTATGGCATAGCCACTCGAGGTAATGAATGACACCCCCAAGAGTGCGAGTTAAGACCTGGTCAAGAGTGCGCTGCATGACACAGTCAGGGGTGCGAGTGATGGCTGCCCTAGAGAAAGATGCGATAGAACGCACATTAAAGCGCTTGGAAATGCGCTCGGGAGCACTCCTGAATATGGTAAATGTGACAATAAATATATATGCTGATTTGATACATGACACTAGTGTTGGAGGTTCGATACGTGCCTCCTTTGATGGTCATATTCTGATGGTGTGGGCCTTGGCTCAGTCTCAGTTGCACCAGACAAAAATGTAATTTTTAATTGTGAAAATTATGTACTAAAAATTCATAGATAAAACTTGAAATACAATTGGCCGGTGCTGAATTAGCAACATGAATGTTTCCTGTCCCATGTAACTTATAATTTAATATGTTTAACTGATATGTTGTTAGAAACGTTTTTCTGCATTGCACGGCTGTTATATTTTATTTCTCTGGATCTAATCAACCTATATGTATCAAATTACTTGGTAATGCTGTCCATATAGTACAGATTACAAATCCAAAATTTCAAGACGATATCTCAAGTACTCTTGACATAAAATAATTATTACTAAAACAAGAATTTTCAGTTGAAGTGCAAAATCAGAGTTTTGATAAAACATGTTTTTAAGTTCTATGGCCATTTATTGTTATATCTCAGGCCCTAATAACACCAGATCTATCAAATTTGGTATTACTGTCATACATATGGATCCAAAATTTCAAAGCGATATCCTAAAAACACTATAGCCATGAAAAAATAATTACTGAAACAAGAATTTTCAGTTTAGGATAACAAAATTATAGATTTGACTCAACTCAATTCTAAACTCCATGTCCGTTTTATTCTGTGTCTCAGGACCTAACAATACCAGATCTATTCAATTTCCTGGTACTGTCACATATATTCCGAAGGTTTTGAATCCAAAATTTTAAAGTGATATCTCAAATACTCTTGTCACGAAAAAAATATCACTGGAACAAGAAGTTTCAGTTGATGTGTAAAATTACCAGAAGTCACTTTTGCATAGATAGAAGTTGTAGTAATTTTAAAAATGTGGCTAGACATGGGATAAAAGGCTTGTACCATTGGTAGGAGTAGGACATCCCAGTATACTCCCCTTGACCCCAGTGCATTCTCTGGACCCTTTGGGTCTCGGGGAGTATACTAAGGATGTACTGCACCTACCCATGGTATAACCTCATAATCTACATATGGCAGGATGACCATATTATTGTTATTATATTTATTCGTACTCAGGGTACACATACAATAGTGATACAATTTCAGATATAATTAAATAAATTTTAAAATTCAATTTGAATATACAGGAAATTCAGTCAAACATATAGAGTCCACAATTTCAAGAATTTCACTTCTGATTAGTAGGCATTCAGCCTGACTATCTCGTACAAGAGTCAGTTCATGGAGAGCCTTATTTAAGGCAATCGACTGTTCATTTTTACATATTTTATCACAATTTTTCCTCATACATGTGGAGATGGTATTGGATGCGAGTTTCATATAAGTGTTGAGATCGACATTTAACATTTCACAGCACTTCTCAGTGCTTTTTCTATATATATATATGATTTGTAAAACAAGTCCCATTTATACAAATGAAAGGTGACAACCGTGTGAAAGATTGTAAACTAATATCAGATGGGGCTGTTGTATTTCATGTCATATGTGACCTGCTCCACCAAAATGAGTTCAAAGTAGGCATTATATATTTCTCAGAAATGAGCAAAATGTGTCAAAAGGTCACATTTTGATGTTTTTTAGCTGTTGGTACCACATTTTAGCAAAAGTAATTTTCTTTAAATATTTAAGACCATTTAACCAAAAAAATGATTTTAGATTATCTAAATTGTGTGTCCCTGTTGATTTTTTTAGTTCTTTCATTGTAATGGCGGCAATTTCAAATGCCATTTTCTCAAAGTTTGATGTTTCGTATCATCGATGTTTGAGGGGCCATATCTTTGGATTGGATGGAGATATCAAAACATACTAAACACCATTTTAAAGCTTAATTCCAGTTGAATAAAGTTATTTTCATACCTAGATATGATAGGAGGCCGACTTTGAACCCATTTTGGTGGAGCAGGTCACATATTTTCTCTGAATTGACTTCAGGAAAACATAAATAATGCAACATGATAATAACAAAGTTGTCATTCATATCACACCACTCTTGGTACGCTGCATCAATTCTGATGAAGATACAATCCCTGCCGGGTATAAGATGCAAAAATCATGGGTGACATGCTCACACCTGCAACAGCTAAAAACTCCTCCCCGAGCAATGCCACTCACCTAAACTGTCCACCTATCCTTATTGATCTATCCTCTCCTTCTGATAACAGCAAATAACAGTGAAACAGCTCCCTTATTTACCTTTTCTGCCTCTACAGTTTTTCCCCACCAGGGGTGCATGCATCTCCATCGTAGTTCCGCTATTACTCACGTTTAGGACTGGCGCCACCGTCTGCCTTCCTGCCAAAAACCTCTACACACTTCACTGTCACCTGCTGCTCTTCACTTCTACCTGGCTCAACCACTTCAACTCATCGTATCTTCCTCATCTTACCCTCATTTTAAAGCTCTTCTCAAGCCCATTCCATCTGTCAATGTCTCAATGCCTATATATACTTTTACCTTTTTGCCTAATTCTGTACATTTCCATCAATCCAGCTTTCCTTTCAACAGATCTTTTCCTTTCCTTACGAGCCATGCCCTCAATTACAAGCTCAGGTGTAAGTACAATTGACTGTACCTTACACCAATACATATGGCAGTGCATTTGTAAGTTCAATTCCTCTACCACCAATCTTTACTTACATTACAATTATTACTCAAATGCTATTTCAAATGGTCAGCATGCAACACGGGGCCAGATGACAATGCAGGTAGAGGGGGGGGGGGGTTAACTATTCCCCATTATAGTCCTGCCCCAGATCATGGGTAAATCTAGTATGAAATATAGCAATTTCATCATTTATATTGAGCTCTTTTGACAAGATTTTTCTTTAAATTCCATGGCTGATAAAGCAGGCATTTCCATCAGCAAAGTTGTTTCAAAAGTTATTTATGTCCATCCTGCCATTTGTAGATTGACAGTAAAACATTTAAGAGGAAATGAAATGATTGTAAGAGATTGTAAGGTTGTAGTGGACTTCAAGATATCAATTCAAACACTTTTGGTAATAGTCTAAAACAACCATTTTTGCATCGGAGGCAAGTATTTAGGTGAGAAAATTTATCTGCCTCATGCCAATTTAATGTGCACAATATTTATGACACCTGTTTAACAGGGTTTTTTCGTTGATCTGCAATAAAGCATTCAGACATTATGATACATCTTTTTGTCAACTTCCTCCCAGAGCATCAGTTTTAAATCTTTTGCAATGTTTTATTTGGTCATCCTGCATGGAGCAGAGTCGGGTTTTAAGGCCTGTTTGCAAAATAATGAAGCCATATGGCCAGATTTCATTGGGGTCATTAAATGTAGGAATGGATGTATGCAACAACTTCATATTTTTCTGCACTTGAATTATTTCAGGTTTATGAAATTTGACATTTACCATTGTCATTTTCTTAATTTTCATTTTATGTTTCATTCTCAAATTTCGGGACAATTTGCGTCACTCTAGCTTCCAGACATTAATTTGAATGCGATTAATATCTGAAGCATCACTCTGCATCTGTTATTCATATTTCTATTTAGGACCACTGCATTTGGAACAAAAAGTCATTCATTAGTTCTTTTTTTTGTGCATATTGTACAGGAATTCATTCAAAATCAACGGTTTTTCCCTGTCACCGGACCTGACATGACAAAATCAAGTGTTTATTTTCCTCCTAATGTACCATTATATTCAAAGTTTCTTTGCACAATTCATGAGAATATAACTTTGAATTTATATTTAGTTCACATTCAAAATTTTTTTGGTCTTATTTCATTGATTAAATTGATACAATAAACGTGTCACTAATTTATATCAATTTTTTTGTCCACTCTGTTACTTGCCATAGCTCGGTTCGTTATTCTTTTTTATGAGCTATTTTCAATGAATATCATCAGATGCATGTGCGCAATAGTACCACTGCCTTCCAGACTTAATAAAACATGCATTCAATAAATTAAGACAAAATATTCATAGAAAATGTTTTTGGTCTCACCAAAATATCCCCTTCATTTCCTTCATTTCCAAGCTTACCAAATGGTAGTTTTAAAGAGTTATTTTATGTATGTATTGCTGAGTGTGACAGCTTTTAATAGTCTGCAATTATTTTATCTTATCTCCAAAATAAAAAGCATTAATGAGCGAAAAGCAAAAAATTGATCTCATCCCTCCACTTCATTGCCTCATTCTCAAACTCTCAATGTTATATTTGGATAGAGTAAGCATTGTGCATCTCTAAGGTTCCCATAAACATGTTTCTGTTATTTTTCTTTTTACCTTCAGCGAAAGAAGTACGACGAAGGTATTGTAATCACTTGGGTTAAAATGCTGTCCGTCTGCCGGGCAGGCGGGCGGGTTGGCGGGCGGTCGGGCGGGGGGGGGGGCGGATAGATCGTTTCCAGCCCAGCACTCGGCCTCTATTGAATGAACGTGGATGAAATTTGGTACACATCTAGCCTGTATGGTCCAGTTGTGCCTTTTAATGATCTGATAAATAGATCTTAAATACTTTTTGAAATAATTAACAAAATATAAAAACTTTTTTTCTTTCGTTTCCGGGCCAAGGCTCGGTCATTTTTGCATGTGCATGGATGAAATTTGTTACACATGTGGCCTATATGGGTTAGTTGTGCCTTTTGATGGTCTCATTGACAGATATTCTATATTTTCTGAAAAAAATAAGAAATAATATAAAAACTTTTTTGTTTTGTTTTTTTGGGCTAAGACTCGGTCACTATTGCATGTACATGGATAAACTTTTGTACACATATGGTCAATATGGTCTAGTTGTGCCTTTTGAAAGTCTGATGGAAAATATTATATTCTTTTTGAAATATTGAAAAAAAATTAAAAATTATTTTTTTGTTTCTGGCCCAACATCCGGTCACTATTCCATATACATGGATGAAGTTTGGTACACATATGGCTTATATGGTCTAGTTGAGCCTTTTCATGGTCTGACAGATGGCTATTCTATAGTTTCTGTAATATTGAGACACAATATTTAAAATAGTTCTTTTTATATCGGTGCCAAAACTTGCCCACTATTGCATATACAGTAATGCAATTTTCTAAACAGATCACCTATGCAATATAGCAGTGCTTTTTGATGCGTACAAAACCTGATGAATCATTGGAAAAACTCCAGAAAATTATAACAGCGTTATATTTGTTGGTTTTCAACTGCACCTCATAACCTGTACATGCACCAAACTATTCCAATAATATGTGTAAATTAAGGTAAGGTAAGGTAAGGTAAGGTAAGGTAAGGTAAGGTAAGGTAAGGTAAAACTTTATTTAACGTCGGTGGTGACAATAAAACAATAAACACAAGCTATAAGCTTTTTACCGACAAGTTAAAACGACAGAATAATTGATGAAGTTATGTACAAATGAAAGTGATGAGTGAAATAAATTTACATTTGTGTTCTTACTTCGACACGCATCTGTGTAACATTACTTATATCATGACATGTAAGTATTACAAAGAATTTCTGAGACATACTAAACATGTTCCACATTCACATTGATTGAAGTAGTTATTTCTCCGCAAGTCTGACTTGAATGATCCTAAGTCTTCTGAACATTTCACATAAGAGGGCAGAATATTCCATAATGAGGGACCTTGGTAACTAATTGACCTTTTACCATATTGAATTGTATTATAAGTGGGTAGTACAAGTCTGTCATTGTCCCGCATATTATATGGAGAAATTTGTTTCTCGAAAAGTGAACTTTCCAGTGGTGGTGCAAGGCCATGAAGTATCTTGAATACGAATTCAACTAAGTTATTTTTACAAGTTACGTGAAGCATTTTTTTACCTGTTTTTGTGAGTAGATCATTATATGTGCTCTCATAGTCATTGCAAACAAGTCTTATTGCTCTTTCATTTAGTTTTTCAATTTTCCTATCACGTCCTGGAGTATAAGTCTGATAGGCAATAGAACAGTAAATAAAATTTGAAGCTACAAATGCCTCATAAATCCTGAGTCGTCCTTCATAATCAACATATTTACATAATCGTTGAAGTGCATTGCAGCCTTTTTACAAATTAGTGAAAAATGATGATTAAAGTTTAACTTATTGTCTATGTGTACGCCTAAGAGTTTCATTACACTTTCTGATTTGATACTGTTCACATCGACATTGAATTCAATTTCAGAATTGTTTCTGCTAATGCATATTGCCTTAAACTTCGAAGGATTAGCCTTCATATAATTTACTTGGAACCAAGTGATGGCTGTTTCAGCAGCTTTCTCAAGTGTTTCTTTAACCTTTAATTTATCCTTATGAGAATATGACAAAGTATTATCATCTGCATAATTGTATACGTCACATGTTTTCTTGAGCTCATATATGAAGTCATTGATAAAAATGTTAAATAGAAGAGGACATATGATTGACCCCTGTGGGACACCTGTTTTTAGATTTAACCATTCACTTCTAATATTTCCTAACTTTACAGCTTGCCTTCGATTCTTTAGGTAACTCATAATAAACGAGCAGGCTTCTACAGAGACTCCATATGCATGTAACTTTGCTATTAAAAGTCCATGCGGTAAACTGTCAAAGGCTTTTGAAAGATCTATCAATACACACCCAACATGACAATTATTATCGAGCGCTTTTCTCCAATTTTCAATACATTTCACAAGTACATTATTGCAACTATACTGTTTTCGATAAGCAGATAGATCATTCGACAAATAATTTGACATAAAATCTAGTAACTGATCACAGAGAAGCACACTTAATGGTCTATAATTTTCTTTCGCTAGCTGATCTGACTTTTTATAGAGTGGTGTTACTTCTGCTTTCTTATTGCTGTCAGGAAATTCACAAGTTTTTAGGCTCTTATTTATTATGGGGGTGAGAGAACTGCTCAAAGAGTTTGAGCCAATTTTTAGAAATTTTGGGGAGATTTGATCAAAACCAGTTGCTTTGTTTGGTTGAAGAAGTTTAAGTTTGTTTAACACTGACGATTGACAAACTGTTGCAAAGTTAAACTGTTGTTCATTTTTTACATAGTCATTGGTCACTTTTACACTGGGATGATCCCTGTAATGGCTGATGACCTGATCAGCTGACATTTCCTTAACATTTATAAAATATTCATTGAATGTATTACTAACATCTATTGGTTTACCAATCAGAGAATCATTTTCATACAATGTGATGTTTTGGTTATTCTGTTTAACATTATAGGTCATAAAAGGTTTAACAATTTCCCAGAAGTGTTTCCCCTTACTTTTGTCAGAATTACAATTATCATCAAAGCATTTTAATAAAGATGTCCTCTTTAACTTATTGACGAGATTTCTTTGTTTTTTTAAATTTTGCCATGACTCTCGACTTTTACTTTTAAATAATTTCCTAAAAGGCAGTGTATGGAATGCTCAAAGCTTGAGACAGAAAACACAGACAGTTAATGACTACAGGGATGAGCATGATCTTGACATCTTTCTTTTCACAGATACTTGGGTAAAAGATGAAGATATAGTTGAAATCGGTGAATTGGAACAGAATGGTGAATATTATTATCTGAGTACTCCCCGAGTAGGAAGACCTGGAGGTGGAGTAGGTTGCAATGGAGTTCATTCACGTTTGACAACTTGACAGTTTACATGTAAAACTAGTGTCATGCTTGAGCAATTCTTTTGTTTTTGACAAGTTTGACTAGAAATAGTCCGGCAGACAGTCGTGCTTGATTGCTTCAGAAGTTGTCATCTGAAGAGTGCAGGTTGCTCATCCACCATGACTGATCAACAAACTTACGGATCAAAATATTTCACAGTTTTTAAACAAAACCCAACAAAGAGATCAAATAATGTTATGAATGGGGGATTCACAAGTTAATCACAACTGTGATCAGATGTGCTCAATTTTAACTAAATTTCCCAATATGTTGGATTGTGTGCTGGTCATTCCAACTGAGTGAGAAAGTAAGGGGGGCCACCATTCACTCATAAGTTGGGGGGGGGGGGTTGGATTTATTTTTTTATTATTCCTTTTTTTGCAATAAATAATTTCTTGCTCAGTTTTTGTGAAATAAATAAATCATTTATGGATGGTCTTGAAATTAACAATTTATTGTAGGGTTATTTCTCAACAAAGTGTTGCAAACTAGAAATAAATAATAATTACCCGCTGATGAAAACTGAAACCCCCCCCCCCTCCCCGGATATTTAATGGTTGCCTCCTTATGTGAAATCTCTGGGGATGAATGCGACTGGATGGATGATTGGGGCTTATACCCGGTATTTATTTATACCCAACTCTTGGGCTCAGTAGCCTAGGAAAAGGACGATGCAATTTATGATTGAAACAGCTGCCCAACAAACAAAATGTCCAGGTGACCTGTCCAGAGCAGGAATCAAATCCTGGACCCAGCGATTGGCGGCCCATTGCACTACTGACTGAGCTTGCCCTCCCACATCTGGAGAAGAGACAGATAAATATAGTTCATTCTTAATTGCCAACTAAGCTTACCCTGTCACCTCTTTAGAAATATCTGGATAAAAATAGATATCTTTAGACATCTACATCTAGATAGCTAGAAAGATAGATAGCTAGAAAGATAGATATAAAGATATATAGATATACAGATATACAGATATACAGATAGATAGATAGATAGATAGATAGATAGATAGATAGATAGATAGATATTGATAGATAGATAGTTAGATAGATAGATGGATAGATGGATAGATAGATAGATGGATAGATAGATAGATATAGATAGATATAGATAGATAGATTGATAGATAGATGAACTTTGATTTTTTTTCTGTAAGTCCATAGAAATTATATATCGTCAGCCTATGGCAAAATTGGCGTAAGTCATTTTTGTCAATTTTTGGCAAACAGCCAAAAACTGACTTAGGCCAAATTAATTTGAAACCAAAATGACTTAGGAAAAAATTCTTTTGTGGTGTAGCTTTGTTATTAAGCAATTCTCCATAAAATTTGTGAATGAAATGCGAGGAAACAACTTCAATAAAATTAATACTCACAATTATGACCGAAAAATATTTGTGATATACGCTAAAATTAGTGATAACGAAATTGGCCTAAGTCCAAATGGCCTAAGTCAACAGGACTTAGGCCATTTGTGCAAAAATAGAGTTGGGGTTTTGACGGGTTTATTATCAATTTAGAGTCCAAATATTTTTTAGAACATGTATTGTCATAAGGGCCTTCCTATGGTACCAAAAAGGGGAAATGGCCTAAGTCTGACTTTAGGCTGACGATATTTAATGCTGTCGGTTAACACCTTTTTAGCAGTTGTATATGCCTTTTCTTATGTCATGCTCTATCGCATCTGCAAGCCAAACAAAATTTCTCAGACCTTTTTCAGCTGAGACTCCACAAAATAATTTTTAATTCTTAATCCCTAACGGAAAACACACATTTGCAGGCTTATTCTCATTAAGTGATACAGCAATAATTCTGGTCAGTTTAGTTTGTCCAAGGCTTAGCATGGAATGCAGAGAACAACTGAACTATTTAACTTGGTGGATGATTGTACATGACAACTTCCAAGTGAGTGAGGCGTCTGAGGCAGAAGGTGTCAAAAACAAAAGAAAGCATTAATCTTCACACGGTCATCAGGTACTTGTTACAACTTTGCCAAAGTGTAAGGTGTCATGACAAGTTTGACAAACATGAATAAACTCCATTGTGAGATCTTTCATACAAGCAATTAAAAAGGATCGAATGAAGACTAAGACCTTTGAGCACATGGAAATCCAAATACAACTCGATGGAAGAATTGTTACTGTTCTTCCAGTATACCGCCCTGAACTATCCAACAAAAATAGATAGAGCCTTGCAGAATTTGGTGAAGAATTTACAATATTTCTAGCACTGTACCAACCATTGAACAATGAAATTTTAATTACTGGTGATTTCAACTTTCATATAAATAAACCAGATGATAGCAAAGCTACTCAATTTAACAACATCCTTGAAATGTTTGATCTTGTCCAACATGTCTCGGCACCAACTCACAAAGATGGCAACACGCTGGATCTTGTGATAACTCAAGAAAAGTTAGCACTGAACAATTGCAAGACTAGTGACCTCCTTTCTGAACTCAATTGCATTTTGTTTGATATTCCAATAAGGAAAGCAAAGAATCGCAAAAAGAAAATCTGTTTCAGAAAAACTAGTAAAATTGATGTTCAAGATTTCAAAAACGACATCATAAAACATCTGTCTGAAGAGGCTCTTTTGCAGAAAGATCTCAATGAACTGGTTTCACTTTATAGCTCCACCAAAGAGATTCTCGACAAACATGCCCCTGTTATAACAAGAGAAGTGACACTACATGGGTTTTTGTAAAAATTGTGTATTGGCTCTTTGTACTACATGAGTGAGTTAATCACATATAATTTGGCATTTAAATTCAGAAGTGATCCCGACCATAAAATATGCATTAAAAGGGATGGATAGTCTATTCATAAATAAGAAAAGTTTTCAATCCTACACGATGTATGGTACTCTACATGACGTATGGTAGGCTTCCGTATGCATTGGAATCAGTGAAACACACTAATAACTGACAGAAAAGAAAAACAAATAAACTGGAAAATGTTGAAATTTGCAAGTTGGGATTCTTTGTCAATCATACTATAGGTGTCAATTATCTTGTGGTTTTTTGGTGGAACTCATCAGACCACGGAAAATATAAATCTATCAACTGCAAGGCCATGATCTGGTCGACTCAGACCACAAGATACTAATTCATACACAGCCAGTTACCTCTAGATAGATAGATAGACAGATATATAGATAAAGATACATATTGCATATAGAAGTTAGATTATGATTCGACTCTTCCCACGCCAAGCCATTGACTGCTAACATGCAAATGACCAGCTTGAATAGTCCTGCTGGAAGCGTGGATACATGAAATGTATATCTTCTCAATCATTACAAATGTGGCGCCACCTATAACATACACTTCACACAGCTTGTAATCAAACTTAATTTATAACTTTTTTAGTAATAAGGGAACACCCTCATTTATATGATAGTACAAACATCTTCACCATACAAAAGTTGAAATAACTAAATATGAAGTGGAAACATGTGTAAGTCTGGTGATGTGTTCCAAAGGTGGACACTATGATGACCAAAATAACCCATGCACTGCCTTAGTAAATATGGTAGGCTGGCATATGACGGGGTCCTGAATTGACCATAAATTTTGCATGAATCACAATGGCAGTATGTGTGCAAATTCTTCGCTTATTGCAGTTCTGATTTACATGCTTATTTTCTGGGCAAGGCAGAGCAGAACCTGGATTCGGCATCCGTTCACGGCCGAATAACCGGACCGAGCTTGGGAGTCAAATATTCGGCAGCACCGAATACCGATTTCAGCTTTGGTACACCCCTACCATTACAATTCACTGAGCATCTTACTAAAAACAACCTTGATGATGACAAACAGTCTGCATATAGGAAATTCCACAGCACTGAAACCCTCCTTATGAAGATCCATGATGATATTATGTCGAATATGAGCAAAGGTGAGGTTACAATGCTCGTACAGGTCCCCATCATATGCCAGCCTACTTATAACCTCCGAAACATCTTAAAACTCCGTAAGTCTCTGAGCAAAGAATCAATCAAAACAGCTGTCAATGCATTAGTCACTCCTCACTTGGACTACGGAAATGGTTTGCTTTATGGTTCATCCAAACAAGCAATAAATAAACTTCAGGTGGCTCAAAATTCTGCTGTACGACTGATTGAAGGACTTAAAAGACATGATAAGGTCAGTCATCACAGGAAAGAGTTACACTGGCTTCCAATCCTGGCAAGGATTCAATTCAAACTTATGATATCCACATGGAAAGCTGTGAATAATCAAGCACCTCAGTACCTCAAAAGTCTCATTCAACTGAAACCTGAAAATGACCTTAATCTCCGCAGCAATGGCAAACTACTCTTACAGATACCTTCCACACAATATCAAAACAAGTTCGAAGATAGAGCCTTCTCCTTTTCGTCACCAACACTTTTGAATGGCTTACCAGAAAATGTGAGAAAATCAAGAACACTGGATAACTTCAAGAAACGATTAAAAACATATCTTTTTGCAAAATACTACAGAAACATCAACTAGTATAACCAAGCGCCAATGAGCAGTTTACTGGAATTGGCGCTATATAAGCAATTATTATTATTATTATTATTATTATTACTGTTGGACCTTTCGGCTGCTTTTGACACTATTGATCACAAGATTCTACTGAAATGTTTAGAAAACCGATACGGTGTTCATGATTCCGCACTATCCTGGTTCAAGTCATATATTTCTGACAGGTCACAGTCAGTGATAATTAATGACAAAACATCAACCAAGCTGCCTCTCAAATTTGGTGTCCCTCAAGGTTCAAAACTAGGACCAATCCTTTTCTATTCATATATTGCTCCAATGAGTGAAGTGGCTGTAAAAAATCAAGTCAAAGACCAATAATATGCTGATGACAAGCAACTTATACTCTCTTTCAAACCAACCTTTTTGGATCCGAAAAATGCTACAGACAAAATGGAGAAGCGCATTGCTGAGATTAGGAACTTTCTCCATGAAAATAAGCTTTGTAACAATGGAGGAAAGACCGAAAGTTCTGCTACTTATTGGCACTTCACATCAACTCACTAAACTCCAAGTATCATCAATCATTGTAGACAATGTCAAGATCAGTGCAGCTGATCATGTTAGAAAACAAGGTGCAATCTTTGACAAAAACTTGACCATGGAAAAGCAAATCAACAAAATGTGCCGGATTGCTTATTTCAACTCAAAAATCAGGAAGTCATTAGACAAAAAGATGTTTGCAAAACTGTAGTCAATGCTCTTGTTACCTAGACTATGGAAATGGTCTTCTGCATGGCACATCGGGTCGATTGATAAATAGACTACAAGTAGCCCAAAACTCGGCAGTCCGTCTCATAGAGAAATTGAAAAAGCATGATAGTGTAAACCAGTTTAGGAAACAGCTACATTGGCTAACAATTACAGCTCGAATCCAATTCAAAATAATGCTAACCACTTGGAAAGCAGTAAATGGGCAGCACCTCTATATATTCAAAGTGTGATCCGGCCAAAAGCAAAACAGAACTGCAATCTAAGAAGCAATGACAGACAAAGTTCTCTTAAATGAACCAATTTCATGCAGTAAAAACAAATTTGAGGACAGGGCCTTTTCGCATGCTGCCCCAAAACTCTGGAACAAACTGCTGGATATTGTCAAGCTCTCAAAAACACTTGATTGCTTCAAGAGAAATCTTAAAACTCACCTGTTCAAGAGTTTCTACCAATAACTTGATCCTACACAAGCGCTAGTGAGCAGTTTACAGGAATTAGCGCTATATAAATGTCTTTTATTATAAATCGACCCATCGGGAGATTTATCTTGTTTTCTTTGATATTATTATTATTAGCATTCACCATCATAATGGTGAATGCTATTATTTTTGTAGATTTTTTTATTTTTTATTTTTCCGTCATTTTTGGTTGAGTTCAGGGTTGTCCTTTGGTGGATGGATAGTGCTAGGTGAGATATTATGATCCCCCAAATTTTTTTGACCTTGACCTATTTTTCAAGGTCAGAGGTCACGTCAAAGTTGAGATTTTTAAAGGGCTAACTTCAAAACTAATGAAGATAGAGAGGTCTGGATTTCAGTGTTATGTAACCCATCAATAGCTTGAACAAGATCAACAAAAACATTATTCAATTTCATAAAGGAGTAATTACCCCAACCGATTAAGTTGACAAAACACCAATTTTTTTGCCGTACTTCTTCTCAGAAACCGCAAATGGTAGGATGATGCTGATAAGTGTATTATGTTCCCTAGAGATGGGTCCATGGTAAGTGGTATTTCATTTTTGGATCACACACTTTTTTTTGGACATATTCAACTTTCAATTTCCATAGATTTCAATTTTTTGGTATCAATTGCTGTTAGATGTGTCACATGTATGAAGTCAATATGAAGTCAATATGAAGTCAATATGAAGTCAATATGAAGTCAATATGAAGTCAATAAAGTCAATACAAAGTCATTTCATTATAATTTCATTTTGAGTTCATTTCATTGATCACTTCATTGATCATTTCATTGATCATTTCATTGATCATTTCATTGATCATTGATCATTTCATTGATCATTGATCATTTCATTGATCATTTCATTGATCATTTCATTGATCATTTCATTGATCATTGATCATTTCATTGATCATTTCATTGATCATTTCATTGATCATTTCATTGATCATTGATCATTTCATTGATCATTTCATTGATCATTTCATTGATCATTTCATTGATCATTTCATTGATCATTTCATTGAGTGATAAAATGGTGAATGCTCATTCCCAGTTGCACTGGGAATATCTAATGTCTAGTTATAAATCGACCCATCGGGAGATTTATCTTGTTTTCTTTGATTTTATTATTATTATTATTATTATTTTATTTCACTTTGAGCTAGAGCTTTGAAATTTGGTATATATATAGCCATGGGTTAGTAGATTATTTTTCCAAAAAATCTTTGACCTTGACCTTGAATTCAAGGTCACAGGTCATCTCAAAGTCAAATTTTTTAAATTTTCAAAGTGGATTATCTCTCTTAATATTAAAGTTACAGATTCAAGTCTAAGGAATCTTTATACAAACATGATTTGCTACATTTTTCATATCTGGCCATTTTTGTGCTATGAGGGTAAAAGGGTATTTACCCCCTTTTGATAAAAACCAGTTGCTCATGTTTTCAGAGAAAACTATAATGGTTAGAGGCTCGGTTTTTGCTGTAATTGATAGCCTGACTAAATACCCATGGTAAGTGGGGTTTTATATTTTGATCAGAGAAGGGGTTTTTCAGTTATGACTGATTCAAAAATGGGTGTTTTGTCAAAAAAGTGAAAACATTTTTTAACTTTGGTTTGAATGGAGGGATTTTGATGAAACTTGGTGTGTATGAAGTATTCATGAATTGGAATCTTATCATGCAATAAAAATGATGTTTTAGGGTAATTACCACAAAAGGGGTAGATTGCTATAACTTTTGATTGACTTGGACGATTGTCTTCAAATTTTTCAAATGTTCAGTATGCTGACTTGGAAACATAGTGCAAGTACAATTTTGATGCAGTGGGGTAATTTACCCTCATAATCAAGGTCGAAAGGGGTAAATGTGTTTTCGGAACACTTCTTGCATATCTAATGGCATATTAGGTATCAGTTGGGTCTTACCTATTCAATGTAGGTGTTGCAAGATAATAGTTGTTGTTTTTAGGTAATTACCCCCAAAAAGGGGTAAATAGCTATAACTTTTGATTGAATTGGACGATTTTCTCCACACTTTGCACATGTTCCGTCAGATGATTTTGAAACATGGTGCTTGTAGGTTTTTGGTGTTCTGGAGTAAACTACCCCCGTAATCAAGGTGGAAAGGGGTAAATATGTATTCTTAGCATTTCTTGTATATTTGATAATTTATTAGGCATCAATTGGTTCTTACCTTCACTGTTGGTGTTACAAGATCATAAAAGTTGTTGTTTTTTGGCATTTTGTAATTTCCCCCAAAAAGGGGTAAATAGCTATAACTTTTGATTGAATAGGACGATTTTCTTCAAATTTGTCACATTATCAGTATGCTGACTTAGAGACATAGTGCAAGTACAATTTTGATTTTGTGTGATACTTTACCTGCATAATCAAGGTCGCAAGGGGTAAATAGATATTCTGAAGCAAAAACGTTCAATTGTAGGGTTATTAATCCTCTTAATAATGGTCAAATTTAGTCAATATTTTGCCAATAATCCCAAATTTTTTCCCAGTCGATTTATTCCCTACCTTTTCAAAGGTTGACTGCTAGTTAAACTTCACCTATTACATAGGTGAAGTTTCTTGTTTTCGTATTTATTTTTATTATTATTATTTTTTTTATTTTTTCCGCACAAAAGTTTCTTCAAAAAAATTTCAAAAAAATCAGGTATGTAGTATTACATGACCTCATTACACTGACCCAGTTTCAGTGACCTTGAATTATTTTTCAAGGTCACAGCCCATTTCAAAGTTCGTTTTTTCATATGTTTCCCAAGAGCATATCACAGGCAATTACATGTATATTTCCTTTTCCACTTAGGTTGTAAGTGCTAATAGTACATTACATAATCTGACCTAATTTCAAGAAAGTAGGTCAAGGTCAAGGTTGCACAGGTCCATATTTAGTGCTGGAGATTGTTTCGCATAGAATCAAAATGCGTGAGCCATACGGTATCAAAATTGATGCAGTTTGATGCCCAAATGTCTGGCCCATGGTAAGAAGTTATTTTTGTGATGATGTCATGGTTTGTTTTTGAGTTATGTAATTTTGAATAATAACCGCATCATCACAACCAATGACCTTGGCAATTTCACCCTGAAATATCGATTCTAGGCCATAACAATGTATAGTGAACCCCCCAAAGATACCCCTAAAACCCCCATATCCACCTTCAAATTTGACCTTGACCTCATTTTTCAAGGTCATTTGGCTCTTCAAAGTGCGAAAAGTGCTTATTTTCAAAAATTCTGAAAATTATGTTGTGTTCATGATATCACCTTGATATATTATCTCTAGATAGACAAAAATATGTGCATTTAGAATATCCAACCCAAATTCCTCTAACATTATACCTTAATTTTCTACAAAATTCCAAATATCGCTAACCGGAGAATGTTAAAAAAACAAATTATTGCGTTTTGGACATGGAAATATCGATCAGAGAGAGTTACAATAATTAATTGATCCCCCCATTTTCTCATGCTGATTCTGAAAATCATATTGGTTTTGACCTAGAAAATGATTTTCAAGGTCAAATTCAAGGTCAGACATGATGAAAAATTTTACTTTTTTGACATTTGATTTTTTTACACAGGCAAGGAATCAATATATTGTTACAAAAATGTCACATATACTTGCTACAATAGTCTAGAGGCATCGTAAAAATTTTCAAGGTCCTCGGATTAACCTACGTTAGACCGTAAAGGTCACAAGGTCAAAAAATTAGGGAAAAATTTACGATATTTTTTTCACATTTCTCAATGATAGCGTTATTTCAATCGGCTGTAGCTCCGGTCCTAATTAAGTTACAGAGAATCTGAAAACAGATTTGGAAAGGCAAAATTCTCCCCTAGGTTTCGTTTTCTGATCATTTTGTCGTATCTCTGACGGTTTAAAAGATCGCCGGACCCTGAAAATTTCATGTTTTTTGTCAAATTTTCACAATTTATCATCATTTTGACCAGGAAATAATCATTTTATTTTAATGAAGCTATTTGAGCATACTTTAATTTTTCGTTCACACAATCCTGCCAAGTTATATATGTTTCCATTGAACCGTTTTTGTTCTAGAGTAATTTTAAGTGAAAAACTAAATTTTTTCAGAAATTTCTGAAGTCCACATTTCTGAATTGTACCATAATTTCTATCGGCCGTATCTCCGGTCCTAATAAAGTTACTGAGAATCTGAAAATATATTTGGAAAGCACAAATTCTCCTCTAGTTTCTATATTTAACAATTTCTTGTATCACTGACGGTTAAAAAGATCGCCGGACCCTGAAAAATGTATTTTTCAGAAATTGCATTCATTTCAATGTTTTCAGGACTAGAAATATCTTAGCCAATGCATTCCTAAAATTCCAAGGTTGATGTACTGTTGATGTACTGATTTATGTTCCGGTTGATGCACTGGTTGATGCACAGGTTGATGCATGGTCAATGCGCTGGTCATTGGACTGTTCAATGTACTGTTCAATGTACTGTTCAATGTACTGTTCAATGTACTGTTCAATGTACTGGTCCATGTACTGGACCAAGTACTGGACCAAGTACTGGACCAAGTACTGGTCCATGTTATTTTCTGTATATAATATTCGGCAAGCTCAAATTTTCCTCTAGTTTTCATTCTCTGAATGTTTTCTTGTAACTCTGATGTATAAAAGAACGCCCGACCCTCAAAATTACATTTGTTTTGTCAAATATTTTTGTATCAGTCATTGTATTAGTCAGTGTATCAGACAGTGTATCAGACAATGTATCATCAGTATCAGTCAGTGTATCAGTCAGTGTATCAGTCAGCGAATCAGTCAGTGTATGGCCAAAAACCGATTGACATGTTTGATATTGCATAATATTGCAAGTGATATTGTGTGATATTGCGTGTTATGTAACATGTGCAAGACGTATGCAATTGCATGTACAAGTTTATGTGCAAGTTCATGTTCGAGTTCATGTTCATGTTCAAGTTCATGTCCAATATCATTTCCGTGTTTTCTCACTTAAATTTCAATGCCAATAATAATATGATTGGTGAAGTTTTGTCACCGCATCGCGGTTACCCGATTTCTAGTTATTATAAATCGACTCTAAGGAGATTTATATTGTTTTCTTTGATATTATTATAAATCGACTCTAAGGAGATTTATATTGTTTTCTTTGATATTATTATTATTATTATTATTATTATTATTATTTGGCCACTTTTTGCCAGTTAGTTTTTGTGCTAGAGACTTGAAATTTTGTACATAGGTAGTCCTTGGTCAGTACTTTCATTTTTTGTGAAAATGGTTGACCTTGACCTTGAACTCAAGGTCACAGGTCATCTCAAAGTCAAATTTTCCAAAATTTCAAAGTGGATTATCTCTTTTAATATCATTGTTAGATTATTAGGACTTAGGAACCTTTATATAAACATGTGTTGCTACAATTTTGGCCTGTATCGTTTATTGGGAGATGAGGGTAAAGGGGTATTTACCCCCTTTTGACAAAAACCAGTTGCTCATGTTTTCAGAGAAAACTATAATGGCTAGAGGCTCAGTTTTTGCTGTAATTGATAGCCTGACTGCTCATCCATGGTAAGACACTTTTTATATTTTGATCAAACTTGGGGTTTCTGAGTTATTGGACTTTCAAAAATGGGTGTTTTGTCCAAAAAGTGAAAACATTTTTTAACTTTGGTTTGAATGGAGGGAAATTAATGAAACTTGGTGTGTATATAGTATTCATGAATTACAGTCACATTATAAAATAAAAATAACGTTTTGGGGGTAATTACCCCAAAAGGGGTAATTGACTCTAACTTTTGATTAACATGGACGATTTTCTCCAAATTTTGCACAAGTCCAGTATATTGACATGGGGAGATAATGCAAGTATGATTTTGATGTCAAGGGGAAATTTACCCCCTTATTCTGGATCGAAAGGGGTGAATATGTGTTTTGAGCAGTTATTGTGTATTGAATGATACAATAGGCATCGTTTGAGACTTACCTTTGTGCTGTGGATGTTCCTGGATAAAAATTGTCGTTTTTAGGTAATTACCCCAAAAAGGGGTAAAAAGTCATAACTTTTGATTGACTTGGACGATTTTCTCCAAATTTTGCACATGTTTAGTATCTTGACATGTGGACATAATGCAAGTACGATTTTGATGTAATGGGGTAATTTACCCCCATATTCAAGATCGAAAGGGGTGAATATGTATTTTGAGTAGTTCTTGTCTTTCCAATGGTACAATTGGCATCGGTTGGGACTTTACTTCACACCATTGATGTTTTTTGGTTAAAATTGCCATTTTTAGGTAATTACCCCAAAAAGGGGTAAATATTCATATCTTTTGACTGACTTGGACGATTTCCTTCAAGTTTTGCACAAGTTTAGTATCTTGACATGGGCACATAATGCAAGTATGATTTTGATGTCATGGGTTAATTTACCCCCATATTCAGGATCGAAAGGGGCGAATATGTGTTTTGAGCAGTTCTTAGCTTTGCAATGATATAACAGGCATCGGTTGGGACTTTACTTCACACCATTGATGTTTTTGTGTTAAAATTGCCGTTTTTAGGTAATTACCCCAAAAAGGGGTAAATATTCATAACTTTTGATTGACTTGGACGATTTTGTTCAAATTTTGCACAAGTTTAGTATCTTGACATGGGGGCATAATGCAAGTATGATTTTGATGTCAAGGGGTAATTTACCCCCTTATTCTGGATCGAAAGGGGTGAATATGTGTTTTGACCAGTTATTGTGTATTGAATGATACAATAGGCATCGTTTGAGACTTTCCTTCGTGCTGTGGATGTTCCTGGATAAAAATTGTCGTTTTTAGGTAATTACCCCAAAAAGGGGTAAAAAGTCATAACTTTTGATTGACTTGGACGGTTTTCTCCAAATTTTGCACATGTTTAGTATCTTGACATGTGGACATAATGCAAGTACGATTTTGATGTCATGGGGTAATTTACCCCCATATTCAAGATCGAAAGGGGTGAATATGTGTTTTGAGCAGTTCTTATCTTTGCAATGGTATAATAGGCATCGGTTGGGACTTTACTTCACAATACAGATGTCCTTAGGTGAAAATTGTCATTTTAAGGTAATTACCCCCCAAAAAGGGTAAATATTCATAACTTTTGACTGGCTTGGACGATTTCCTTCAAATTTTGCACAAGTTTAGTATCTTGACATGGGCACATAATGCAAGTATGATTTTGATGTCATGGGTTAATTTACCCCCATATTCTGGATTGAAAGGGCGAATATGTGTTTGAGCAGTTCTTATCTTTGCAATGGTATAATAGGCATCGGTTGGGACTTTACTTTACACCATTTTTGTTTTTGGGTTAAAATTGCCGTTTTTAGATAATTACCCCCAAAAATAGGTAAATATTCATAACTTTTGATTGACTTGGACGATTTTCTTC
The DNA here is from genome assembly GCA_026936325.1 of Platynereis dumerilii. Classification (NCBI taxonomy): domain Eukaryota; kingdom Metazoa; phylum Annelida; class Polychaeta; order Phyllodocida; family Nereididae; genus Platynereis; species Platynereis dumerilii. Next base: position 196,816 of record JAPTHN010000217.1, read on the forward strand.
AAATTTTGCACAGGTTTAGTATCTTGACATGGGGACATAATGCAAGTACGATATGGATGTCATGGGGTTATTTACCCCCATATTCCAGATCGAAGGGGGTGAATATGTGTTTTGAGCAGTTCTTATCTTTGCAATGGTATAACAGGCATCGGTTGGGACTTTACTTCACACCATTGATGTTTTTGAGTTAAAATGGCCGTTTTTAGTTAATTACCCAAAAAAGGGGTAAATATTCATAACTTTTGATTGACTTGGATGATTTTCTTCAAATTTTGCACAGGTTTAGTATCTTGACATGGGGACATAATTCAAGTTTGACTTTGATGTCACCGGGTAATTTACCCTGAAAATCAATGCCAAAAGGGATGAACAAGTATTTTGCGCAGTTTTTGTGTTTTCAATGGTATATTTGGTTATGTGTTTCCATTGATTTTTCGTATGAATTGTTCAATCTTTTGCCTGCAAGCCCACGTATTCCATGTCGATTTATATCCTACCTTTTCAAAGGTTGACTGCTAGTTATTATTATTATTATTATTATTATTATTATTATTTGGCCACTTTTTGCCAGTTAGTTTTTGTGCTAGAGACTTGAAATTTTGTACATAGGTAGTCCTTGGTCAGTACTTTCATTTTTTGTGAAAATGGTTGACCTTGACCTTGAACTCAAGGTCACAGGTCATCTCAAAGTCAAATTTTCCAAAATTTCAAAGTGGATTATCTCTTTTAATATCATTGTTAGATTATTAGGACTTAGGAACCTTTATATAAACATGTGTTGCTACAATTTTGGCCTATATCGTTTATTGGGAGATGAGGGTAAAGGGGTATTTACCCCCTTTTGACAAAAACCAGTTGCTCATGTTTTCAGAGAAAACTATAATGGCTAGAGGCTCAGTTTTTGCTGTAATTGATAGCCTGACTACTCATCCATGGTAAGACACCTTTTATATTTTGATCAAACTTGGGGTTTCTGAGTTATTGGACTTTCAAAAATGGGTGTTTTGTCCAAAAAGTGAAAACATTTTTTAACTTTGGTTTGAATGGAGGGAAATTAATGAAACTTGGTGTGTATATAGTATTCATGAATTACAGTCACATTATAAAATAAAAATAACGTTTTGGGGGTAATTACCCCAAAAGGGGTAATTGACTCTAACTTTTGATTAACATGGACGATTTTCTCCAAATTTTGCACAAGTCCAGTATATTGACATGGGGAGATAATGCAAGTATGATTTTGATGTCAAGGGGAAATTTACCCCCTTATTCTGGATCGAAAGGGGTGAATATGTGTTTTGAGCAGTTATTGTGTATTGAATGATACAATAGGCATCGTTTGAGACTTACCTTTGTGCTGTGGATGTTCCTGGATAAAAATTGTCGTTTTTAGGTAATTACCCCAAAAAGGGGTAAAAAGTCATAACTTTTGATTGACTTGGACGATTTTCTCCAAATTTTGCACATGTTTAGTATCTTGACATGTGGACATAATGCAAGTAAGATTTTGATGTAATGGGGTAATTTACCCCCATATCCAAGATCGAAAGGGGTGAATATGTATTTTGAGCAGTTATTGTCTTTCCAATGGTACAATTGGCATCGGTTAGGACTTTACTTCACACCATTGATGTTTTTTGGTTAAAATTGCCATTTTTAGGTAATTACCCCAAAAAGGGGTAAATATTCATATCTTTTGACTGACTTGGACGATTTCCTTCAAGTTTTGCACAAGTTTAGTATCTTGACATGGGCACATAATGCAAGTATGATTTTGATGTCATGGGTTAATTTACCCCCATATTCAGGATCGAAAGGGGCGAATATGTGTTTTGAGCAGTTCTTAGCTTTGCAATGATATAACAGGCATCGGTTGGGACTTTACTTCACACCATTGATGTTTTTGTGTTAAAATTGCCGTTTTTAGGTAATTACCCCAAAAAAGGGGTAAATATTCATAACTTTTGATTGACTTGGACGATTTTGTTCAAATTTTGCACAAGTTTAGTATCTTGACATGGGGGCATAATGCAAGTATGATTTTGATGTCAAGGGGTAATTTACCCCCTTATTCTGGATCGAAAGGGGTGAATATGTGTTTTGACCAGTTATTGTGTATTGAATGATACAATAGGCATCGTTTGAGACTTTCCTTCGTGCTGTGGATGTTCCTGGATAAAAATTGTCGTTTTTAGGTAATTACCCCAAAAAGGGGTAAAAAGTCATAACTTTTGACTGGCTTGGACGATTTCCTTCAAATTTGCACAAGTTTAGTATCTTGACATGGGCACATAATGCAAGTACGATATGGATGTCATGGGGTTATTTACCCCCATATTCCAGATCGAAGGGGTGAATATGTGTTTTGAGCAGTTCTTATCTTTGCAATGGTATAACAGGCATCGGTTGGGACTTTACTTCACACCATTGATGTTTTTGAGTTAAAATGGCCGTTTTTAGTTAATTACCCCAAAAAAGGGGTAAATATTCATAACTTTTGATTGACTTGGATGATTTTCTTCAAATTTTGCACACGTTTAGTATCTTGACATGGGGACATAATGCAAGTACGATATGGATGTCATGGGGTTATTTACCCCCATATTCCAGATCGAAGGGGGTGAATATGTGTTTTGAGCAGTTCTTATCTTTGCAATGGTATAACAGGCATCGGTTGGGACTTTACTTCACACCATTGATGTTTTTGAGTTAAAATGGCCGTTTTTAGTTAATTACCCCAAAAAAGGGTAAATATTCATAACTTTTGATTGACTTGGATGATTTTCTTCAAATTTTGCACAGGTTTAGTATCTTGACATGGGGACATAATTCAAGTTTGACTTTGATGTCACCGGGTAATTTACCCTGAAAATCAATGCCAAAAGGGATGAACAAGTATTTTGAGCAGTTTTTGTGTTTTCAATGGTATATTTGGTTATGTGTTTCCATTGATTTTTCGTATGAATTGTTCAATCTTTTGCCTGCAAGCCCACGTATTCCATGTCGATTTATATCCTACCTTTTCAAAGGTTGACTGCTAGTTATTATTATTATCATTTTATTTGACTTTGAGCTAGAGCTTTGAAATTTGGTACATATATAGCCATGGGTTAGTAGATTATTTTTCCAAAATATCTTTGACCTTGACCTTGAATTCAAGGTCACAGGTCATCTCAAAGTCAGTTTTTTTCAATTTTCAAAGTGGATTATCTCTCTTAATATTACAGTTACAGATTTAAGTCTAAGGAATCTTTATACAAACATGATTTGCTACATTTTTAGTGTAAGGCCATTTTTGTACTATGAGGGTAAAAGGGTATTTACCCCCTTTTGACAAAACCAGTTGCTCATGTTTTCAGAGAAAACTATAATGGCTAGAGGCTCAGTTTTTGCTGTAATTGATAGCCTGACTAAATACCCATGGTAAGTGGGGTTTTATATTTTGATCAGAGAAGGGGTTTTTCAGTTATGGCCGATTCAAAAATGGGTGTTTTGTCAAAAAAGTGAAAACATTTTTTAACTTTGGTTTGAATGGAGGGATTTTGATGAAACTTGGTGTGTATGAAGTATTCATGAATAGGAATCTTATCATGCAATGTAAATGATGTTTTGGGGTAATTACCCCAAAAAGGGGTAAATTCCTATAACTTTTGATCGACCTGGACGATTGTCTTCAAATTTTTCAAATGTTCAGTATGTTGACCTGGAGACATAGTGCAAGTACAATTTTGATGCTGTGGGGTAATTTACCCTCAAAATCAAGGTCGAAAGGGGTAAATGTGTTTTCTGAACACTTCTTGCATATCTAATGGCATATTAGGTATCAGTTGGGTCTTACCTTTTCAATGTAGGTGTTACAAGATAATAGTTGTTGTTTTTAGGTAATTACCCCCAAAAAGGGGTAAATAGCTATAACTTTTGATTGAATGGGACGATTTTCTCCACACTTTGCACATGTTCAGTCAGATGATTTTGAGACATAGTGCTTGTACGTTTTTGGTGTTCGGGATTAAATTACCTCCATAATCAAGGTGGAAAGGGGTAAATATGTATTCTTAGCATTTTGTGTATATTTTATAATTTATTAGGCATCAATTGGGTATTGCCCATCACTGTAGGTGTTACAAGATAAAAGTTTAGGTTATTACCCCAAAAGGGGTAAATAGCTATAACTTTTGATTGAATAGGATGATTTTCATCAAATTTTTCACATTATCAGTATGCTGACTTTGAGACATAGTGCAAGTACAATTTTGATTTTGTGTGATACTTTACCTGCATAATCAAGGTAGAAAGGGGTAAATATACATTCTGAAGCTAAAACGTTTGATTGTAGGGTTATTAATCCTCTTAATGATGGTCAAATTTGGTCAATATTTTGCCAATGATCCCAAATTTTTTCCCAGTCGATTTATATCCTACCTTTTCAAAGGTTGACTGCTAGTTATTATTATTATTTTATTTCACTTTGAGCTAGAGCTTTGAAATTTGGTACATATATAGCCATGGGTTAGTAGATTATTTTTCCAAAAAATCTTTGACCTTGACCTTGAATTCAAGGTCACAGGTCATCTCAAAGTCAATTTTTTTTAATTTTCAAAGTGGATTATCTCTCTTAATATTAAAGTTACAGATTCAAGTCTAAGGAATCTTTATACAAACATGATTTGCTACATTTTTCATATCTGGCCATTTTTGTGCTATGAGGGTAAAAGGGTATTTACCCCCTTTTGACAAAAACCAGTTGCTCATGTTTTCAGAGAAAACTATAATGGTTAGAGGCTCGGTTTTTGCTGTAATTGATAGCCTGACTAAATACCCATGGTAAGTGGGGTTTTATATTTTGATCAGAGAAAGGGTTTTTGAGTTATGACTGATTCAAAAATGGGTGTTTTGTCAAAAAGTGAAAACATTTTTTAACTTTGGTTTGAATGGAGGGATTTTGATGAAACTTGGTGTGTATGAAGTATTCATGAATTGGAATCTTATCATGCAATAAAAATGATGTTTAAGGGTAATTACCCCAAAAGGGGTAAATTCCTATAACTTTTGATTGACTTGGACGATTGTCTTCAAATTTTTCAAATGTTCAGTATGCTGACTTGGAAACATAGTGCAAGTACAATTTTGATGCAGTGGGGTAATTTACCCTCATAATCAAGGTCGAAAGGGGTAAATGTGTTTTCGGAACACTTCTTGCATATCTAATGGCATATTAGGTATCAGTAGGGTCTTACCTTTTCAATGTAGGTGTTGCAAGATAATAGTTGTTGTTTTTAGGTAATTACCCCCAAAAAGGGGTAAATAGCTATAACTTTTGATTGAATTGGACGATTTTCTCCACACTTTGCACATGTTCCGTCAGATGATTTTGAGACATGGTGCTTGTAGGTTTTTGGTGTTCTGGAGTAAACTACCCCCGTAATCAAGGTGGAAAGGGGTAAATATGTATTCTTAGCATTTCTTGTATATTTGATAATTTATTAGGCATCAATTGGTTCTTACCTTCACTGTTGGTGTTACAAGATCATAAAAGTTGTTGTTTTTTGGCATTTTGTAATTTCCCCCAAAAGGGGTAAATAGCTATAACTTTTGATTGAATAGGACGATTTTCTTCAAATTTGTCACATTATCAGTATGCTGACTTAGAGACATAGTGCAAGTACAATTTTGATTTTGTGTTATACTTTACCTGCATAATCAAGGTCGCAAGGGGTAAATAGATATTCTGAAGCAAAAACGTTCAATTGTAGGGTTATTAATCGTCTGAATGATGGTCAAATTTAGTCAATATTTTGCCAATAATCCCAAATTTTTTCCCAGTCGATTTATTCCCTACCTTTTCAAAGGTTGACTGCTAGTTATCATTATTATTATTATTATGAAATCAAGAATAGTAGAAAATACATTTAAAGAAAAATGTCTGCAAAAAATCAGAAGGGGGGCCATTGGACTTCTGCTTAATGCAGTTAATTCAGGGGCAGATATTGGCGGATTCAGGAATGATGTAGGGGGCTCAGGGCCCATGCCCTTTTAAGTACCCGATACGAAAAGTGACATTCTGAAGGCAAATATAAGTACAGTGGTCCCTGCCATAAATGACCTCTTAATAAGCGACCAGACCCCATTATCCGACCACACACCTTCTGCATTAACGATTTTCTTGATAAATATAATCCCAGTATGCGACCAACCTGTCTAACGCGACCAGCGACCGCTTATTCGATCATATTTGGTCCATTTCATCCTCTGAGACGACCAGCAAATGACCGAAACAAGCAGAAAAAGACCACCAATTCGTCAAGAAGCCAAGATTGTTAGTTTACATTTTGCGCCAACGAAAATTACTTCCACCCATTTTTGCCACTCCCATCACTGCTGGAAATACTTGGGCTGAAGAAGAAGTCAGATTGGTCGTTTTAGGTCATATATAAATTGTTTTGGTGTCGTTTTAAAGCATTCAGAGAGCTGCACATCTGATTGATTGCCTCTGTGGTTTCAAAAATCTTTATTTTCTGCATTGACTTAATTTTCTTAAATAAATATGAAGTTATTGGCCCGCCCATTTTCAATAGGATCCTCAGTGAAGTTAAAATTACTACCTTGGTCAAATCAGCCAATGCTTGTTGGCCTGACTTAAAAAAATACTTTTCTACCTTTCTTTAAAGGTGTTTTTTTTTCAACACTTATCAGAGACCACTTCTGTGTCACCTATATTTTTTGGTTGGTCTATGAACAGTTAAAATGTTCTTATAGAATTATCTCCATAATCTTGGTCAAGACCTGCTGCCTAGATCAATTTCAATACATGTCTGTACTTTCATAGATCTAACCCCGACGAGAGACTGTAACCCCACGAGAGACCGCTTGATGGCCGCAGAAGAGGCGGTCTTATAACGCAGGGACCACTGTAGTATGAGGATTGAGGAGGACCCACAAATTTCAAAACACATCTGGGCCCCACCCAGTTACCATATCTGGAGAATAAACAGGGCAAGGGGCCTCTTACTTAGTTCTTTATTAGGTCGTCAAACTCTGATGATTTTAAATTTTTTTTATATAGGCCAGAAATTCTATTTTGACCTTCTAAATCGTTTACATCACCCAAAATACTGTCAGTTTGGTTAATGCAATTTTGAGCTTTTTTGAGGGCTACACTGCGATTTTCTTAAATGCTGCTGTATTAAAGGCAGTTTCACATATTTCATTCAGTTTTTTGGCATCAGTCATCTAACACAATAGGTCAATGAAATTTTTTTTTGTTTGGTGAGTCACTCTATTTTTTAAGGATGAAAAATGCAATTTTTAGCTTGAAATAAAAAAGAACTTTAAAAAAAGTCGAAGGATGAGTATTAATGGTAGTAATGTAAATGAGGTGTCAAATGAAAGCAGAGAAGCGGTGCTAGGAGATGGTGCAGCGGCTTTTTAAAATATTTGATTTCAATGCCTTTTCCGTGCGGTTTTAGTTGAAACATTATTGGCATCTTTAATAGGCAAACAAAAAGTACACAGACCAAAATTCAAACAAATGCCTCCAGCATCATATAGTGTTACTTCTCTGCTTTTATTTGACACCTTATTTGCATTTCTAATGTTAAAATTCATCCCTCGGCCTCTATTTTTGTGTTTCTATCGTATTTTAAGCTAAAAATGGCATTTTTTCTATTAAAAAACACATTGACCCCCTAAAAAGAGATTTTTTTTCCTTTGACATAGTTACTTAGAAAAAAAATTTGAGTAAAACATCACAAATGCCTTTAATTGAGCATCATTTGAGGGCATTTCAGTGCTGTCCAAAAAAAGCTGAAAAGTGCATTAACCAACAAGAACTGACTAAATTCTGAAATACATTTTCGCGTCAGTTACCCGGCGCTCTTTCTTCCCCCCAAGGTCATGGGCCCGGTTAATACGGTGCTGCCTGTGGTGCAGAGCCTTGCTGTTTTCTGAAATAATCAAGTGGATGGGTTTGTTGATACAGGAGTTTGGTTGGGCTTCGTTGACTCGCCAAACCATGTGACTTTTGTGTTGCATTTTCCATCGGGGTTTGGTGTATTAACTAACGTTATCAGGTGGGTTAGTTGATACGTTGACATGACCTCATATGACGTTGGAAGAGGAAATGGTGCCTCAGTATAGAGATCACTTCAATTGAACAATTTTATTAATTCATGACAACGCTGAAGCCTGTAGAGCACCACAGATCCTACAAAACCTAGAAAATTGAGAATTTGATAATATTTGCAACTTCACCTGACATGAACCTTGACGATGCTATAGTTACATCTTTGACCGTTCTGCGCACAAGATGGGTGTTCAGCCAACTGATCGGACTCAGGTGAAAATGACTTTCACTAAAGAATGGCCATATTGGTCAAACAGAAGGTGAAAATGACTGTCACTGAGATATTGGTCAAACAGAAGCAAAAACAAGTTGGAAGAGTCCATGTCAAATCAAGTGAAGGCTGAGATCAATACATGTGGCATTCAACAAATAGCCATGCTGGCACTGTTAGACTTATCAGCACCCTTTGACACGATTTATTTCAATATTCTATTGACAAGACTGAAAAACAGATATGGTGTATGCAACTAACACTCTTTTTCAATTTGTTAAAGATCTATTAGGGCCAGAGAGAATCGGTTTGAAGCATAAAATCCAGAAGAAAAAGAAACATAAATTTGAAGCTGTTTTGATTTTTTATTTGGTACACTAAATTTTCCTCAGCAATCTTCGGTAAATTTATTTATATTTTCCAAAATGATTTAGTTGTACAAATACTGATTTATATAAATTTCCATCGGGATGAGGACATTTTTTTATTTTATTAAATCGTTTTAGACAATATTTTGCAACACATGACAAATAATACATGTTAAGGTGGCTCGCTACTCATGTAATATGGTAGTTAGTGCACATTCATGCGCAGCCAGGCAGGCCCTATCTATCGTAACGTCACCATTGAAGTTGATCTCTGCTGTCATCTTTTTTCAATTTTTATAATTGCATGGTACGGCCGCTTCGTTTGCGATTTGCTCCACTTCTATTGGGGGTAGAGACTTCTCGTTTGGAGCATTAGATTTGCTATGAAGAGGACTACATACAACCGGAGTTTCAGCTAGATACTCATAACAGAATTTTTTCACAGGTGATTTTCGGAAAGCAGGTCTAATTTCTCGAAAATGACTTTGTGACATAAATAACTTTGTAAATCAATTTCAAGTGTGGTAGGAAGGCTTGTCTGTATCATCATATTGTACCTTACTATTTTTGGAAGTAAATGACAAAGAAATACAAAATTCTATCTCGTCAATTTTTTTTAAGCACTATGTTTTATAAAAAAGTTTAAATTTTCAAAATCGAAACTTTTATTCCGAGCCCCTTGGAAATCCCTTTAAATTAAATATATCTTTCTGAAACTGTCATTATCTTTTCCACAAAACTGTCCTCTTTAATTCCATGCTTCTTTTATTAACATAGCATGAATGGCCACTGAATGGCATGGAAAACTTCACAGTAAAAAATTCACGAAAAAAATTGAGTTTTTTAGGTTTGCGTGGACTGACTTTCTTTTACATAACCTCAAATATTTTGAAAGAAAGGCTGGTAGCGACCACTTTCGTTTATATATCCTTGCTATAAACTATTTTTTGGATCATTTTAAACTATTTTTAAGAAATCCTATCTTGGAAAGTTCATGAGTATCGAGCCACCTTAAATTCTGTTTCTTGGTACGGTTTCAGCACTATAGTTAATTGATTTTAGAAACGTTTTTCTGCTTTGCACGGCCGTTTTATTTTATTTCTCTGGATCTAATCAACCTATATTTATCAAATTGAGACATAAGTGATTTGATAACTTATGATAACATAAGTCCAAAAATCATATGAAAGAGCTCTGCTGTAATTTCCCAACCTCTTTGTCATATCGCTAACTTTTCAATGCAACTTGGAACCTTCCGCTCTCTTATGAAAATTGCTAGAAGTGATTCCCATTTACAATAAAGGCGACAAACACAATGTGAATAACTACAGACCAATTTCTCTATTTCCTTGTTTTTCAAAGTTGATTGAAAGACTTATCCACAAAAGACTCCTAAATTATTTAACTCACAATAACATCTTATCTCTATCACAATATAAATCCACTGAACTAGCAATTTTGGAACTTCAAAATGAAATAGTTAGAGCATTATCAGTAAAAAAACTTTTGCTTGGATTTGTGAATAGACTTATCAAAAGCCTTTGATACCCTAGATCACGAAATTCTAATCAATAAATTAAAACACCTAGTGGAATTAGTGGAACTCCATTGAAATTATTTACAAGTTATTTACCAGATCGCAAACAGTTTGTATCTTTCAAAGAAAATTCTTCTATGCTTCTGAATGTTCCCCAGGGCTCCATCCTAGGTCCCGTACTTTTCTTAGTTTACGTTATTGACCTGAAAAACTCTATCCGAACATCTGATGCCATACTTTTTGCAGATGACACCACCTTGCTATTCACTGAAAAGAATTACAATACTTCAATTGAAAATACGAACAAAGATGTTTCAGCTTTAAAAAATGGTTTTCTCTCAATAAATTATCCTTCAACATAGAAAAAACAAATTTCATCCAGTTTGAATCAAAAAATTCAAATCACCGAACGAACTGTCCTGGAATTTTCATAAATAATAAATTGATAAAAGAAGTAAACCAAACAAAGTTCCTTGGAGTATTCATTGACAATAAACTAAACTGGAAATCACATATAAGCAACAAAACCAATCAAATTGTTAAAGTGAAAGCGCTATTAACACGTCTGAAGTATACACTTTCAACATTAACTCTCAAAACAATATATACATCATTAATACTACCACATATTATTTATGGATTCACAGCCTGGAGAAACAGTAAAAATAAAGAAATAAAGAGACTAAATATCATACAAAAGAAAGCCATTCGACATATATGCAAAGCACGCTTAAATAGCCACACAGCACCTCTGTTCAAAAAACTATCTCTATTAACGATAAACGACATTTTTACTCATAGCTGCTGTATGATTTACTTTAAAAATCAAGATTGAAACAATCGTTCATCCATACTTTACTAACCAGTTACTCACAAATAGATCAATACATTCCTATGAAACTAGACAACGGCATAATATACACCAACTCAATATCAAGTCAAACATCAACTCAAGGCCTTCATAATTCTAAAATCTCTAAAGCTTGGAATAGTTTACCAACTAACATCACTAGGACCTCGAACATCAGCCAACATGCCTCTCCCAAAAGTTAAGACGTCATTCATTGCCTCCTATCAAGAATCATGCACCACATGAAATTCTATCTTTTCTAGGATTTACTTTACTTGAGTCACTAGAAACGTTAAAAATACAATTTTAAGGTATATTGTAAATATTTGAAAAGAATGGAATAATTTAAATATATATATTAATTGGAAGCAGAACGCTCCTTTAACTACCTAATTATTATTACAAAACATCTTCTGACATTATTTGAATCAAAAATTTCTGTAAACATGATTGTCATTTTAGTATACTTGACTTTATGTTATAAATTTGTTATGAAATCGCTAACAGTTAACTGTTTTGTCATAGTGACAGTCTTAAGGCTACTAAACATTTTCTAATAAAAATAAATCCAGCACTTAAAATTGATTCAAATATTTTAAATGCCATACACAAGAATGCTAAAACTGTGATAATCTAGTCAATATTGTTGATATTTATCAGTGGAAAAGCTGGATCAAAATCTTGTTAACTACCTGTTGTTATTTGTTTAGAAAAGTAAAAAGTTAATTGTCTGTAGTTATTGCATTTATTTCCATCTAAAAATATAGTTAAACAAACAGTTCTTTATGACCAATTGTTTGTTTGATTGTTTACTGGAACAAATCAACCATCAACAACTAAGTACAACAACTCCAGAGATTTATAAAAAGAAGATTATGAACAGTTTAATCCAACTGTTTACAGTTAAACTGGAAACTCTAGGCCCAAGTCTCACGAGTAATATTACTCCTTGGGACCCTTCAGTGTCATAGATTTGAAATATTGATTCTTATGTACTGTCAATAATATATTGATTCTTATGTACTGTAATTACCTGTGTATGATGCTGGAAATAAACTCTCTCTCTCTCTCTCAAATTACATATAGTACAGATTACAAATCCAAAATTTCAAGACAATATCTCAAGTACTCTTGACAAAAGTATATTATTACTAAAACATGAATTTTCAGTTGAAGTTCAAAATCAGAGTTTTGATAAAACATGTTTTTAAGTTCTATGGCCATTTATTGTTATATCTCAGGCCCTAATAACACCAGATCTATCAAATTTGGTATTGCTTTCATACATATGATCCAAAATTTCAAAGCGATATCCCAAAAAAACTCTTGCCAAGAAAAAATAATTACTGAAACAAGAATTTTCAGTTTAGGATTACAAAATTATAGATTTGAGTCAACACAATTCTAAATTCCATGTCCGTTTAATTTTATGTCTCAGGACCTAACAATACCAGATCTATTCAATTTCCTGGTACTGTCACAACGATTCCAAAGGTTATGAATCCAAAATTTTTAAAGTGATATCTCTAATACTCTTGCCACAAAAAAAATATCACTGGAACAAGAATTTTCAGTTGATGTGTAAAATTACCAGAAGTCGCTTTTGTATAGATAGAAGTTGTAATAATTTTAAAAATGTGGCTAGACCTGGGATAAAAAGGTTATACCATGGGTAGGTGCAGTACATCTCAGTATACTCCCCTTGACCCCAGTACATTCCCTGGACCCTTTTGGTCTTGGGGAGTATACTAAGGATGTACTGCACCTACACATGTTATAAGAGGCCCTAGGCTGAACCTCAAAGTGAGGCCCCTTGCACAACCTGACCTAAGCCAAAGAAATTTCCCGGTTATTCCCGGAGTTCTCTATGTCACCAAAACTTTTGTACTTTACAATTGTCATAAAGGCAAACAAAATTATGTCAACAATCAAGCCCTCTCCTGAAAAATTGAGCAACTGGTGCTCTACTAGAATTAATTAAAATTCGCAAAAACCACAGATATTATAAAAATTGACATATTTATATATTGCAAGAGTATTTCAGAGATAATCAAGGAAATTGCAGCATAAATTTAGGAATTTTTGCAATAATTTTAGAAATGTTTACAATAATTTTAGAAACTTTTACAATAATTGTAGATTCCAATCATTGCGGAAAATTCCAGGTAATACCTGTAAAAAAATTTAGATTTGCCTTATCTTTTTGAGCTTATCTCACAAAATTTTGATGATTTTTCGGCCAAATTTCCTCAAGTATGGTTGACATTGTACAATTGACACCAAATAATAAAAGGAGCTATCACATGTTTACGTTTAATTATCTCTGGGAGCTTCCATGCTATTAAATTATTTTATCAAAGCCAATATGGATTCAGGTCAAAACATTCCACAGAATTAGCTGCCATAGAATTTGTAGATAAAGTAGTGAAAGAAATGGATAAAGGCCAACTTCCTCTTAGTATATTTTTAGATTTGTCGAAAGCATTTGACACAATAGACCATGACATTCTAATATATAAACTGAAATATTATGGCATCAAAACAAAAGCTCTAGAACTCCTAACTAGTTATTTGACTAATAGACACCAGTATGTCCAAATTGACCATATAAAATCTGAACCATCATTAATCACAACTGGTGTCCCTCAAGGATCAATTTTGGGACCCCTTTTGTTTCTGATTTATTTGAATGATATGTCAATAGTAAGTGACTCATTTTACCCTATTATGTACGCTGATGATTCTACTTTAACAACAACATTAAATAAATTTGACAGTCCATCTCTCAACATTTCAGAAAACATAAATAATGAATTAACAAAATATAGCACATGGCTGAAAGTCAACAAACTGTCCTTAAACTGTAATAAAAGTAAAGCTATGATATTTCATTCTCGACAAAGACAGGTTTTCTATCCAGAAGTTATGATTAATGGTTCTACAATTGAGTTTGTAGATTCCTTTAATTTTCTAGGCATCCATACTAATAATAATTTAAATTGGACATCCCATATTGACCACACTTCTAGGAAAATAGCTAAAGTTGTAGGCATATTAAACAGACTGAAACATTTCCTCCCTAGAGACATCCTATTAATGGTCTATAACTCTTTGATTGTTCCTCATTTAAATTACGGTGCTCTATTATGGGAAACTGTTTCTAATCGGCTGTTCATTTTACAAAAAAAAGCCATTCGGGCTGTCACATTAAGTAAGTATAATGCCCACACCGATCCGCTATTTAAAGAACTAGGTTTGTTAAAATCAAAAGATATATGTGCACTGCATGGTTTTAAATTTTGCTTCAGGCTTGAGAACGGGATGTTACCTGATTACTTTACCTCTCAGGTTTTTCAGAAAAGATCAGCTTCTCATAATTATCCTCTCAGAGAATCAGATCTATATACGCTACCTAGAATAAAACATGAATTTGCCAGACAAGCTATTTCTTATAAAATTCCATACATTTTTAACAGCATGAATCCTAATTTCAAAAACAAAATATATTCTCATAGTCTAGTTGGCTTCAAGCTTTATATCAAAAAGTCGGTCATTCAATCATATACTACATCATGTACACTTCAAAATTGTTACATTTGCAATAGAATATAATTTACTTAATAGTAGGCTACCCTTAATTTCTCTGTTATCTATAAAATACAATAGATCAATTATCAAAAATTAACCATTCAAGTTTTTTCCGAAAATTATATCATTCAACAACCACTGTTTATTTGCTTGCATGTACGGACGCTCCTCTGTTCTTTCTTTTTAATTTTCATTGGGGGTCACTTGACAACGAAATAATTTTTTTCCTAAAGTGGCCTCCAGTCCCTGTTGCTATATATTTTCTCTTACGATAACTCTATTTAATTTTTATAATAACTGTACTGGGACAATAAAAGATATTCTGATTCCTGATTCCTGATTCCTATTATATACAGTTTGCGTTTACAAATTGGGGCCCCTTCACATATAATGGGCCCAACTTGTCCTCTTTAAGTTTCACAATTTATTTTTAAATTTTAAGCAAATTTAATTTTTTTTTTCACCCAATGTGAGGCCCCCTTGAGGTGTGAGGCCCTAGGCTATAGCCTACTCAACCTAATGGGTAATCCAGGCCTGATCAGATGGGGCTGTTGTATTTCATGTCATATTTTCTCTGAATTGACTTCAGGAAAACATAAATAATGCAACATGATAATAACAAAGTTGTCATTCATATCACACTCCTCTTGGTACGCTGCATCAATTCCGATGAAGATACAATATGCAATATAGCAATTGCATCATATATATTGAGCACTTTTCACAAGATTTTTTCTTTAAATCCCATGGCTGATAAAGCAGGCATTTCCATCAGCAAAGTTGTTTCAAAAGTAGTTTATGTCCATCCTGCCATTTGTAGATTGACAATAACAACAATTAAGAGTGAAATGAAATAATTCCTGTTAAAGAGATAAGGTTGTAGTGGACTTCAAGATATCAATTCAAACATTTTTGGGCTTAGTCCAAAAGAACCAGTTTTGCATCGGAGGCAAGTATTTAGGTGAGAAAATGTATCCCCTCATGCCACTTTAATGTGCACAATATTTATGACATGTCACTTACACTCCTGTTTTTACCTGTTTAACAGGGTTTCTTCCGTGATCTACACTGCAAAAAATTCCAGTTAAATTTTACAGTTAAATTAACTGGCAATTTAGTTCCAGCTCTAAGAACTGTAAAAGTACTATAAACCTGAACAGGACAATGAACCGTAAAATGCAGATTGGTACATTGAACTGTAATTTTGCGGATTCAACAAAGTGATATTACGGTATAATGCACATATATAAAACAGTTTATTTAAAGTATATCTTAAAGTTATATCAACTGTCAAACATAGATATAAGAATGCAAGGAGCTGTAGAATGTACTGTAAAAATATGGATAGTATCTGTTATTCTTACTTTTGCACAAGCGTTAAACAACAGACTTAGCACGTGATTTAACTGTCGCATAGCTGTAGGGATGTACCGAAGCTGGAATCAGCTGAGAGAGTCACTGACTCCATGCTCGGCCTTTCTCATCTCTTGCTTGACAGCAGGGAAGTAAGTCCGTCGAATATACCCAGCAATTAGTTCGCACATGTTTGCTTACAAATTTCTGCCATAAAATTGATGGATATTTTCCAAGAGAACCAGGTGTCAAGTTTATCGAAGTATGTTCTATTCATGCAGACTGCGCTTGGGTCATTTTGGTTTTAATAGTGTCATTCTTTAGATCACAGCATAAGGCTCACACAAATGTCAATGTCACAAATAGATATGACAACTTTTGCATAATGACAGCATCTTTAAGATCATATGAATGAGGATGTTCCCTCACCTTCAGATAAGTTATAAATTAAGTTTGATTAACAGCTGAGTAAAGCATATTTTATAGATGGCCCCACATGTTCCATGGTTGAAGTCCATGTAATCTCTTGTTTATAGTTCCTAGTCTTACCAGGTGTATTGATTGTTTGGCCAATTCAAATGCTTTGTCTGCATATTACAAGTTGCCAATAAATTAACGGTTGAAGTAATTGTTCATCAACGTGAACTGAATGTTCAATGACTTGTTGAAGTAAATTTATCTTGGAGCCCTTTTGCAACTGACAAAGAACTGTAAATTCCCAGACAAAGTCTGTATAAAAAAATTCTGTTAAAATAACAATAACTTTACAGTTCTTTGAGCCACAAAAACACGGTCATTTCTTACAGTGTACAATAAAGCATTCAGACATTATGATACATCTTTTTGTCACTCCGGTTGGTTAATGTACTTTTCTGTGTTTTTTGTACAGCACTGAAATGCCCTGAAATGATGCTCAATTAAAGGCATTTGTGCAGTTTGACTCCAAATTTTTGGCTCCAGAAGTCTAAGAAAATATGTCTAGGGAAAAAAATTTTTTTGGGGGGGGGTCACTGTATCTTTTAATAGGAAAAAATGCTATTTTTAGATGAAAATCTGACAAAAACACTAAAATAGAGGCCGAGGGATGAATTTTAACAGTCAGATTGAATCGCACGACAATTGGACACGGTCTTTGCCCACAGTGTTTTGACAGCTTCTCGTTTTGATTGTTTGCCAATTGAAGCTCCTATATAAGCTCTCCGCGCCAAATTGGTGCGTCGCACTTTAACGAAAAGCTGCATGGAGCACATTCGTTAAGAACTAACATACCTGCACTACCTGGAAGCCACGCTGCCTGGCATCGTATTCATCCTTGATATCCTTGCAAGACCATCACGCTATAATTTGTTCGACTCAGCCTGTAAAGCTTGTGTATTTGTCTGTCACGTAGCCACAGTCCAGACACGCTCTGGGCCCACTGGCGTCAATTCTGCTACAGCAAGAAGCGGCCCCAGCGCTCTTGCTTTCAAGAGTTACAGCAGCATTTGGCAAGTCAAAAGCCATTTGCAATCTTCAGCAGTGAGTTACATTGTGTGAGCATAGGCAAGAGTTATTCTGAGTTAGTAGTGGTGGTCTGCAGGGTGGCAATTAAGTGAGTGTAATAGAAGGTGGGAGAGTGTCCTACGTCAGGCCTCCCCAGTGCGACGACTCCTCGCCCGGAATTTTCGACCGTACCCCGGCCAGTTTGGCAGTGAGCCAGAGCTTCACCAGTGCCAAATATGGGCAGGAATAAACCCAAGTGAGAGGTGTGGAAGCCCACGTTGGACCCACAGGACGAGGATGTACTAATGTCGACGATAAAAACGAGAAGCAGCGTCCTCCTGTCAAGTCCCAGCATGGACCGTACACTGTCATCAGTGAAGTGAGATCCCTTGAGCTTGAGCTGGAGCCGCACCACGTATCCACCCCCCCACGCTGTCTCCAGTACGTGGCGGCCCGTCCCGCTTATTCGACGCCAGAAATCACGGCCCCCCCACACCCCTCGTGGCCTACATCTTCAAGCGATCGTGTGGGAGCCCCTCCAACCTTGGCTCGTTCAACAATTCCAACCCACGGATGTCGGGATAACTTCATTGGGGCAGGATATCGTGACAACTTCAATAGTACGGAATTTCGGGATGTAACAATGAACATGGGTCATCGTGACCAGTATGTGGATTCTGGAATCGCCTGCGATCGCAACACAGTGCTCATGACAGGCCACCAGTTCCCCCGCACGCCACCATACCCATGGCCAATAACGCTCAGGCTTATGGTGCTTACGATAGACACCTAATGCCTCATTAAGCAGCTCAACCTGCTCGTCCGGTTCCCTTCACCAACAATAACATGTAACTCGAAACAGGAATGGAATTTATCCCTCCACACTCCATATCTGCAGCATTAAATGGTGAGTGCGTTTCATTGGAGAACTTTATCGATGGAAATGTTGATGATGAGATTAGGTCATTTGTGGACAAAAGGGCAACGTCCAAGTTAGATCTGTGAAGAGTAATATAAATATTGTTTCAATGAACAAGTGGTTTGAGGCTTGGCTCGTATACATGATGTTGCTCAGCAAATTCTCCGACTTTAATGTATTTATCAGGCCGCCAGATACATGGGTTTCATGATCAATGTCGCTCAAAAATTCAGAACCGCCAATGTCCTGTCTGATGACAGCAGGCACCGTAAAAGGCTAGGTCAAAATAGGAGCTTCGAATTCGCCAACTTAGATCATGTATTGTTCTCTGGTTGGTTAATGCACTTTCAAGCTTTTTGAGGGATACATTGCTGTTTCTTCAAATACTGCTGTATTAAAGGCAGTTCTGTATATTTCATCCAAATTTTCGGCATAAGGTTTCCAAGAAAATATGTCAAGAGAAAAAATTTTTTTTTCAGGCATGTCACTCCATTTTTTAATAGAAAAAATGCTATTTTTAGCTAAAATTATGAAGAAAAACTTAAAACAAAAGGCCGAGGGATGAATTTTAATGGTAGAAATGCAAATAAGGTGTCAAATGAAAGAAGAGAAGCAGTACTATATGATGCTGGAGGTGCTTTTTACAATTTTTAATTTTAATCCCAGTTCCATGGGGTTTTTGTTGAAACTGAGCCATTTTTGGCATCTTTATTGGTAAAAAAAAAGTACACAGACCAAAATTTTAAAAAGAGCCTCCAGGATCACATAGTGCTATTTCTCTGCTTTCATTTGACACCTTATTTGCATTTCTACTATTAAAATTCATCCCTCGGCCTCTATTTTAGTGTTTTTTATCAGATTTTATGCTAAAAATAGCATTTATTCCTATTAAAAGATGCAGTGACCCCCCGAAAAAAAAAATTCCCCTTGACATGTTTTATTAGACTCCTGATGCCGAAAATTTGGAGTAAAACTGCACAAATGCCTTTTATTGAGCATCATTTAAGGGCATTTCAGTTCTCTCCAAAAAAGCTGAAAAGTGCATTAACCAACCAGAGTTTGTTACTGCGTTCGAAAGTTGCTCTGCTAAGGCCGCTTCTAAATGTAAAAAAATGTGGAGGTCAGGATGTTGTGGGTCATGATTGTTCTAGGAGTAGAGGTAACCCAGTTAGAAGGTCTAATTTTCGTGGCTCAGGTCAACAAGGTTCAGGTCAGAGTTCAGGGTCAAGCAGAGCTGATGTCAGTGCAGAAATCTGCTTTATGTTCCAATTTCACAAGTGCAGATGGGCCAGCAAGTGCTAAAGGCGGTACGTGTGCGCCACCTGTAGTAAAGAGGAACAGCCTCAGTCAACCTGCCCCAACCAAAAATGTAAGTCAGCCCCCCTTAGTTCTCTGGTCGCCAGTTCTTAGTATCCCCTTTTGGGATCATTATCTGCTCCTGGTGTTCGACGACGTTCAGACTAGTAATATCATGGATTCTAATGTGAATGGAGTTAGGATAGGCCGGGCTCCAGCTGACTCTGTCATTGTCAGTCCCAACTGGCAGTCAGCCATGGAGTTCCGCTCCGAAGTAGCTGCTATCATAGAGGCAGACGCTGCATTAGGCAGATTGTATGGCCCCTTTTCCACCCCCCCCCCCTTATACAAATTACATCATCTCCCCCTTAGGGGCCTTTAGAAAATGCAACTCCAATAAAGTTCGCTTAAAACATGATCTTTCGTATCCAATTAGTGGCTTGGTCAATTCTCAAATAGACCCCAAAGCTTTCACGTTCAAGTATGCCTCAATAGATGATGCTGTAGATTTTATACTGGCAGTGAATGTCCAGTCTGTATTCATGTCCAAAATCAACTTAAGAGATGCATAAAAGCATATCTACATAAATTCTACTGATTGGCATCATATGGGCTTGTCCTGGAACAACTCGGCAGGGCAAGTTGAGTATTACTTTTCAAAAGTTCTAAATTTTGGGTTGCACTCTGCGCCATTTCTTTTCGACTCAATAGCAGGCCCCCTTGCCTCTCTCATGTTTTACCGTGGGGTTAGACCGTCTACGATACGCTATGTAGACGACTTTTTGATTGTAGCGCACTCTATTGCCGATTGTCAGTCTAATCTAGCCTTAATGCTAGAAACTGCCAGGTCAGCGGGATTCGAAATTCAGGACACTAAGGTCACCGCCCCAGCCCAAGTTTAAGCATACTCTGTAAGTGTGCCTTTGGGGCCCGAGTTATCAGAGCAGGAAAGCCCTTTTTAGCTATGCTCTTTTCCACTGCCAATTCTGTAGAATATTTACACTGGTTCACATCTATACAGACGCCTCGTCTCTGGGATTTTCTGGTTTTATGGATCAGAATGGTTCTATGTGTCATATACTGGGAGACATGAGTGGATGTTGCAGGAATCTATCAATTGGGGAGAGATGCAGGCTGCCGTGGCAGCTCTCCACACTTGGGGGCCACACTTTGGGGCCACACTTGGGGGCCACACTTGGGGGCCACACTTGGGGGCCACACTTGGGGGCACACTTGGGGGCCACACATGGGGGCCACACTTGGGGGCCACACTTGGGGCCACACGTTGGGGCCACACTTGGGGGCCACACTTGGGGCCACACTTGGGGCCACACTTGGGGGCCACACTTGGGGGCCCCTCCATTACATTTCATAATTATAGATAACATGACAGCATGTAGCATCTTTAATAGCGGTTATACCCCGGTTGCTCGTTTGATGTTCTTTTGTAGGCACTGGTTCATGATAATAGAGAAGTTTAACCTCAATGTAGCCCCAGTCTATATTTCATCTGCGGATAAGCTAGACGCCGATGATCTTAATAGGCTTAGAGTTTCTGAGTTTCTTGCTAGGAACCCTATGGTTAATAGAACCATGACATGGCCAGACGAGACTACTGATTTCTTCCTTTTAGGGCTGGACGCTCGTGCCAAGGCCTTTGTATCTGCCGGCTGGGCTCCCAGGACAAGATCGGCGTACGCTACTGCAGTTTCCCGTTATTTTTGGTTCGTAGAGATTTATCAACTTAAGCCATTTCCATTAGAGGAGATTTTAATTCTTAGATTTGTAGCATATCTCGCGGGGCAAGGGTTGACTAGCTCCACCATTTCTAATTATCTAGCAGGTGTCCGCTCATGGGTCATAGCGCTAGGGGGCGCTGACCCAGAGATTTGGACTCCCAGAGTCCACCTAGCGGTAAAAGCAGTGTTGAAATTCGACACACTACCCAAGCGAGTCCTGCCAATCACATTCTCGCTTTTAGATCGTATCATATCGACTCTTATCTATTCGCGGGAAAACATGATGTATGCATCAATGATCTCATTGCATTACTTTGCGTGTCTTAGATCCTCCAAAATCTGCTTGGACTCATTTACAGGTCAGGCCCCGCTTAGATCAGCTATATCCTTCAAGCCAACTCTTGGCTGCATGGTTTACACAGTGGCCTCCTCTAAGAACGCACCTGAAGGCTTCTCTGTCCATGTAGGATGCTCGGGTCACCCCACTTGTGCCTATTGCATAACTCGTCTTTACCTCCACACCTTTCCCACCACCCCATCTTCTTATCTTTACTCCATCTCAGGCGTCCCTCTGGATTACCCCACATATAACAATAAAATTAAAAAATTGGTCAAGTCAATAGGACTCGACCCTAAGCTTTACTCAACCCATTCACTAAGGGTGGGAGCTGCTACTGAAGCGGCAGGGGCAGGGATGTCATCAGAGGATATCCAGGGGCTAGGCCGATGGCGGTCGAATGCCTACAAGATTTATTTACGTGCCGCCCCCTCTTCATCAGCTAATTTCGCCACTCGCCTCGTACCTCATTAATTCCAGGCAGCGTGGCTTCTTAAAAAACTTGCACTTTACTAATGTAGGTTAACTGACCTTCATATTCAGGTCATTCACTCTGGCCGTTCGGGTCTTCACTACCCACTTGGCTCAGTTTGGGCAGCGCTAGAATGGCTGTTCCCACTAATCACAAATATCTATGTTTTCTGTCTGTGTGTGAACTCTGGTCTTCTGTGTTATATTGTGTTGTCCGGCATGTCTGTATTTGGTGTAATTGATTGTGTGTCTTTGTTTGCGATTAAACGCACTGCGACCGTCCTCTAAATTCATTGAGTTTGTTGTGTATGGTTCAATGGTTGCTTAGTATTTACTAAGGCAGATTGAACCGCACGACAATTGGACACGGTCGAGTGCTATGGGTTTTGCACTCCGCTCACTTTATTCTTTGCCAACGGTGTTTTGACAGCTTCTCGTGTTGATTGTTTGCCAATTGAAGCTCCTATATAAGCTCTCCACGCATAATTTGTGGGTCGCACTTTTACGAAACCCACCCCCTACTAGTACATTCATATATATTTGTCTCTACCCTGTCAGCGTGCCTCGGCGGTCCGGTGTCGGCCCGGCGTCGGTCCGATGTCAGCAACATCGGAGCGGCTTTGGGCCGACTTTGGCCCGCCGAGGCACGCTGATAGGGTAGTACCCAAAAATTTAAAAAGTGTTTATAAAAATCAAAATCTTTGTTCATGAAACCCATCAAAAACAATTGAAATGTATTAAATTTTGTGTATAATCAACTATATAATGTCTAAAAAATTTGTATTACCATGTCAAATTGTGTAATGGCCTCCACTTGTTTAGTTTACATGAAATACAGCTACTCATTGCCTACTTTAATAATTGCCTAGGTTTAATAATTATATATAAAGACACGGATTTTCAAATGATATTACCATTGTTTATTGCATAAATGTACAATTGTTTCGATGTATGAAATGTTCCACTGAAAGTGTAATAAGTGATCTGCTCATTTCTTCGAGGTCATCCGGTTCGATCGCCCAGGACAATGTTCTCTCAATTTCTTCAATGATAACCTTAAAAATGGACAATAATTTGTAGTAACAAATTTAAAAAGACTATACACAAGATGTGGGCAGCGCGAGCATGGCTGTTCCCACTAATCACAAATATCTATGTTTTCTGTCTGTGTGTGAACTCTGGTCTTCTGTGTGTTATATTGTGGTCTCCGGTATGTCTGTATTTGGTGTAATTGATTGTGTGTCTTTGTTTGCGATTATATGCACTGCGACCGTCCTCTAAATTCATTGAGTTTGTTGTGTATGGTTCAATACTATATGATGCTGGGGCGCTTTTTAAAATTTTGGTCTGTGTACTTTTCTATTGCCTGTTAAAGATGCCGAAAATGGCTCATTTTCAACTAAAACCCTGTGGAACAGGCATTAAAATCAAAAATTCAAAAAAGCGCCTGCACCATCTCCTAATACTGCTCCTCTGCTTTCATTTGACACCTTATTTGCATTTCTACCATTAAAATTCATCCCTTGGCCTTCCTTTTTAGTTTTTTTCACATTTTAAGCTAAAAATAGCATTTTTTACAATTGAAAAATATATTGACCACCCCGAAAATTTTTTTTTTTCCTTGACCTATTATATTAGATGACTGATGCCGAAAATTTGAATGAAATGTGTGAAACAACCTTTAATGCAGCAGCATTTAACGAAATGACAGTGCAGCCCACAAAAAGCTCAAAAGTGCATTAACCAACCTGAGCAACTTCCTCCTAGAGCATCAGTTTTAAATCTTTTGCAATGTTTTATTTTGTCATCCTGCATTGTGCAGAGTCGCGTTTTAAGGCCTATCTGAATAATAATGAAGCCATACAGCCAGATTTCATTGGGGTCATTAAATCTATTAAATGTAGGAATGGATGTATTGTGGCAGGCGGCAGCACTGCCAGAGACACTGTCAGAATGTGCCATCTAGTGTCATCAAGACTCCTCACCATGCATCAGTGATTCTGGGTCATGCAACAGTGGCTCAGTGCATTCTGGAACAGACCACCGAACAGCACACATGTCCTGCTTGTAAGTGCCATCCTGACCCCACGCCCAACGAGCTGCGACATTGATGTCAGAGTGGGATTTCTACAGGAAAATGATCTTCTAGACAAGGAAGAAGCCTCTACAAGCCGGTATTTGTGGTATTGTTCTTAGGGCCGCTCCCCTTAGGCAGCAGAAAATAGTGCTGGCCTGAGCTGAGCTGTCAGCCATTGGCAATCTTGAGACAAAATCCAAGTCAATCCTCCAAGATAAACAAAGATACTAACCAAACTCATTGATAATCTGAGAAACTAGTACCTATACTTCATTTCTGCCTAGTTATTTTGTGTTGTCATCTTGTAAATTTTCATATTTTTCCATTTCAATCTCCACCCCTCACCCATTATCATCCAATCAAAACATGGTCATCTGGCCCATCTTACTTTTTGAAGGCCTCTCATTCAATTTTTTATCTACAATAACCCTCACCATCCCTCTCTAATCATTCAAAATCTTTACCTAGTTTTTTTCAAAAAATTTGGTTTTTTTAATTTATTGAAATAGTAGCACACTTACCATTGTTTGAGTGCAGCAGAAAAGCTGATTGATTTATTTGGTTGCCTCACACCTGGTAGTGTTACTCATTGTGTTTTTGCATAATCTATTCCCAAAAATTTGTAGATAAAAAAAAAAATCAAAAAAATCTTATATACACCCAAATACAAAAAATATTTTTTTACTCTCCTTTTTCCTACTCCATTGTTATCCCCATTCATCATTCCTACTAATTCTACTGACTTGGTAATTTTGTTGCACAATTAGTGGGATATATCAAACAGTTATGGTTGTTAATCTAGACCTCGCCACTGAGGAGGAACTGATGATGCATCGTAGTGTAGACCCAGTCTCTGCCAAAGCCATAATAGACAGTAGGCCAATTACTACTTGGGAACAATTACAGTGCTGTGTACCTAAGTTGGCGAAAAGAGACATTTTGGCTTGGCACTAGAGAGGGGTAGTGACTTCGCAGATTCATGAATTCCAGAACTTGACTGTTGATAATGGTCTAGATGTTGTGACTATGTTTGATCCCCTAATTGAAAGCCAGCTCAATAATTTAAGCCAATTTGGTGTGTGCAATAAAGTTAGGTCCAGGGCAGGCGCATACCAGCCCATGATAATTGACCCCAATGAAGTTGACCCCTCGTCCATGGGTGGTGCAGGCCTCCCACTTGACCTTGATTACTCCCTGCTTGGTGCATGCCAAGCACCCCCAAATGCCCCCTCTTCTTGGGAGTCAAGTCGCACACCAATTAATGGCCAGTACGGGGGCGGCCCCGGGAACATCAACCATGCTAACATCAGATATGGAGAGTCGAAACCCCCGAAAGAAGATGCGGTCTTCAGAGAAAAGAAACGAAGATCCAAGTCCCGGCACCATCGACATGACTCTTCATCAAGCTGTGACTCTACTCATCGTGGTCTGCTTGCCATTGTTGAAGGACTGCACAAGCTCAGTGAGACACTTTGTATGACTGCTCGTGAACAACAGATAAGTCAGGAAAGGTTCTTCCAAAGCCAGGAGCGCTTATTGAACAATTTAGAAAGTAACTATAGAAGACATGAAGAGATTTTAACTGAGCGCAATGACACCTTCTTTAAACAAATGAAGGAGGTGGTGTGTGACGTGAGGTCTGCAAATTCTGGTGAAGTCATCGCAAAGCATGTGGCATCTACATTGAAGGAATTCCATACAGCATTAGCCATGAATGCTTGTCTCATCCAGGAATCTAAAGCTACTGTCCTTCCTGAGACTGTGTGTGATAGTGGTCCGGACCAAGATGACCATGAGGAAGTGGACCAGTCAACGCCAAGGAGATGTGAACACCACAAGAAGATCAAATGTGTGTTCCCCAGTGATGGTGTCTGCAGATCTCAACAATGCAAGGAGAAGAAGGACGTGAACTTAAATTGTGGTAGCGACTGTTCTTCTCGACAGTCATTTGTCAGTGAGAGTAATGTGTTATCACCAGGTGCTCGACGGAAGTTGGAATCCAACTTGATTGAGAATTTTGAGGGCAATCCACAGCTTTGGGAAGGTTGGAAGAAGAATTTCCTATTTGTGGCGGATGCAGTGAATTGGAATGACCAAGAGAGATTACTGATGTTACGGACTCATCTCCGTGGACCAGCCATTAATGCAGTGCTGAATCTTCCAGAAGCTACACTGAATGACTACAATGCAATCCTCAACTCCCTTGATGCGAGGTATGGAGCTAGCAGAGAATCTACAAAGCAACGGCTTCGTACTGAACTTGGCAGAGTGAAGCAACTGCAGAATGAAGACCTTGATGCATTTGCAGATAGAGTTTACGCATTGACCATCAGCGCCCATCCAAGTGACTTGAATGAGGCACACCTCCAACGCTATGCTGTCGATGCCTTATTGGGAGGCTGCAGGGACTCCAATGCTGCCTTCCTTGCTGCGATGAATAACCCTGCAACCATGACCGATGCTGTGGAACAAATGAAGAACATACAAGTCTACAGAAATAGAACTGGAGCCAAGTTGGTGACACGCCAGGTCTCTTTTGAAGATAGCAGACCTGCACTAAGTGTAAGGCAGATTTCGGCATCACCTATGCAGTGTGCCACCTGTGAGAGTTCAGGTCACAAGTCCCGAGACTGTGCCAGTAGGCGTAGAAGATCTCCATCACCTTTCCGCTGTTACGAGTGCCAGGACCGTGGATACTTTGTAACTGAAAGTGCAAATATGCAGCGACGGCCAGATAGCCAAAGTTCCGGAGCTCCTAGTTCTGAGAATGAGTGTTCCAGAAAAGAAAGAGGGAGAGAGAGGAAGAAGCAATTCCACCAGAGATCATCCCACAGAGATCATCATTCTTACAGTTCATCACCAGGAAGAGACTCATTGTATCACTCACACGGGGACAGTGAAAACTATATTCATCACTATTCGTCATCACATTTAAACTCCCGGCGGTAGACCTGTCTGGCCAATGGTCTACTGCAAGTGCTGAGGGCCAAGTGAAGATTAGTCACCCCAATGATGTCTCCTGCAGGTAGTATTTCTCCACTCCTGGTACAAGTGATGAATTGCATTGTGGCTTATCGGATGTGCTATTGAAGAAAGAAGAACATCTGATTTATCCGAATGAAGTGAAAGAAGATTTGTGCTCGTTTGAGAAGAAGCTGACTCCTGGTGGAGGTGTAGGCCTCCCTTTCCCCAAGACTGGTATTGGTGGAGCCTAATGGAAATTGTCTCCAAGGTCCTTCATTGCATACTTTTCAAGTCCTGTCCACTGGAGATGTAGGTCTCCATGATTTCCAAAGGAGTTGCATGACTCCTGACTTTTCCTGTTACTGAATTTGTCCTTTTGGTGATGCAGGTCACCAGTTTTTCCTGAGGAGCTGCATGGCTCCTTTTGCCCATGTTAAGTAGTTATTTCACGTGAAAGTGCCTTTTTCCTTTTTCCGATAGGAGTTGTATGGCTCCTGCTCCCTATTTTACCCCTGTTTTTTCTTGTTGTCCAGCGGAGTTGCATGACTCCGCACTATTTGTTCCACCTTGGTTGGCTGCCTGAAAAACAAACCTGGGTGGAAGGTGGAAGCGAAATAATCGATGCCAAGAAGTTGGAAGAGAGGCAAGTGGTGAGCCGCAGAAGGACCTAAAAAAAAACCTGGGTGGAGTGTGGCAGGCGGCAGCACTGCCAGAGACACTGTCAGAATGTGCCATCTAGTGTCATCAAGACTCCTCACCATGCATCAGTGATTCTGGGTCATGCAACAGTGGCTCAGTGCATTCTGGAACAGACCACCGAACAGCACACATGTCCTGCTTGTAAGTGCCATCCTGACCCCACGCCCAACGAGCTGCAACAGTATGCAACAACTTCATATTACACTATTGCCTTCGAATACATTCTTCTGCCGAAGTCTTCATGACGATATTACAGACGGTTGTTGAGATAATCTGAAAAGTACATTGAAAAACATGCATTTTTCACTAATTTAGCATGACATAACATTTTTCTTCACTTGAATTATTTCAGGTTTATGAAATTTGACATTTCCCATTGCCATTTTCTTAATTTTCCCTTTATCTCTATATCATAAGGCTTCATAAAATTATGGAAACAAGTATATCGATATGCATGTGTTGACATCATTCAGTTCTTTGTTGGTCAACCCGTCCATCCCCGGGGGTGGAAAATGTGATTTTCAATTTGCCATAGCATGATCACTATTATGATTGCTTCTCGGTTCAAAGACTTTTGAACCCCTCATTTTTGGTATCATCCTTTCCATGGTATCCTTTTCATCGCATCCTTTCCATTCCATCCCACCCTTTACATCTCATCCCCTCCACTTCATTGCCTCATTCTCAAATGTTATATTTGGATAGAGTAAGCATTGTGCATCTCTAAGGTTCCAATAAACATGTTTCTTTAATTTTTATTTTTTTCCGTAACTGGCATAAAGCCTAGATTATTATGATTTTTTATCTCAGATAAGAAATACATGTAAAAGTTCATTAAAATTTTGTGCTTAATAAAGGTAATTTTTTCTCTCTTTGTGTTCAAAGGTTGACATTGTATAATTGAGTAAAATTTGAAGCTTCCTGATCTGGGATGTTGTAATTTCCCTTTTACGCATGTCAGTGGAATCTTTTCGCCATTAAGATCTAGCATCAAATTTACTTTTGGAGCCTTTCATGCTTGTGAAAAATTTAGTTCATGAAAAAATTGCTACAATTATGAGGTAACGTGCACGTGTCACACGCGTAACGCAAGGAGTACTTTCATGTGGCAAAAGCCATGAAAGCTTGGATTTTAACCTGGACTGGCTTGAACATATTAAATCTGTGAAGCTTCAATAAACTATGAACAAATACATGCTGGTGACTGGTACTCGGTGGTAAAATACAAAATTTACTTTGTCGTACGCATAACGGTTGAAAAATATAGATCATATTTAAATTTTATTATTGTGTAAATAGTGAATTAACATTTAGTTCAGTTTAAAAAAATACATTTTAAATTTTGATCATCATGTTACACTTTGGCTTCATTATTTTTGAGATAGGCCATAAGGTAGAATCAGGCCCTAGGCTGAACCTCAGTGTGAGGCTTAGGGTGATGCAAAAAAGTGAAGTTTTGAAATGTTAATGGGGCACCCCCTGAAATTGTTCCAATATGAAAAAAAAATTCAGTAAAAATGTTAGCTCAATCGGACAAAAATTAGAGGGTGCTACAGCATCATGAAAATTAGCATTAGTATTCAATGCAAAAAAATCCAATCATTTGGCATGTAGTGGGTTCAACTATACCTGGTGCACCAAAACAATGCGGCATGGTCATAATTTTTGGGTCTGGTTGTCAGAACAGCGGATCAAAGCAAATCTGGAATATTTTTGACTTCTCCAAGCTGCTACCGGCAGACTAACAAGGAAAAAATTGTCAATAACAGATTCGTGGTATTTAATAACATTACCAGTTTAAATGTCACTGTCATGAAAGTTACTTTAATAGATGGAGCTTTAATTTGAATACCAACACTGCTATACTCTGACCATCTGATCCCGTTTAATAAGCTTATTTGTCATTAACAATTATTTGCGATAATTCTCAATATTCAAAGCACTGCTGTAATACTGTGGAATATAGCAACACAGTGACGTTGGTATTCAAATTAAAGCTCTTTTTCTGTTTTATATGACGGTGTAACTTAAATTTGTCTGGCTATGTTCCTGGTTATGTTAATCCATACTGCTTTTGACCTTATTGCGGTAAAAAATCGTGCAAAATTTGTTGCTTTAGGAGTGCCCTGTGGTCTTAAATGACTAGATAAAATATTGGGAAAATATGAATGGATTTGTGAGGAGAATAGTGGAAAGCTTAAATAAGAAAACAATTACCATCACTCTACTTGTAGCACATAAAACTGAGATTTCCCCACGGGGTAGAATGTTCTGTTTGTATTAATGTTCTATTCCTCATGTATGTAACAAATTAGCACTATATAACTGTCACCATTATAATTGTCATGATATCTGTACATACATGTGTAAATTCCCAAATAAATTCAATTCAATTCAATTCAATTCACCCATTGCAATTCAATGTTATATTTTTTATATTTAATAACTCTATAATTTTAAATAATTCGATTTTCTTTGATTGTACCGCGCTTGTGAACAAATTTGTTTTGGAATGAGCGCTTTATAAGTAATAAAATAATAATAATAATAATTTCAAATTGCGGTAGCACCCTCACATATTTTGGGGGTGCTCCATTGAAAATTCAAAAGTTTATTTTTTTGTGTGCAATCTGCATCACCCTAGTGAGGCTCCTTACTGTACCTGACCAGAGACCGCTAGTCACCGCAGATTTCTGTCTCATTCACACTTTCTGTTTGTGAGCTCAGCAATGTCTCCCAAGCAAATTTGTAGCTTAAAATTGTTGTTTAAGCCAATAAATGGATCAATTCCAACCGGAGAGCAAGCGTGGCAGAGTGAACAATGAGTGGTATTTAGGTTTGAGTTTTATTCCTGGGTGGTAGCACCAATAAACCTTGTAACAAATGAAACAAGATCTTCTGTAGATGACTAAATATAATCACAACTAATATCAAATCCATCTAACAACAATTGAGTTAATAAATAATAATCTATACCAATGACACCTACCCTGAGTTAGGCGTTATAAGGAAAGGTCTAACACTCAGTAGTCTACAGCTAAGCTGCTTTCAGCAACCAGTATCTGCAAATGGTTGATGCAGACTTTCAGAAATATGATACAACATAATGAATGATATTAAATTAATTAAAATAGAACAAGTGCTCACCTTATAATCATGATGATTGCTTCAATATCCAATTATGACAACAATATCAGGTAGTGATTGTCTTAATCTTTCAATGTTAAGAGAAAGAATGAATTCCACATCCGATTCAGTAAAAGGTTGTGACACCGTAAACTATACACGACCAACAACAGATGACATCAAAGGGTTTTCTAACAATCTTTATTACATTTACCTTTAACACAATGCAAGCAATACCATGTAAAGTGAGACCTCCTGATGAAAGAAACATAAAATTAATACAGTAAGACCCTGCTACAGAAGTCTTCCATACAAAATTATAGTTAATTCCATTCTGTAGCCAACCAGAAAGAAATCAGTATCTGTTATACTCCAGGTTCTACTTGATTTAATATACATTTACTTGGTACGATTTTATGAGAATATGCAACTCCTCTATTATCAACTGTACTATTTGTGATCTCAGAAATTTGGGTGAAACTTTTTACCTGTTTTTAAAAATAATCATAGAAATACATTGTAACTAAAAAAATTTAAAAAATACTTGCAATAATCATGAAATTATCTGCAATAAATCTGACATATGAGCGAAGATAGCCAAAAAATTTATGAAACTCGAAGAAAAAAAGGGAATTTTTACATGTTTCTAAGTTAATAGCACATTTTCATTGTATTATTTCACAATATTTCTGAGAAAATCATAGAAATTTCACACATTTTCACACTAGTAGAAATTTTAGCAATAACTTTAAATCATAACATTAAAGCTGAAATTTGTAAGATAACATAACTAATATGCATATCATAATTGCAGAAATTCCTATGGTAATTAAAAATATTCCTCCGATAATAATTGCCAAAGTATATATGATTATTTCAGAAATCTTTGGTCTTTGTGTATATTTCATTGATATTAAATGCAAATTAATTTGAGATCACATGATTGGTAATGATAAATTGGGAGGCAATTAGGGTGCCTCTTAATATTCTCTGTGGCCAAATTGTCCTCTTGATTTTTCGACTGTGTACTCTGGTTGGTTAATGCACTTTTCAGCCTTTTTGGACAGAACTGAAATGCTCTTAAATGATGCTCAATTAAAGGCAATTGTGCAGTTTTACTCCAAATTTTCGGCATCAGGAGTCTACTAAAACATGTCAGGGGAAAAAAAATTTTTTTTCGGGGGGGTCAATGCATCTTTTAATAGGAAAAAATGCTATTTTTAGCTTAAAATCTGATAAAAACACTAAAATAGAGGCCGAGGGATGAATTTTAATAGTAGAAATGCAAATAAGGTGTCAAATGAAAGAAGAGAAATAGCACTATATGATCCTGGAGGCGCTTTTTTGAATTTTGGTCTGAGTAATTTTTTATTCCTAATAAAGATGCCAAAAATGGCTCAGTTTCAACTAAAACCCCATGGAACAGGGATTAAAATTATAATTTCAAAAAAGCGCCTGCATCATCTTGTAGCACTAATTCTCTGCTTTCATTTGACACCTCATTTGCCTTTCTATCACTAAAAGTCATCCCTCGGCCTTTTTTTGAAGTTTTTCTTCATATTTTAAGCTAAAAATAGCATTTTTACTATTAAAAAAATACAGTGCCCCCCCTGAAAAATTTTTTTTCTTTTCCTTGACATATTTTCTTGGAAGCCTTATGCCGAAAATTTGGATGAAATACACAGAACTGCCTTTAATACAGCAGCATTTGAAGGAATAGCAGTGTAGTCCTAAAAAGCTCAAAAGTGCATTAACCAACCAGAGTACAAATTTAGGCAAATTCAGCTGCTTTTTTTCACCCAATGTAAACCCTCTCCCCCCCCCCCCGAGGTGTGAGGCCCTAGGCTGTAGCCTACTCAGTCTAATGGATAATCCAGGCCTAATTTGGAGAATGATAATACTGGTAATCGGCAATGAAATTAAATAAACACTTTTTCTTATAGGTGTAGTCCATCTGCAACCCTTTTGTTCACAAAAAAGTTCTGGCTGAAGAGCAGATGGGAATTAGGATATCAATGATACTAATTGACAAAGTTATGGAGAACTGAGCGTTGGCAAAATTGGTCTATAATGAAAAAGACTTCTTTAAAAAAAATGAATAGTGGGTAGGAATATATTATATTGCCATTTCAAGATTAAATTAGGATTCCCCAGTTCGTAATACATATCTTAGACACTAGTGCTTGTCAGATTTTCATAAAAAATCTAAATTGACGATCTGCAGGATGGTCACTAATTTCTGCATATTAAATTAACAAAATATTTTTATGCACGCAGTCTCTGGAATATCATGTTTATTTATTTAGAAGAAGAAGAAGAAGAATATAATTTATGTACTTTTTATTGCTCAGTGCAGGCATATCCTTTCGCTGCTATCCTTATAAGTCTTTGATGTGTTATGTGGCATGAGAGTTCACTGCTTTCCATGTCGTTAATTTGAATTTAATTCTTGAAGAGATTGGTGACCAGTGTATTGCAGTTGTTTCCTACTTTGATGGAACTGAGTGAAACTATCCTTCAATTACAATGAGTTTTGGGCATACTGAAGATTATCATGTCGTTTTTAAATGTTTCTTCCGCAGATGGGGAAGATGTGCCAACGGTAGTAAAAACCAACATGAGTTACTTAGCCCGTGAGTTTGCTGAGAGAACTGTCCAGAAGGCCGTGAAAATGGAAACAGGCACCAGGAGTCAATACATCACGGAAGAGTTAAAAAAAGCATTAGGTGGCGAATGGACTTGTATCATCTCCGGTGATTTAACCGATAATGCGAAACTCGCTAATTTTGATAAATTCATCCAGTTCTATTATGGATACAAAACGATCTTTGTCTACCGTGGTTACTTTAAGGGCCATCCTCTTTTTGCTTGGCCTTATATGTAGGGTGCATCTAAAGATATGAAAGTTCAAGATAGGGCAACTTTTGCCTATCAACATTCATTATTTCCACAGTTACACAAATTTATCTTGAGAATTTGGCAAAATAAACACATTTTTCACACACAAATATCCCACCATTATATTAATCTACCACCACACGGGCTGTAATGCATCTCATATTAAAAGCCATTCAATTCCACATTTTTTGATATGCTGACTGACCTTGAATGCCCAGTCAAAACAGGTCGCTCAAGAAATGTGATTGTGAAAATGAAAACATACGATATGAAAGTCAAAATACTGAAAGCCCGTAAAAATCTGCGTAAAGACAAAGAAGCCATGAAGAATGAACGTAAAGCTGAAGAATTTGATCCTGAAATCGAGACAGGAGAGTCCGGAGATGAAGATTCAGAAGATGAGACTGAGGACTACTCAAGTGTATTCATCAATGAAGATCTGACAAGAAGGAGATCACACTTACTGTGGCTTGCTCGACCGAAGAAGAAAAATAACACTATCATATATTAGTGACTGCTGAAAATTATGATTAAGGACAAACTCAATCAAATCAAGCCAATCAAATGTGAAACCGATTTTGAAATGTTCCTTTAAGCTCTGATGTTTGTGTACATGTTCTCTCTTTTCATTTATTGTTGTTGTTGTTTTATTAACCTCATAAAACATATCTGGGTACTGCAACACAATTTTGCTTATTCCAATGTTATTTATCTATTGATATGTTCCGTTATTATTATAAATGAATTCTATTTAATGATTAATTTCTCCTATTTTAATTTTATTATTGTATCGTGGATTCCTTAGATGAGTTTCACTACCATTTTTTAATGTTATCAATGATGAAGATCTTTTGGATCTTGGACATGATAATTCTCTATCATGTAATGTCATGTTTAATCGTAAACTTAACCTATTTGAACATAATGATATTGATAATGTGTCACCATTGTATGACCTTGACCCTGATCTTACCATTAATCAATTTAGAGAAAATGTATCATATGTACTAAATCAATGTAACTATTATTCAGAAGAAAGTCTTGTACAAACTGATCCTAAAAATGACTTTTTCCTGTATCATGCAAATATCAGAAGTCTGCCTGCTCATAATAGTGAATTTCTATTAAGCCTACAAAATGTCAAGCCTCGTTTCAATATTATTGGTCTCTGTGTAACTTGGTTAACTGAACATAACTGTGAATTATTTTCTATACCAACATACAGAGCTGTTCATAAAACTAGAAATAACTGAGGAGGAGGAGGTGTGTCTTTGTACATTTCTGAAACAATTGATTTTCTTGTACATGATGATTTTAGTATTGTTTTCATTGATGTAGCAGAATCTGTGTTTATAGAAATAGATAAGTCTGTCCTGAATACAACAAGCAACATCATAACTGGTAAGATTTATAAACTCCCTATGCCTGTTATTGTATTTAGTAATTGCCTGGATCAATTACTTGTGCAGGTTAGCAGAAGTAAATAATTATGTTATATTATGGGTGACTTTAATATTTACTGAATACTGATACTCATCCTCAATCTGCTGATTTTCTACAGTTTTATCCCTTTGATATCTAGACCAACCAGATGTAATGTAGACAATACTACTCTTATTGACAACATTTTTACAAATAATCTACTATCTTTAGAAAAGGAATCATGTAGTGGTATTCTCTCTCAAAGTATCCCCGACCATTTCCCAAATTTTGTACTAAATAGTTTGAAATATAAAAAAAAATCAGACTAGTCAAATTATATACAAAGAGCTTATTACTCCTCAGAATACAAATAAGTTTTAAATTAGACATAAATGGGATGATGTATTAATGTGTAATGATGTCAATCAGTCAACAAGCATATTTATAGATCAAATAACCTACTTTTACACAAGATAAGTTCCCCTGTTATGAAAATTGTTGTTAAACCTAACCACAAACCATGGGTTACACAGTGTTTACTTAAGTCAATTAAAAGGAAAAACAGTCTGTACAAAGCCTACCTCAAAAATCCAAGTGACATCCCTAAATTAAAATTTTCGAAGTACAGAAATAAACACATCTGGTTCGTATAAGTGAAAAACGCTATTATACAAATTCTCTCGAAAAACATGTGCATGATTTGAGACAATCATGGAATGTTATTAATGAAATATTAGATCGTAACAGAAAAACTGATGCCTTACCTGATGTTTTCCAATCTGATCAAATCGACATAAAAACATTGCTAATCACCTCAATAAATATTTTACTTCAGTAGGTAGTGAGTTAGCATGTCATATCTGATCTACCCCACTAGATCCATTACAATACATTCAACCTCATAACCAGTGCTTTACACCTCGTAATATAAGCGAGGATGATTTAAAAAAGATATTTTCAACTTTAAAAAATTCTGCCCCAGGTTATGATGGAATTTGTCCCTCAGCATTAAAGAATATTTCCTGATAAGCTAAAAGTAGCTTTAATTACTCCTATCCATGAACAAGGCAATGAGCAATTGCTGGCAATTATCGCGCAATATCAGTTTTGAGTGTTTTCTCCAAAATCTTCAAAAAATTAATGTATAATCAATTATATAGCTATTTAACTGTGAATAATCTAATCTACAAGCATCAATATGGGTTCAAAGAAGAGAACTCAAGAGCACTCACCTGACCATTCAATCTTACTACGTAAATTATCACGCTATGGTCTTGAAAATACATCACTGTTGTGGTTTACTAGCTACCGTATAATAGACGTCAAAAGGTAAAATATAACAGTAGCATTTTGTCAAGTTATGAAATTATGAAATGTGGTGTGCCTCAGGAATCTACCCTGGGGCCACAGCTCTTCTTATTATATATTAATGACTTGCCCCTAGTGAGTGACATCTTAACTTTTGTTTTATTTGCTGATGATACCAACATATTTTAGAAAGGCAAAAACTGATCCGAGTTAACTGACACCTTCAATGTTGAACTAAATAAACTCTAAGACTGGTTTGCAGCGAACCAACTTTCCTTAGATGTAAATAAAACTAATTGTATTAAATTCAGTAATGATAGGACTAATTGTAACCTTAGAATTAAAATAGATGACAAAGAAATTGCTCAAGTAGAAGTTATTAAATTCTTAGGTTTTTATATAGATGATAGGTTGACATGGAAATACCACATTAATTATATCAGTAATAAAATCAGTAAATCTATTGGTATTCTGTATAAAGTAAGATATACTCTCAACCGACAGTGGATATTAAATCTTTACAAAACATTTATAGTACCTTACTTGAACTATTGTAATATTGCTGGGCTTCAACTTATAAAACCTTGATTAAACCACTAATTGTTAAACAAAAAAGAGCCCTAAAAATTGCTTTAGATATGCACCATCTCACACCTAGCGAAGTAGTATTTAACACTGCGAAAGTTATTTCTGTTTATGAAATTAACTCCATTCATGTCTATTTTTATATATAAGTATGTAAATAGTTTGCTTCCCTTAAGCTTTGTCAATATGTTTATCCAAAACAGAAACTTTCATTCATTACAAACTGGAAATTCTCAAAAGTTTTATTTACCATTTCCAAGAATAGAATTTTATTTACCATTTCCAAGAATAGAAAAATTTGAATTCTCAATAAAGTTCAGTGGACCATCAGCCTGGAATTTACTTGCTGATGACATTAAAAGTGGCGATATTTTTTTGCATTTTAAGAAGAAAATTAATAATCATTTTTTTAGTAATAGGAACATCTAATCATCTTTTGTTTATTTAATCTGTATTAATTTGAAACAACTGTTTGTACCTTTGTTATTGTTACTAACATGTTTTTTCTAAAATAATTGTTAAAATGAGTTTATATTTCTTTGGTAAAGTCTGCTTATTCGTGTGTAACTATTTTATTAGGCTAACAAGCCTCTAGAGGTTTTATGCCTACTAAATTATGTACCGCTGTATGTACTGCAATTGAATGATCAATAAAAAATTTAAAAAAAAGGCCTTTGTTTACCATAATTCCCATGAGGTCAAAATTAACATCATATTTAATAACTTCATCATTCATTTGGTAACATTCACTAGTTCTGCATTTATTGTTTCAGAAGAATGGTTGAACATACCTAAAGTTGCCATCAGGGTAGTGTCATCTGTATATATGATAGGATAAAAGATATTACTGCAGTTACTTATATCATTTATGTAAATAATAAATAGGAGTGGCCCTAATATAGATCCTTGTAGTAATTTTCCTGTGCTCACTCTAGGGTTAGATTTTGCTTAGCAAAAGTTGCTAATCGAGCAAAATTTGATTAGCAAATAAGATTTTACTCTAGGGTAAAAACCTGCTAATTTTGCCGAAAAACACTTCCAAATTGTTCGCGTCTGCTAAAACTGCACTTGACCAGAAACTGCGAGCATTTGCTCGCGCAATCACCTGCTATGGCATTTGAAAAACATCCTCCTGTCTTTATACTTTAAATGTGTAGACTATTTCTAAATACTTCAGTATTGTCTTTAAGATGTGTTTGTTATTATTTTCCAAAGAGAACTATCTGCAGGTGTCTTTAGACTTTTATGTCACATATGCTGTCACTTCCTCCAAACACTGAAACTTGAAAAGTACCAAGCTATTGACTGTTCTCTAAATTATGGAAGTGACTGTGACAACATTAATATTTCTGGTATGAAGTCAAAAACCTGCTTGAATAAGCAAATTCCTGGGCATCATGTTATAAATCTCAAAGATTGCCTGATGAGATTTGTACAAAAATGTGTCCACGATAAATATTAAATAAGCAATAATTTTTCTTTGAAAGAAAAAGGTCAGCAGCATATGACAACTTCATCTATAGTGCAGTGTAACAACTGCGATTGACTGAGTTCGAGAATTTCTTGAGAAATTCCAAAATCAATGAGGGGGCCAGTCTACTTGGCCTAAATTATCCATGATTATTTGCTAATGAAGGTTCCATGTGCTGAGAATTTGCTGCCATGGTAAAGAAAAGGCATTATAGATTCATATGTGATAGGTCGCAAATCATGTCTGATAGGACAACTTCAGTTCTACCTGGTTACTCACTTCAGGTTGTTAAAAAAAATCTCCATTGACTCTATGCAAACATACAAAATTATAGTCAAACCTTGAATTAACTAGCTCTAACTACTCTTCAACCTCATTTAACGACGACCTCTCTAATACGGGCACCTCGCCATTAAGGCCACAAAGGCCTGGAACCGAATATTTTCTCTGTCTTTTATGCTGAATAAAACTTCTCTAATGCGGGCACCTCATTAATACGACCACCTCGCAAATACGGGCACTTTCTGGGGGTACAAGAAGGCCTTTTTGACCTCTCCAATGTGGGCAGTGGTGTATTAAGCCCAGGTCTGATAGGCCAACTGTTGTATCAAGCAGAAATGCGGATCGGCGACATGCTGTCTGACCGTGCGTTTGATTAACTTCACTGCAAAGACAGTAACTGTTTCACAAGCCAATTGAAGTTAAAAAAGCTGATTGTGTGAATTAGGAGTTTAATAGCAGTCCAATCGGTTCCTGATTGGTATTAAAGGGCACTTTCTGACTAAAGTTTTCTAAAGTGCAATCGATACACTGTTCCCTGAATTGTCATTGAACATATCAATCACATGCATGAAATTATTGCCCCAGTGTATTAGATCAATTTAATGTGTCACAATTCTTCAGTTGGGACAGGTAGCTGAGCAATCATGCACCAGCCAGTCTAAGCTGCTCCTCCAGTGACTTAATGTAAAATTAAGGCAAAAATTGGCAAAATTCCAAATTATTTAATTCCCTGTGATGTTTTAAGCCACAGAATGATTATTTCTTAAAAATTATTATTTTTTGTCTCGCGCTGGAGATATTTGGATCCTCGGGAGGCAAAGTGAACCAACCCTGAATTTTGGTATTTCCATGTTTCAATGGTTTTGGGCATAAAATTGTGTCCTCTATCTGATGGTTAGTTGACCTACCTTAATTTCTTATAGCAAGGCTATTTTTATGGGGGTGTGAACCAACCCAATGTTGCCAAAACTCAGTTTAGTCACAAGGCAGAGTGAACCAACCCATGCATCTCAAGGCAAAGTGAACCAACCCATGCATTTCAAGGCAAAGTGAACCAACCCAAGTTTTGATCATTATTGCAGCAATTCCACTCCTCAGATTGAGGCTGATTAATTAATTTTCAACCAAAGACTTTAAGTACCCTCCCTGGTTGGTATTAGGTAATTTTCAACCATCTGGCTGACCAGTATAGCCGTTCATTGGGTCGAAGATTCACTTTAAGGTCAAGTGAACCAACCCAAGCAACCATCATTTTGCGACAAAGTGAACCAACCCCATATTTTGAACTTTCTCTGATGAATACACTCTCCAGAGTGAGGTTAATTAATTCATTTGCCACCCTGAAGTTGTGATGGTCATGAAAGATCTTAAACTAAGTGCAGTTATTTATTTATTTGGCCAATTTGACCCAAAATACAGTGCAGCTTCAAGCAAAATATGGGTTGGTTCACTTTGCCTTGCGATGGATGTTTTCATTAAAATCGCCATTTTTCCATGTGAAAAAAATTTTAATCAGCAATCTGTTTTTAAAAATAGTTAATTTCAAAAGCCCAAATCAGGTTGTTATCATTGTAAAACATGTATCTGAAATAACTTCAAAACCATGAGCATTACAAATATGGTCAAAACTGTTCTTGCCATTTCCCGAAATTTTGAATTTCAGGGTTGGTTCACTTTGCCTCCCGGAGATCCATTTTTACCTTCATGCCATTTCAGGGCATTATAGGCCTATAAATAGCCTATAAATAGCCATATTTAGCACACTCCCCTGGCGCCACCCTATGGTAACAGCTATAACAAAACAAATTTTCAATAATGTTTTCTAAGGCCAAAAAAATCAATTTTGTGGAGGGACAATTTCGAGATAGCCCCTTATTTGTCTAAAAATAGCCAAAAACTGGTTTTCCCGCCAAAATTACAGCCTCGTTTTTGGCGGGAAAACAACGTTTTGCCTGTTTATAGCCAAAAAAAGGGCTATCTCAAAATTGTCCCTCCAGATAGTTGTTTTTGGAGGCCTCAGAAAACATTATTAAAAATTAGTTTTGTTATAGCTGTTGCCATAGCGTGGCTCCAGGGGTGGGTGCCAAATATGGCTCTTTATAGGCTATTTATAGGCCTATAATTGACTGAAATTGCATGAAAGCACAAATATTACCATCCTGAGACAAAAAATATTATTTTTAATGAATATTTAAAGGATATTATTATTTTGTGCCTTTAAAGTTCACAGAAAATTGAGTAAATCAGATTTATGGTAATTAAGTTTAAGTTTATTTGACCATAATATATATACACATTTATACATTTCATACAATCAACATTAGTGTCTCACACATTTTGTATGGTTGGCTGATGCTGATAGCATATTTGCCATTACCAAATTTTAAGAAATTATTAATAATACAATGTATTTGAATATATATATGTTATTGATGT
The DNA here is from genome assembly GCA_026936325.1 of Platynereis dumerilii. Classification (NCBI taxonomy): domain Eukaryota; kingdom Metazoa; phylum Annelida; class Polychaeta; order Phyllodocida; family Nereididae; genus Platynereis; species Platynereis dumerilii. Next base: position 238,357 of record JAPTHN010000217.1, read on the forward strand.
ATTTATAATTTAAAAATTGAAATAATTGGGGAAGAGTGAACATGACGTGAAATTGACTACAGGATATGTGCATTGTCCTTCACTATCATAAAATAATAACAAGACCATGTCTGAGCAACTTACGTCGATAATATTAACGTTACTAACAGTAATAATGAAATAAATATAATGAAAAAAAAAAAAAAAAAAAAATTATAATAATAATAATAATAGTAATAAAAATAAATAAATAATTAATTGTTAATAGAAAATAAATCAAACGACCTATATACATAAATTGTGAATATTTATGATAGGTATGATGATGATGAGTAGAGACGAAGTTGGAGAGTGGGATAGGGAAAAAAAAAAAAAAAAAAAAATTATAGCATGGAAATGAAATGACAGACAGACCAGGCCATGCTTTGTTAAAAGAGAACAGTAGCTAGTCAGCACATTTGGATGAGATTCACATGCCTTGTTAAAACATAACTCTGTACAGACATATTTCATGATCATTGTTCAAGTAACTTGAAGTTGCAGTTGACCCGATTTCATTAGACAAACATTCAAAGATTATACCTTCTATGAGAATCACATGCCGAAAAGCACTTTAGGCACTTCTTTTTCATAATTAATGGTTATTTGAGAAAAAAAAACAAAAAACTATTCATGTTTGAAAGAAATGCATATTTCAAACAGGAAATGGTTATGCTGGTGGACACCAGAAAGTAGCTTATAAAGTTGGAGTATTGTCTCGTAATATCATGACACTTTTGAAGTAAAGTAGTACCTTCTTGGACTGCTGTAAATGATGACAAGCCAGGTGGTTAAAGAAAAGGCTATTCTATCAAGAAGAGGCCGTTTTACCAATTTTACCAATTGTCATCAACTATATACTTTTTTAACTTTTTCTTGAATGTATGTTGACTGCATTGCCTGACCAAGCAACCAGCTCTGTCATTCCATTCTTTGGCTCCTAGATATCGAGTGGTTTTTTGATAAAGCACTGTGTGACAGCGTGGCAAGTGCAGTAGGTCATTCTGACGTGTTTCCCTGTTAGTAATATCGCTATTCCTAACAAAGAAATCAGAAAATATATCAGGTAAAAGACCTCTCAAAAACTTGAAAGTAAACATAAGAATGCTATATAAGTAAATTTGAGAAAGTTTAAGTACCTTAAGTTCTTTGAACAATGGGTCTGTTGAAGCTCTAAATGAAGATGATTTAATGATTCTGATAGCTTTTTTCTGTAGTCTGAAGAGTGAGCTTATGAAAGTACACGAAGCTTTACCCCATACCTCAATGCAATAAATCAAGTGAGGATACACCATACTGTAGTAAAGAGTCTCCAAACACGAACTGCTCAAGCTGCGTCTTGCTTTATTTATAATTCCTAAGCCCCTGGCTACCTTGCCTTTGATATTAGAGATATGTTTCTCCCAAGACAGCTTCGAGTCAATTGTTACCCCTAAGAATTTTGAAAATTCTTCCTTGTCAATCTTGGAATCATTTATGGATAATCCTTGAACATTATCTGGAACTCGCCGTCTAGAGCTAAAAACCATGTAGTGGGTCTTTTTTACATTTAATGATAACTTATTAGCATTTAACCATTCAACAACTTTCTTAAGTTCAGTGTTCATTGTATCCAAAATATCTTGAAGAAATTTACCATTAAGGAAGACATTGGTATCATCAGCAAACAAAATTGGGATTAACACATTTGAGATATTCATGAGGTCATTTATATAAACCAAGAATAATAACGGTCCCAGAATTGACCCTTGGGGGACACCGCAGTTAATTCCTAATTTGCCTGACTCACTATTACAAAAAGATACAAATTGTTGTCTCCCTTGTAAATAATCCTTTAGCCAACTGTAAGCGTTACCTCTAATACCATATCTATTGAGCTTATTTAGTAATATTTCATGATTGACTGTGTCAAATGCCTTTTGGAAGTCCAAAAAGACACCAACAACTAAATCCCCCTTATCCAAGGCAGATACAATTTTATCTATGAGAATTATCAAAGCCATATTAGTACTGTGATTCTTTCTGAAGCCAAATTGGTATTTATATAGAATCTTGTGTTTGTCAATGAAGGAGAGCATACGATTATACATAACACGCTCAAAGATTTTAGAGAACAGTGGTAGGACTGACACAGGTCGATAATTAGAAATACTCATGGTATCACCAGATTTGTATATGGGTATCACCCTGGCTATTTTCATCTCGTCAGGAAAAAAACCTTGAGATATTGACAAGTTCAACACATGTACTAGTGGTTGAAGGTATAATTTATAGCTACTTTTTAGGATTTTCGAATGTATTCCATCATTACCAGCACTGGCATTTTTCATAGATTTAATAATGTTTTCTACTTCCTTGCTGGTAACATCAGATAAAAAAATTGATTCTTGGATGTTATTTTTTATGTACGATAATGGATCAAGAGCTGTAGGGTTTATCTTTTTGGCTAAATCACTTCCAATGCTCGTAAAATAATGATTGAATTTATCTGCAATTACCCCATTATCACTTTCTTTTTTCCCATTTATGATAAACTGATTAGGAGCAGAAGAAGTTTTTTTCTTATTGATGACATCTTTTAGTACAGACCAAAGTTTTTTGCAGTTGTGCTTATTTTCTTTTAGAGTTTCCTCATAGTACTTTCGCTCTGATATTCTCATTAATTTATTCAGTTTGGCTTTATATGATTTATACTTCTCAATGCTATAATTTTGCCTAAATTTTTACATTAACTCACTGGAGAAACATAGAACACAGAAATGAAAATGAGAAAGATAATAATAAAATATCTGATAACGTGATTATTTCTCTTTTTCAATTTAATGAGCTCTGCTAATTTTCCCAATGATAGGCCTATGCTGTGATGCCTGCAAACTGCAGAATAATAATGTAATAATAGGCCTATGTGGTGGTGCAGGGCCAGTGTCTTGGCCTATGTACTTAACTTGAAGAACAATTGCTGATCATTTTTCTTGTTAATTAATCCCTTTATTCTCATATTTTGACATTCTGGCTTTGAAGACTAAATTGCACTTCACACCTATTCATTCAGAGAGCACATGGCAGAGGTCATAGGCCAGTGCTCCTAGTGACACCAGTGATGGCCACTAGTGGTGGCCCCTAGTGGACAGTTTTAGAAAATTGATGACTTCTTCATTACGACCACCTGGCTAATGCGGCCAAAATGGCTTGGAACCACTGGTGGTCGTAATAGAGAGGTTGAAGTGTAGTTACTTCAATGTCAAACATGTGTATTGCCTGTATTAGTCTATAAGTGCAAAAGTTTTACAAAATTGATTTATTTCTATACCGGTAGCTAATTAATTTCCTTCAACTTGAATATTCAACACTTGTAATTTATCTTATTGTGTTTCACTCAATAACTGAACATGCTGAATTGGTTTTCAATAATTAAAATACAAAATTTTTTGGTTCATGCAAATTTGCAAAATACACAATTAACTGCTAAAACTATCAATTTCACATGCTCATGCGTATACATGTGGTACTATGTACTGCCTGCACAGTGTTCAATTACTAATTGCAATTCAAGAAATTCACAGTTTGACCAAGAAGTTTACTCCTTTAATCTTAATTACACTTCAGGACCAGTATCCTATCCTTGCAATTGCTATTAGAACAGATCCATATGATCTATTGTTTCAACAACAAAGCCAAATCTGCTCCAACAATGCCTCCATCTGGTGCATCTTAACAGGTGCATGAGAACGGGAGAGCTCCGTTAATCTCCATCCCACTTTTAACGCGAATTTCTGGATTCGCAAAAGTCGCGAATTTGCTTGATTTTCTACTTGCAAATAAGCATACAAATTCGTTATTATCGACAATGCGAGTGGCTAGAGTGAGCCCAGTTTTCATATGACTAGAGAGTAAACTTTGAAATTCTACATATTCATGCCTATCTTCAAGGTAACTTTTGAATAATTTTAGAGCTTTGTTCCTTATTCCTTAGTGATAAAGCTTATCTAGTAGGATATTGTGGTCGATTGTGTCAAAGGCTTTTGACAGGTCTATATATATATATTGAGTGGAGTATTGCCTTTGTCCATTTCCAGGGTTATTCTATCTATTAATTCAAGCAATGCTAATTCAGTTGAGTTTTTTTGTCGAAAACCATATTGACAATTGTAATATAAATTTTGAGTATCAAAATGATTGTGCAGCAGATTGAAGATAACTTTTTCATTCTTTTTGGAGATAGGGGTATTTTTAGCAATTTTCGTTTATCAGGGAAGCAGCCATTATTTATCATGTGATTAACTATCAAAGTCAGAGCATCAGCTATTTCATCTCTTATTAATTTAAGCAGCTTGTTTGATAATCCATCTATACCACAGCTTGTTTTTGGTTTAAGTCCTTTGATAATTTTTTGAAAATCTTCTCTTTTAACTTGGTGAAATTGAAGATCGGTGTCATCGTTAGTCTTTGTATGATTTGCCTACAGGTTGTGCAATGTCTGTAATTGTTATATCAAACCATTCTGTTTGGAAGATGTTTCGCAAGTGCTGATGTTAACTTTTGAGTAAGATTGCAGTAGTTGATGTTAGGATCTTCTTCTTAATTCACGTTAAAATTTTCAAGTGAACAGGATTGTAATATTTCATTTTTAAATTTTTCATATGCAGCTGGAGTACTTGCAAAAGTCTTAATACGTTTAATGCATACCTTTTCAAATCTGAGAAAGTCTCAGCATATAAATTATGGATAATGATCAGAAAGATAATGTTCCAAGATACCAGCTGTTGTTTTAGAGAACTTATTTGATAGTTTTACTATAAAGTTATCAATAAGAGTGGCACTACTACTTGAAATTCGGTGGGAGCTGTACTTTTGGAAATGAATCCATTAGATAGAATAAGTTCAAAAAAATTATTAATTTGGACATTTTCATTTATTTTCAAGAGATTTAAATTAAAGTCACCAGCAATAACTATATCCGTGTTCAATTGATTAAAGTCAGAAGTTTATCAATTTCAGTGATAAAGACTTGATAATCTTGATAAGAATTTCGATGAGGCCGATAAATCCGATCATTAATTCACGGATGCTTTGCTCAACTCCACCCACACTGCTGATTTGCCACAACTAAAATTTTGCAGCCAACATTATTTCAAGTCTTAAAACAACCATAAGTGTGTGTTGTTTCTCAAATTGTTCATATTATACCAGTACACTTATTGGTTATTAGTCATTTATGCATGCCTATCAATATTCTCCAATGGATGGTTAGTTGATTGATGATTCTCCCTGAACCTACTCGGTTTTCGTAGTCCAATGATTGTTGCCAGAGTACATTCTTTTCCCCACATTCTTCCTATTCCACTTCACTGTTTTGTCTCAAGGTCTCACTCCTGCATGCTGTGTATCCCGGTGATCACAAAATGTATGCTTTCTTCAATCACAATTTAAACATTATCATTTCTTATTCTACTTTCACGGGTACGATGCTAGTATTTCCAATGATCAATTTCTTTGAACATATTGAGTTATCTATTGTTACTTCCACAAATAAACCATCCCAATTTACTCCATTTCCTTGGTACTGTAAAGTATTATATTTTAAAGAATTTTTCAGATAGACTGCAACACCAACATGTACACTACATGGGTCTTTGCTATTAGTAAGGTTATATCCGTCAACTTGAAGTAGGCAAGTATCATAGTCATTTCTGAACGAGGTGTCTTGAACACATCTGGCACTATAACGAAAATTATTTTCTGAATATGATTCAAGATATACCTTTAGTTCATTAACAAGCGGCGGGGGATTATAATAAGTTCGCGACAAACTTCAAGATAAAATTTCATCACTCAAAAACCAGGCATTCCCATGGTCAAATTCTTTCTTTCTTTTCAGTATTTGGTCATTCTGGAACTTGGAAAATGAGAATCACAACAATTTCCAGTGAAAAAAAATTTAAAGTCTATCTTTTATCAGTATCGGTCGTTCAGCAACAATTCATTCATAAAAAGTGTAGAATGAAGAGCCCAAGGGAGATGAAATATTATCGTACACCAATGATGTTGGTATGCAAATTGAAGCTCTTTTTGAGATCTATCCAATAATGGAAATGAAAATGCAGTTATGTACAAATTGACTAAGTAATAAGGAACCGCGTATTGGCGAGAATGGTAAAAATTGTCCTTTTCACTGAGAATTGAGGAGGCTTGAGAGACCACGGAGACTCGGCTGATATTCCTGAAATTTTAACAAGGTGCTTTTTTCACCATTTCTCCTCAAATGAGGGGGTGTGCGAATAGAAAATCAAAAATTTTTTTTTTTGGGCCACCCTAATCAGCATGCTGCCAAGTGTAGCTGTATAACAGGTTATTTGAGTCATTCTGTGGACCTATCTTCATGATTGTTGCAAAGAAATTACCAGTCTGACATTGAAGTTATATTCTGCTTTGCATCTGGAGTTGGAATAATTCAGTTAATTGGCATGGAATTTAGCAGTTTAGGACATGACCATGGTCCATGTGTTTGGATCACCACTGCTGACTGAGTGAATACAGTTCACTACATTCTTACATAAACACCACTAAGGCCAGGTAGGACCAAAAATATTTCTAAATTGTCACAATTAGAATGAACCTAGTAGTGTTGAATAATAGCAATGAAAATTGTCATAGTGACACTTTTTAGACTCCTTAGCTATAATTGAATCCAGAAAGCTTGTATGTTGCTGTGTGCACATGTTGTGGAAATCACATGGAGTGCTGGTGTGTTGACAAACACCAGCCACACTCTGCCAGACCTGGCCAGATGTCATGTGATCTCCGTGAGACTTGAGCTCAGTTTAAAATGGTAGCATTGGTCTGTGCTGCTGATCTAGTTGACCATAAAAATAAATTTGGCTTGGCCTTACAACCATTGGCTTGGCCTGGTGCGATTTGTAATTTCTATGTTTTTGGCACTTCTAATGCACAAACTGGAGCCAAAATAGAAAAGAGCAGTCATTTGGTGATTTGAAAACATGTCACCAAAGGACAGCTGTATACAATCTTGAATTTTGTCAGGAAGTTGTGCACAGCGTTACAGAGGAATGTGGACCAGACTCGCCACATAGGCTCTCGCCCAGGGGCGGAGCCAATGATTGAACGTCAAATGCCACCCACCGCCACGAAAAGGGTGGAACCCGCGCAGACAAACAAAAGCTGAGATCTGAATATATGCTTTAGGAAAATCGTCATCATCAACGTCTTCAAAGTATAATGGCTACAAATATACAAATACATACAGGAATGGTTGAACATCAAATGCCACCCACCGCCACGAGAAGGGTGGAACCCGCGCAGACAAACTAAAGCTGAGATCTGAATATATGTTTTAGTAGAATCCTCATCATGTACTTCTTAACAGTATAACGGCTATACATACACAAATACATACAGGAATGGTTCAACATCCAATGCGAAATGTCGCGACCAAGAGGCTTGGAACCTTGAAGACAAACAAAAGCTGAGATCTGAATATATAAGTTTCAGCAAAATCATCATCATCAATTTCTTAACAGTATAATGGCTACAAATACACAAATACATACAGGAATGGTTGAACATCAAATGCCACCTACGGTCATGAGAAGGGGTGGAAGCTGCGGACACAAACAAAAGCTGACATCTGAATATATGTTTACTACAGGGGAACAAGAAGTGCAACGAAATGACAATGTGTTTGATGTTCAAGTGGCTTTGCCACGTCACAAATTTTCATACATGACTGAGCAAATTCTGAGTATCACACTTCAGGATTATTCCTGTTAATATGAAACAACACCCTCTTTTACAATAATCTAATAATTATGTTGTGCTTTGAAGCAACTGCCATCAACAAGTGTAACCTGTTGGGAGTGCACATTGCATGCACTTGACACTCATTGTGAACTGGGGAGGGGGGTGGGTTTATTTCTCAAAAGGGCATTGTTTGATTCAGAAACAAATATTTCAATACATTGCAAACTCGAAATAAATAATTACCAAACACAAGAATTCAGAAGGTGGTAAAATCCCATATCCAAATCTTTTTACACAACTTTGTTCATATATCTCGCCAAATGGTAATTAATTTAAATATTCTCATTAAAATGTAATTAAATTAAATAACCTGTTCCTTTTGCCCTGTACTTAGGGGGTTAGCTCAGTTTGCGGTGCTATTTATGGGCTTCCAATCTATGGGTCACAAGTTTGATCCAAGATCTTGGCAGGTCAACTGATGGACCTATCTTGGACAGCAGTTACAACCATCTTTTGCCTGATTGCCATGATACCTCCCCTAATTTGCATGTACCAGAGTTAAAAAATACAATATTTAAAGCCCATTATGGCATTCCATTGTCTGTAGTTGAGACAGAGAGATCAGTTGAATTAATTTATTTATTCACTACATCATTCATTCATTCACTCACAAAGGTTTTGCTTAGGAAGATTATGAGCAGTTTTTTGGGGAGGGAAAGATATTTGTTCAAATTTCGAGATGAAGACTTCAACCATTCAAACAGCATATCTTCGAAACTGCCGTGTACAATACTATAACAGTGAAATAATATTTGGGGAGCAAAACCTCCCCCTCAGAAACTATTTATTTCAAGACAGTCCAGAAAGAATACAAAATAAACTTTTCATATTTATATTGAAAAAAATAATTCCAAGTCCCTCTCCCCTTTCTGAGACCTAATGGTTGTCCCCTTACCAATTATAAAAACACATTTGGATTAAATAAAAGTGCTGTCTCTACCTTCCAAAATATTTACACTTAGTGCTCACTGGTGCATGGAAAAATTGCTTGTCACAAGAGCACTTGAACAACTGACCACATGATCATTTTGTTGCACTTCTTGTTCCCCTGTAGTAAGCAAAATCATCATCATGTACTTCTTAACAGTATAATGGCTACAAATACACAAAATACATACCGTACAAGGGGGTGACTTTGAACAGTCCGGGTTGACTTTGAACACTTTTCTGAAAAAGATTGATGCTCTGTGAACGCAAAATTAAACAAGCTAACCCTGTACGGTATATAAGCTTCCAGTATCTTATTTAATTTTGCATTCACAGAGGATCAATCTTTTCCAACCTGCAGAGACAAACAAAAGCTGAGAAAATCCTCATCATGAAGTTCTTAACAGTATAATGGCTATACGTACACAAATACATACAGGATACATGGTTCTACGGTTCCGCCGCCATCTTGGCCTCATTCTGGATGTTCGGGTAAACAAACGCACGTGGCCTGCAGCAGACGCTGTGGAGACACAGTGCAGCATGGATGTCTCAGCAGTTAGGGGCTAGAATCGTTGTAAATTAACGTTTTTTAACCTGGAAAAAAATACCTGGGTGAACAATGGGGATAGGATAGTCCACCATCACTGTAGTTGATGTGATTCCAGTGTTATTTTCCTCATAAAACGCCCGTGAATACAGCGATTCTGTGAATTTCTGTCCCTGTCTCAGCATGCGGCCGTCCTAAAACGCCTAACTGCAAGGCACAGTTTGCTGACTGAAACACCTGAGTCTAGTTCAACAAGTAATAAAGCCTGTTGTAAATACAGATACTCAATGTAAATTCAATGCTGAGTGGTGATATCAGACAGCTGAGTGTGCATTCAAATTAAGTGCTATTCAGTACAAGGCCATGAAACTTATAAATTGCACTTTTTAGGCCAATAGTGATCCAGAATTGCAGAATAATGGGAATATAACTTGAGTTCTTGTCAAGTTATTTAATCAAATGGAAATTCTTTGTGTTGGATTTGCTCAATTGATCAAATTACTTACCAGCCTTTCTCAATTGTGATTCACACGCCCCATTAAGTAGTAATTATCTCTTCTGGTTCAAAGCAGGGTCATTGTGTTACCTTAAATACCAATTAATAAATTTGGCCATTTTTTGCTTTGATTTTTTATTTTCAATATCTGCAGATGAAGGAGTTGTGTACTATATTATAGGGGAAGTGCACCTATATTGGACCACCTACAGATAACTTCATTGCCCTATTTCTCACATAAGGAAATACCTGAGAGATAAATTATTGAATTTAACATTTAAGGCAAACCTACACATATAACTTATATTGGACCACCTGTTTCCTCATATTAGACATGTGGTTCAATGTTGGGACTAGTACTAGTGGTCCAATATAACCCCTGCCAGTTAGCTGGAATGGCTGTTATTACAGTCTGGAACTATCGGCACTTGTACTTAACTTGAACCTAGAGAGCGGAGGCAAGAGCAATTAAAGGATGCAACAGCTGCATTGTAGGAAATAGATAGGGCTTATGCTACATTCTCACGGCGGCTCCCAGAGAACTATTTAAATCGGCGTCGAAGTATTTCCTGGTAATTTGGATGAATTTGGGTGATCTGCCGTCGACTTTTCACATCCCCCCCAGGGGAAGTTTTTGTTCCCCTCAGGGGTTCCTAGAAATGGAATAACTGCGCCGTGGATGTCAAAAAAGATTCAACAGGTACAAACTTTTTTTTCATGACGGCGGAACAGAGCCCAAAATTTTCTTGATTTTTGGATGTCCGGCGGGGATTTTTTCAGTGAGAACGTCTCAAAAACATCTCCGGCGGGATATTAGGACATCCCCTGCGCCTGAGGGGACCTCTCCTGCCCCCGCGGGGACCTCTCCTGCCCCCGCGGGGACCTCTCCTGCCCCTGGGGGGACATTTGAAGCCTCGCCGGCAGTTTTTGACATCCCGCCACGGTGAAATAGCTTCCCTGAGGGGCAGTTATAGGTTCTCTGAGGGGTACTTTTTATATCTCGGGGCGATATAAAAGTATCCCTCAGGAGGAGGAAATTCCTTTCCCCCGGCGAACTTTTGGGGACGGCGTACAACTTTTCTTCCCTGCAGGGAACAAAAAGAACCCCGCCGTGATATGCTTTTAATTAATTATGTAATGGTTTTATAAACATTGTATGTTGCCGGGATGGTCATTTTTTTCCTAGAATTCAACTCAAGCTACCCCTCAGTGGTAAAAAAGTTCTCTGTAACATGCCGTGAGAACTGGAGAAGGCATAAGGGGGAGTCAGAATGAGAGAAAAAAAAAAAATGAGGGAAGAGGCAGAGAGGGAGGAGGCAGAGAGAGAGAGGAAATGGAGAGGGTGGAAGCATAGAGGGAAGAGGCATAGAGAGCAGAGGCAGAGAGAGCAGAGGAAAGGGAGGAGGTAAGAGCAATCCAAGGAGCCAAGAACTACACCGCAGGAGGGGACAAGAACTGAGGAGTCAGAATGGGAGAAAGCAGAGAGGGAGGAGGCAGAGAGGGAGAAGGCACAGAGGGAGAAGGCAGAGATGGAGACAGCATAGAGCGCATAGAGTGAAGAGGCAGAGAGAGCAGAGGCAGAGATGCAGAGGAGAGGGAGGGGGCAAGAGCCATAGAAAGAGCAATTTTTTAAAATTAACCAAGAGCCAGTGGCGTAACTAGGGGTTCACGAATGGGGGGTGGCACCTGGGGGGGGTACGTGATTCTCTGGGGGGGGCACCCATAATATTTAGCCAAGGTTGAAAAGTTCATATGGGGGGGCACCTGGGGGGGCACAGGTCCAATATGGGGGGCACGTGCCCCACCGTGCCCCCCATAGGGATGCAACTGCCAAGAGTGATACAGTAGAAAGGAGACAGAGAGGGAGGAAGTATAGACTTGGAAGAGGCAGAGAGAACAGAGGAGAATTGTGAGGGTTAGTTCAGCTGGTAGGGCACTGAGATGCCTTCATTTTTCTCTCTCTCTCTCTGCCTCCTCCCTTTCCTTGCCTCCTCATGCTCTGTATTCGTCCTTAATCCCTACCCTCTATAAACTATAGAGCTCTATTGCTGCCTCTGAAATAGCTCATTATCTTGCGTCCTTCCTCGCTCGGCCTTCTCCCCGGCTCTGCCTTCTCCATGGCCATTATACATCCTCCTTCTTTGTATTCTATCTCACTCCAGTCCCTGCCCTCCATAGTTATTCCTGCCTGCCGAATAGCTCAACTCTGCCTCCTCCTCTGCCTCCACCCAAGCTATGCCTTCTCCCAGCAGTGCCTCTTCCTGTAGCTCTGCCTCCTCCACAACTCTGCATCCTCCATAGCTCTGCCTCAATAGCTCTGCCTCCCCCATACATGTAGCTCTGCCTCCTCTATAGCACTGCCTCCTCTCCAGCTATGCCTCTTATGTAGCCCTGCCCTCTCCATAGCAATGTCTCCTCTGTAGCTCTTGCCTCTTTTGCTCTGCCTCCTCCATAGCTCTGCCTCCTCCCCCAGCTCTGCCTCCTCCCCAGCTCTGCCTCCTCCCCAGCTCTGTCTAATCTGTAGCTCTTGCCTCCTCCATGCTCTACCTCCTCCATAGCACTTTCGTCTCTGTAGCTCTTGCCTCCTACATAGCTATGTCACTTCTGTAGCTCAGCCTCCTCCATAGCTCTGTCTCCATAGCTCTGCCTCCTCCTCAGCTATGCCCCTTCTGTAGCTCTGCCTCCGCCATAGCAATATCTCCTCTGTAGCTCTTGCCTCCTTTGCTCTGCCTCCTCCATAGCTCTGTCTTCACCATAGCACTTGCCTCCTCCATCTCATTTTGCTTTCATACTCCCTGCCCTCTATCTACTGCTGCTTCCCAAATAGCTCAGTCTCTTACTTCGTCTCTAACAGCTTATACTCTGCCTCCATCCCAGCTCTGTCTCCTCTGTAGCTGTTCCTTCTCCATAGCTCTGTCTCCGCTGTAGCTCTTGCCTCCTCCATAGCTCAGCCTTCTCCATAGCTCTGCCTTCTCTCTAGCCTATACTCTGCCCCAGTTTATACTTTCGTCTCCTCTGTAACTCTGCCTCCTCCCCAGCTCTGCCTCTTCCCCAGCTCATACTCTCCCCTAGCTCCACTACTGGGCCTCTTCCCTAGCTTTATCTCCTCCTTAGCTCGGTCTCCCTCCTAGCTCTGCCTCCTCCATAACTCTGCCTCCTCCCCAGCTCTGCCTACCGCCAAGCTCTGCTGCCTTATCTCCATAGCTCTTCCTCCTTCCTAATTCTGCCTCTTCTCTAGCTCTGCCTCCTTCATAGCTCTCTTGCCTTCTCTAAAGGCTGTTGTCTCCCCCATAGCTCTTACATCCTCCATATCTGTCTCCTCCAACTCAGAATTTTTCCTTAATCACTTGCCTCTCTAATACCTCATACTTTCTTCATAGCTCTGGCTCCTCCATAGCTCTTGCCTTCTCCAATGGCTCTAGTCTCCTTTACAGCTTTTGTATTCTCCATCTCTGCCTCCTCCTGCTCTGCATTGTTCCTTGCTCCCTGCCCTCCACAACTATTGCTGCTCCCCAAATAGCTCATGCTCTTGCTTCCCCCAAGATTTGCCTCCCCCTGAGCTCTGCCTCCTCCACAAGCTTCAACATCACTTGGCCCCCGCAGGTCTCTGGCCTCTTCGTGGCGGTGGGTGGTAACACTAATGTGAAGACCTCTATCCTTAGTGGCCAACATGAGACAGTGCGGATGCACGGTGTGTCCCCTACCTTACAGGGGAATATCAATGAATATGTCATTTACCATGATTCCAAACAGGATCGTACGTCAACCAGGTTACCAAGGTGCGCGTCCCTCAGCGGGAAACCATGCTGAGATCGAAAAATTTGCGACTGGACTACCAAGATTTCCACGGACAAGACCATCCTCGGATGACTTGATTGACCATGACCGCCCCCTCACACATGTCAAAGATGAAAATTGCCTCGTGATAACTGGTATTGAAAAAGCACTAGAGGACCTATCAGCAATCGCTGTGTACGAAATTGTTGCAGACATTTGTGACAACACAGTAGCAGATACAATAAAGCGTCAAGTCAATGGAACGTTTCTCATTCAACCATAGAATGACGCACAAAGAGAGAAATTGACATTTGTCAAAGAAATAGCGAATACACGAGTCTCCATTGAACCTTTCCAAAAACCAGGCAAAGGCATTATCTTCTCGAAAGAGAGCAAGACATGCTCGGACTCACAACTCACAAAGTGGTTCCAAAAACATGGCATTACCCAATTCAAACGTTTGTCCCAACGAAATGGTTATGAATCCATAAAACTGACATTCAAAAACAACAATGTACCCGAGAAAGTACCTGTAGCTTTTGAAAAGTGCAGAGTTTGCCTAGAGGGGACCACCCTGCGTTTAGCCACAACTGTGAAGTATTCAAGAGAGAAAAAGAAATTGTACAATTTCAGATTGACACAGGATGTTCGTTTCCTGAAGCCAAGCGCATAGTTGAACAGGACATGGACAAAATTGACCGAGACGCAGATTACCCAAGACCAGTACTACATTCGTCACCACGGAGAAGGATTCAACTTTTTGAGAACCTTTTCAAGGATGTCTTTCGGACAACGCCTTCACCAGACCGACCAAAGCCGGGAGAAACTGGGAAATATCCTGAATCTGATTTACGTACACCACCCAGTAAAAAGATTCAACAAAGTCAACCGTCCTCTTCTTATGCTCCACGGACAAAAATGTCACCACAACAACCAAAGAAGAAAGAAACAGCTCCACGGAGAAAAATATCGCTACAACAACCGAAGAAGAAAGAAACAGCTGCTGAGTACAAGAAACCATCCAAAACAACAAATCAAGACAGCTCAACAGACCAACGATTTCCTTGCATAGACAAGAGAAAAATGACAAGCACCAAAAGAGCACCCGTCACATCTAACAGACTTAACATTTCAAGAACCTTGACACAAACCAAGTATGTCTCTAAATAGCCCACTCAGGTGCTGATGAGACGTAAAAAAACCAACTCACTCACTCACTCAACATCACTTGCCTAATCTGTAGCACTTGCCTCCTCCCACTCAGCATTGTGGCTTACTCCCTACCCCCTGTAACTATCGCTACCTCCCTAATAGGTAATACTCCCTTGCTCTGGCTGCTCCCGAGCTCGATCTGCTGGAAGAATGCAGGCAATCAAGGAGGCAGCAATATCCTTATAGGCCAGGGAGTAAGGAACAATGCAGAGCGGGAGGAGGCAGAGATTGAGCAATGGAGCACGCAAGAGTAACGAAGGAGACAAGAGCTATTGGAGAAGGCAAAAGCAATTGAGGAGGCAAAGGGAGAAGGCAGAGCTAAGAAAGAGGCATAGCTACAGTATAATGACTGAGTGTATGAGCTATGGAGGAGGCAGAGCCACGGAGAAGTGAGTATGAGCTACTAGAGAGACAGTGATAGCTTTATAGGACAAGGAATAAGGAAAAATGCAGAGAGGGAGGAGGCTGATATGGAGGAAGTAGAGGAGGAAGAGCTACAGAGGAGGCATAGCTTGGGAGATGGCAAGAGCTACCGAGGAGACAGAGCTATGAAGTAGGCGAGAGCTCTGAAGGAGGCAGTGCTACGGAGGAGACAGAGCTAGAGCAAAGGAGGCAAGAGCTACAGAGGAGATATTGCTATGAAGGAGGCTGAGCTACAGAAGAGACACGTAGAACTATGGAGGGGGCTATAGCTAGTAGCTACAGAAGAGGCATAGCTGGGGAGGAGGCAAGATAATGAACTACTTCAAAGGCAGCAATAGAACTGTATAGCGGGTAGGGAGTAAGGACGAATACAGAGCATGAGGAGGCAAGGCTAGACAGCAGAGAGGGAGAGAGAGAAAAGTGAAGAAGAGGCACACAGGAAGGGAGATGACCTGTATTTTGGAGGCATTTTGAGACAGAGAACAAGACTAACAACAAAACCTGAGAAGGAGGCATCCTGTGCACATGTGTTTGTACACTTGGTAACAACTAACAAGGAAAGGAAGAGAATACAGTATGAGGTGACACTGCTATCCAATGCCACCAGTGACTACGATGCACTGTCATGCGCCACATTTTCAGAGTGTGACTCATTGTAACTGTAACTTCCAGAAATTCAGAATTCCGGGAGACCTGACCAAAGTGGGAATTGAACTTAGCAGCTCAATGCACCAGCTGCTGAGCTAACCCTCGCAGTTCTCCTCTGTTCTTTCTGCCTCTTCCCTTTATGCTTCTCCCCTCTACGTTCCCTCCCTCTCTGCTTCCTCCCAACCCGACCCTGCCTCAATGCCTCAGATCTTGAAAATGTCTCGTTCGTACTTCATAGCTCTTGGCTCATTTGATCGCTCTTGCCCCCTCCCTATCCTTTGCCCTCTCTGCCTCTTCCCTGTATGCTTCCTCCCTCTCTGTTTCTACCCTCTCTGTCTCCTCCCTTTTTGCTTTCTCCCAACAAGACTCCTCCTCAGCTCTTGTCTCCTTCCTACTGTATAGCTCTTGGCTCAGGAAAAATCTGGTCCAATATTACATGTGCCTAAAATTGGACCAAAAGTCAAAAACTTATTTTTGCATTTATTTCAAATTTTGGCAAATGTTGTAACATCAATCTGGACTCATACTGAGACCTTGCCCTGCCTGATGTATTGGTCCAATAATTTATCTCTCAGGTTTTACCTTGCTTGAGAAAAGGACAATGAAGTAAGATGATCCAATTATATATTGACCTGTAAATTTCCGTTTGATATAGCCTACACAACTGGTGTAAGATGATTATCTGCAGGCCTATTGAGAATAATCAAAGCAAAATATGTTTAATTTAATCAAAGTGATTTTAAGTTAACACCATGACTTATGACCGAGAAGGGATAATTGGTATTATATAGGAGTGTATTTACGTGAATTGCCATTGAGAAAGACTGTGGATTTCTATGATCAATTGGGCAAGTCAAACACACATTGGCATTTAAACTACTTGACAAGTAGACTGTTGCGTCCTCCACTTTTCTCTTCTTTTTTACAAATTTTCGGCCTCGGAGAGGGGGAGGGGTGAATTCACACCCGCCACATTTAATCCCCACCCCTGACCCTTGGGGGGAAATTAACTGCATGATTATGGATATTCTTGGAAATCCCAAGCGGTCAAGGCATTGTCAAGCTGGAAATCCACAGGTAATCCCAGAGGAATTGCCCCACAGTTTGGGGGGTTTGGGATATTGGGGGTAGACCCCAGAGCCAGTCAAGTCATCCTTGGATGACTGACTTGATATTCAATGACTTGACTTACTAACTATGTCAACTTAGTCATCTTTTGTGACTTGACTTGATAAAGTAATTGGCTAACTAAGTCAGCTGGCTAACTAAAACAATAAATTAACAGTGTAAATAATGGGAATATCTTTTTAATTCTGTTGTTTGAACGAGCTTCACTGGTGTGGCCAATTCATCAAAAAATTTCAGAAATACTCTGTCTTAAAATGCAAAACAACACGGTGTAGTTTGGGCCAGAGTCATCCAATTCTGACAATTTTGGTACCATTGGAATCGTCTTTTCAAGACAAATCCAACCATACCAAAGATGTTGGGGTAGAAAAATCGACGGCGGCTGACTTAACACATCGCTGCATGCAGGCTTGCATTGTTAATGACTTGACTTTTCTATGCATTTACTGACGGCGACGGCTTTTGCTTGTCGACGGCTCCGGGGTAAGGGGGATACCCCTTGCTGAATGGTGCATTACTAGTATATTATATTGCATAACATGATTGATTGGACAAGATATACAGGCCTTCACAATATACCTGGACTATTACTTGCTGATACGGAATGAGTTTAGCAGGTCCACATGCATTGTTGTGACAGTGTGACAGTCACAGAATCGCCGTATTCACGGAGGTTTTATGAGGAAAATACCACTGGAATCACAGCAAATACAGTGCTGGTAGATTATCCTGTCCCCATTCACCACACAGGTATTTTTTTCCGGGTTCAAAAACGTTCATTTACAACGATTCTAGCCCCCAAACACTCTGAAACTGGCTTCGCGCCATTGCTAGCTGTAGACACGTGCCTTTGTTTACCCGAAGTCTCGTTCTGATATTTCTAGGTCAAGATGGCGCATGCTCATATATGGCAAACCGTATAATCGTGTATTGAGGCCTGTCAGTGTTCAGAAGTGCATCCAGTTGTGGTGTGTTGAGCAGCACTTGCAGAACTGAGTTTGCAAAGCATGTTTGTCCATAATTGACAATACCTTTGTAAGGTGTGCGCAACTGCACAGTTTGTGAGGTTTGGTTTTGATTTGGTGCAACATTGGCTTTCAATGGTATATGTACAGGCTTTGTAATGTTGGTAGACCTTGTAGGCAGCGACTCATTATCAGCAGCTGATACTCTATTCTGTGGCAGAGTTTGATGTTTTTGTGTGTTTTCCTGTCTATTGGGAACCTGTGGAACAGCACTCTGTGGTGGTGGCTATTTGGTCAGGCATATCTTAATAGCCTCATGGTCAGATTAGTGTGTGGGCAGAACTTTGCAAAGAACAAATTTGCAGTGCCTAGTGAAGACAACATCCAATAATGATCCTTGTCGGGTTGCTCTCTCTTGAACTTGCTGCTGATAATGAGAGTTTGAAAATACAGTTTGAATTGTGTGGGTTTTGTCATCAAGCAAATTTTCATTCATATCACTAGCAATGACAGTGGGCACATTGAAAAATGATTCATCAATATAAGTCGATAATGTGGTCAATTCCTTGCGTACAATAGAAATCCTCTGACTGGGGGGCCTATATATTAGCACAAGAAGTACTTGACGACAGGCAATTCCTGATAATAGGACTGCCATAAACTCAAGACGTGACATAGGTAAATGCACAGTGAGAAACTTTATGTGTGTCTTGAGATACACAGCTAAGCCACCTCGTCCAGTGTTATTTGGGCGATCCTGTCTGACCAAGACATAACCATGAGTCTGGGAAAGCCTTCAATGTGATTTCTACAACTTCATTCATCAATGACAGATTTTCATGCACAGCTTCGCTGCGATAGATTCTGGCTGGGTCATAGTTTTGAATGAAGAGCCAATCAAGTGATGTGACCCGGCTGAGGACAACATATGCCTGACCTGCAGAGAAGATACCCTGCATATCTATGACACACTGAGTACTAGTCATACCTTGAACCTTGTGTATCGTCGTGCCCCACGCAAGTTTGAGAGGAAATTGGCGCCTGTAAGTATGTCGGTGAGATGCTACGCTTTCCTCATGAAGTTCAACTGGGACTACTGTCTTAGGGGGGTCAGCCAGTGTAATCTTGGTCTTTGAGCCTACCTTTTCACTGTCAAATTGCACATAAACAGTTTTTGTCGGCAGATCAAGTTCAAGTTCAAGTTCAAGTTCAAATCTTTATTAATACCATTAAGGTACAGGGGCCTGACACCATTCGGCGTATTTGGCCAAAAATTTCATAAAAAATTTGTGACTGACACACATGTGTATATATTAGTAACAGTTTAAGAGATAACAAATTTCAAGCTTAAGTAAAAGGAAATCACATATTACAGACTTAATAGATAGTTTTTCAGACGTTTTTTCAAGACGGGAAGGGAGCAGCTGTAATCAATGGAGTTGCCCAGGGTATAAAAACAAATGACTCCTCTATGTCTTATGTTTCTCTGTAATTTTGCTGAGGTAAAGTATGGAACTCTGAATAATGCTTTATTTCTAGTGTTGATGTTATGATTGTCTTGATTTTTAATGAACATATGATTGATGACCGGAGGATGACAACTAAAGTGTACTTTATACATGAAGATGCATAGATTCATTGAATACAACTTATTGATGGGTAAGATACGAAGAGACTTAAATAATGGTGAAGAGCGAGTTAGTCTATTTGAGAACGTCATGATGCGGACCACTTTCTTTTGAAGAATTAGTATTGGGTTCATATAAGTTTGAATCATTGATCCCCAAGCTTCTATACCATATGATATGTATGGTAAAATAAATGAATTATATAATATCAACAATGTGTCTCGTTTTAAATATTTTTTTGCTTTACTAATGATCCCAATCCCCTAAGCAATTTTCTTCGTGATATAACTTGAGTGAGCTTCCCATAATATATTGTCATCTATCATTATACCAAGAAACCTGGTTGTCCTGACTTGATCAATCTGAACATTTGCTATTTTGACATTATCAGAAGGCATAACATATCTTTTCCTTGGTGAGAATATCATAACCTGAATTTTATTTATATTAAGAGAGAGCTTGTTTGAATCAATCCATGTTTTAATAAATTCTAATTCCAAGTTCAATTCGTTTACCAGGTTGGTCATATCACTACCCTAAATAAAGACATTGCAATCGTCAGCAAATAGAATGGGCAGAAGTGATTGAGATGCATTACAAATATCATTTATATATAATGAAAATAGAATGGGGCCAAGGATAGATCCCTGTGGCACCCCACAGGTAATAGGTTTGTAAGAAGATGATACATTATTGAAAGAAACATACTGAGTTCTACTAGTAAGGTAGCTTGAGATCAGTTGATGAGCAATCCCTCTTATTCCATATTCATATAATTTATCCAATAGAATGCTATGATTAACAGTGTCAAAATCTTTACTATAATCAAGAAATACACCTAGGGTAAACTTACTATCTTTATATCAAGCTAATATTTTGTCAATCAGCGCTATTATAGCTAAATGTTGATCATTGGGGTCAAAAGCAATGACTGTGCCAAATGCATCATTTGCAAGGCCATCAGGCACATCAATATTCCTTGTTAGCATAACTCTAGCTGCAATGCCAATTTTCAAGCAATTCGGAAGATCATCATTGCTTCTGTCAACTGAAGTTATTGAAGTCTTGCCAGAACGAGGGTCCTTTTCAAAGTCAAGCGCTTTGCATTCTCGTGCCTGCATAGGAAGGCTTTCCATCATTTGGTTGCTGTACTCCATTGCCTTGTTGTTTGTCGCATCAACCTGCAGTGCATGAGCGGGCTCATTAGGTAAATTGCATCTGGAACGCATCATCCTCTGGAGATCAGTTGTCTTTCTTGGACTTCGCTCCCAGTCTATTGAGAAGCTCCGCAAATGCTTTGTCATCTCTTTGACGTATGACTTCATCTAAAATGTAATTCTAAACAAGTCATGCCACAGATCAACACCTTGGGAGAAGTCAGGGATAATAAGAGATTTGGCTCGAATGGGCGGTAATTAGTGGAACTCTCCAACTGCTAAAATTGACACGTTTCCAAACCACATATCCCTTGACATTGATTTAAAGCTCATAATCTGCGATAGACGACCATGAACGTAGGCCATCAGCCTGCGATCAACCATAGAAACTTTGTCAATGATCAAAATTTTGAGGCTTCCCAGATGAGCTTGTAGAGTATTCAAAGTAGACTAACCTAGAGGCTCATAGTATGATCTCAAAATTTCGAGGTATTTTCAGCCGCCAATGTTGAAGGCAGCAGTCCCAGTTGAGGCTGTCAGCAGAATAGTGGTGGCTGTCGGATTTTAGGTGGACGCAACATTCTGTAACTTTCATTGACAATAGTTTGCACCAGGAAAGACTTGCCACGTCCTCCAGCTGCAGAAATGAAAATACGAAATGGTTCATGTGCAGAGCCAAGGGTGAGAACAATGCAATGTTGGCGTACAAAATAAAATATTGCCTGCTGCTTTGCATTGAGCAATTTTATTTGTGAGCGAATTTGATCACCAATAAGTTCAACTGAACAGAGACTCGGAATGTGGTGATCATCTTTGTCAAAAAGTAGATCTGGCATGTCATGTTTACCAGCGTCATCTTCCAATGTATTGTGGGTGGACATTTGCTCAAGGCGAGACATTTCCGATTCAGGTGCTATCAAAGACCAAGCATCCTGTAGTTGGGCACCAGACTGCAACAATTGCCAAGCATTGTCTAGGCGCTCCCTGTCTGCATCGAAGTTCCTGCGGTTGTGTTCCAGAATATCAGCAACATGTGTTACTTGTTCATCATTTGATGATTTCACTGCTCCGGATTCATGGAAAGATGTGAACGTTGGGAACTGTGGTGGCTTCAACTGCGAAGTGTTCCGATGTGGCAAGAAGAGTTTCAATTGAGTAAGACTGAACTTTTCAGGATATTTTGTCTCCGAATGTTGCGTATATCGAATTACAGCAGGCTTTCCCTTTGTGCGCCTAATAATATGACCAAGGTGACACTGTAAAGCATAACCATTTGGGTTTTTGTTCTTCACTGCTTTGGAAGCCTCTGTTTTTGAAAGCACTTTGAAATGTGACGCAAATGTAGCTTTCCACATATCATTGAATTCAGGAGTTTCTGCTCTGCCAAGATATCGATCGTATAGACTTATCATCCACACATCCTCATTTTCTTTGTCTCTGCGCATCTCTTGCTTGATAGCAGACAATGGCTTGGAAATTTTGACTTGCTCCTCATCTGTTGGAACAAAGACAGTAAATCTTGAGGATTACTTTAGATGTAGGCCACAAGTTCTGGTGAGAGCCTCTTGTATTGAAATTTTGCAATTTTGGAAGTAGACGAAGCCAAGCTTTTTCATTTGTTTTCTGAGGTCTTCATTGTCTTGGTCCTTCAGTTCGTGGAATGCTTCTCTTAAAATATCTCCCAACTCCCTCTCACTTTTCGAAATGTTAGATAAGACATAGACAATGACGGAAAAAGCATCCAAGATGAATTGCAGGTCCAAATTTCCATTCCAAGAGCGCAAAAGAGCCTCGTTGTATGGATTTACCAAAATATCAGAAGTGTCCCGTTTGTACACAACAGATGGTTTAGTGGCTAAAAGCCGCATAGCATTTTTCAAGCCTTCTACATTGTGAAATCCAGCTTGCATGAGAAGTTCACTAGTTGAAAGAGCTGAAGCAGTATCACTTGCAAGTAATTCACGCAATGTTTTGAGCTAAAATGTTGCCAATTCTTTGGTGAGTTTGATGATGTATGTTTCACCATCAACAAGCACATCAATTTTTGCATCTTCATTAGCACTAGATTTGGGCTTAACCTAAATGTTTCAGGTGAAACTGGGCGAGGAAAGTTGAAACGGCATTCCGTTTTTTTTGTTTTATATGCCTTGCCATGGGTTTTCCTGTGAAGCTGCATTGATGAAACGATACCGTATAATTCGGGATCTGTCTCTGGGTCTGGAAGCTTTGCAGTGATATACTTGTCAATGAAAGCTATTATGTCTTTCTCATCAGACTCACAGTAAACCGGTGCATTTTCTGTCCAGAATAGGCAATGTATATGAGGACATATATGAGGTGCTCCCCTTTGCTGAAACTCAACCCTATAGAAATAATCAACAACTTTGCCTATAGGGTTTGCAGGGCCTCTGATGAGTCTGGTCATGAGCAGGTGTACATGATGGTAGAACATTCTGATAGCTAGAACCGGATTAGAACGCAGCAATTCACATTTGCTTGCAAAATCTAGGTCAGTAAAATCAATGTCTAAGCCAATAAATTTAGCTATAGCTTGAATGGTCTCTGACCATCTGCTGAGTTCTGCTGAAGCGAAAGTAGCAAAAAATGTAGGCTAAATACTAAACAAATCATTAATCGTGCGACGCCAGTACGCAGGAGACCCATGGGCTGCTTCCATGTAGCGAAACCCCTCATCTGCTTTCATCATATCATACAGTAAATTTCTATCATTCAGCATCTGAGCAGTAATTTTGTGACCTCGAAAGGAGCCTGTACCTTTGCGCATAGAAATTGATACACCAGACATGATTCTCTCCAGCTCAGTAACGTACTTTGCATAGAATACGTACTGGGAGTTGCTGGCAAAACGCATATCAGCTGACAATAGCCTGACATTGAAATATGTGCCTTTGCCCAACTTTTGTTCTTCATCTATTGTGTTTCTAGCTGCTGGGAATAGTGTGGGAAGGCTTTGGCTTCTCCCATTCGACATTCAAGGATGCTTTCTGGCTTGTTTCCCTCCGCCGGGGCAAGAGAATACACTACTTCATCCATTTCCGCTAATGCATCAGGTAACAGGTCTATAGGCTCAAGACATGTGTCATAAGCAAGACGATGCAGATCATTATCATCATCATCTTTGGAATGGTCAGCTTCATCATTATAACCTGTACCATAAATAATAGTTGCTTCACTGCCAGATGGTGTTTGAGTAGGGGTAGATGGATTGTGTGTGTATCACTTTCAGCATCTTCATTGGGGCTTTCCTGTGAATCAGATATTCTGATTGCATCATAAGCATCATCAAACTGCTTTGCTGCTGGATGTTTGACATCAACCTGGAATCCTGGTTCAGGAGGACTTTGCACTATATCAGTCAATTCATGTTCTTCACTTTGCCAATCAGTATTGAAGGAGATATGTGAATACAGGGGATTGATTTCTTTCTAAGTGAAAAATGCTTTGTGTACTTTGGCAACATCTATCATCTGAAAATCAAGGTGTGACTTGTACTCAAGTTTACGCTTGAGCTTGAGTCCAATAATTTGACTATCAGACAATGGTCTGGGCAAGGCAGCAGCAACTCTTGATGTATCTGATCGCACAACAGTGACTGGGCCACGTACAGCTTTTTCTCCAGCAACTGGAAGGTTGATGATATTTGCAAATGACAAATTGATAGCTAATAGTTGCTGTTCCAGTGAATTGAGATCCTTTAATGCTGACGGAATTTCATCAGGTTCCAAGCTGTCGGCAAAGCACTACGGAGGCATACGCTCTTGTGACAAGTGACTGTGACATGTTCTACAAAGCCATGCTTTTGCGAGAGGGCTTTGCTGCAATGAGCAGGCATCAGTGCAATTTTCATTACAGGTATGGACATACTTGAATGACAAGCATTTCTCTTTGAGAGCTGTGGGGCACTTTAGTGACTCCGGTGAATACAGAATCACCTGATTGTGAAACATGATCCTTTGGCACGAGCAGCAGATATGAAGTGGGGACTCTTCACAAAGAGATCTAAATTGTTGAACAGTACTATCTAGCACTGAGGCCAATTGAACTCGTTTTTGATACTGCTTCTTGGATGTAGCCTTCTTGCGTATTTGGTAGTCAGGATTGCTTTTGTACTTGGAAGCAGAAGCACGCATGAGTGCCTCATGATGTTAAGGGTTAGTTGCATACTTGTCAATGGAGGCACGCTTGACTGCCTCACGATGTGAAGGGTCAGTTACATACATGGCAACAGAAGTACGTTTCTTCCGTTCAGGATGTGAAGGATCAGTTGCATACTTAGTAGCTGAGGCAGTTTTTAGAGCTTCACGATGAGTGGGTGAATTGTGATATTTGGACACTGATGTACTTTTAACAGCTAGACGGTGTTGTTCATCCTCTGCGTACACTTTTTTTGACCTTGTCTTGACACTGTCATGGTAAATCTGTGACTATGCATAATGATCAGACGATTGTGTCCTTGTACGTCGTCTTAATGATGAATCAGATTCATAATTTGCACATGCTACATCTTATGCTCCCTGTAGCCTTCATCATACATGTGTTGTTTTTTGCTAGGAAGAACAGTAGACTTGCATGTGATGAACTCGTCCTGTCTTGATTGAGGTGTGTAAGATGGATATTGCTGCAATGTTGTGCTTTCTGTTGAGCATTGGACTTTTTCTTTCGTGCTGCACGAAGTGAGCGCGGACTGCGTTTCTTGACCTTCATTTTATTGCATCCAGTATACAACTATAATACCAACATCTTATGCGGATAAGGGAATGGATTTCATAGGCAACCTAAAGGCCATGCCATGAAACTTGAAAGCAGGTTTGAAATAGGTGCAAGTACAATATGAGAACAACTTCTAGCTGTGGTTGAAATCGATCCAACAATAGATCTAAAATGGCTGCAAGTGAATCCCGTTGTTGTGGAAAGATGACAGTAAATACACCAAGGAGCCAGTATCATTGACTTTGGCATAAGAGGGTGTGATGCAGATTAAGGTTGACATACTCCTTGAATTGCACCAGTCATTAGAAATTATTAAGGTAACAGGTAAGCAGAATTTATGATCTATTACTTGACGAGATTCACAAAAAATTACAGCATGTATATGACACCACACTATCAATGTTTCAGTTGATGAGATTCATATGGCATTTTTGAGTGACATTGTTATCAAAAATAGTGCTTTTCAGTGCCAGGGCTGTAGCAACACAATTAGCACCAAACTCACATCATACACAAGATAGAACACTTTGAAAGTTTCACTTCACAAAAATCACATACCATTAGGCGTGACATTTCAGTTGGATCTCAAAAATGTGTCATTGAAACGGCATGACTGCAGCAGCAAAACTTGAAAACCTCAGAACATTCCCATGACAGCATTTTCAATGTTACACTTTAGTATACAGTCACATATATTGAAATGACACATTGCTTGGCATCTAGACCAGTGTGTGGTGGCCAGCGGTACCACCCTCAAAGCAATACATTTGGGTGAATGGTAGGTGAAGCCCTAACCCTAATGACTTAAACCTCAGCATTCACATGAAACAACACTTTCAATGTTCCACTTTATGAGATTGACATGGCATTTGGTGACACTTGAGTTGGATCTCAAAAATGTGTCAGTGCAATGGCACAACTGTGGTATCACAACTTGGAAAACCTTACCATGACACAACACTTAAATTAACGGCATGAACATGCCATGTCTAAGGATGGTGAAAAATGTTGCATTGGAACAACACAACTTTAACTTGGAAACCTCAGAACATTCACGTGATACAACACTTTCAATGTTTCACTTGATGAGATTCACATGCCATTTTTACGAGAC
Organism: Platynereis dumerilii; assembly: GCA_026936325.1. Classification (NCBI taxonomy): domain Eukaryota; kingdom Metazoa; phylum Annelida; class Polychaeta; order Phyllodocida; family Nereididae; genus Platynereis; species Platynereis dumerilii. The sequence continues at coordinate 264,949 of JAPTHN010000217.1, forward strand.
ATTTTAGTTGAATTCTCAAAAATCTTGCGTAACTTGTGTTGCAAACGGCACGATTGTAGCAGGACAACGTGACAACCTTCCAATGTTTCAGTTGATCTGATAGGAATGTGCACACACAACTTTGCACAAGATGAGATTGACTTTATATGATGAGCTTTTCCCTTGAAGGCCTTCTTGTCCTAAGTTGGCTGCAAGCTGTAGTGGTTTCATGTATCCGAGAGATTCAGCAACTGCAAAGAGGAAAATGAAGCAAGGTTAAAATTGTTGTAATAAAGTTTTCAGTTATATCTTGCAGAGTAATACCACAGACATTTGACAATGGGGAAAATGGTTAAATTATCTTTAATTTTTTAGGGACACACATCATCCATTATGCACTTGAAATGGATGCAAATGAGGAAATCTGAAAGTGTTCATTGCATTCAAAATAAACCTCTCACACTTAAAAACGCACACCTTTTATTACAGCTTAAAAACTAATTTCTAATAGAGGTATGACCATGAAATTCCGTACTGATTTTACTGAATACCCTGGCCTAGGGTCTGGGAAGTTTCATTGAAAAGCTTTGAGAATCGGCCGCATCAGGCCGCATTTTGTGAGACTGCGTCAAAAAGAGAAATGAGAACCAATGCAAATCAAGGCAGAAACGATTTTAGCATTAAGTCCATCAGAGTGCATTTTTTTCGAGGTCACTGATAAAGAAAGTGATTGCCTTGACCCCTTCAAGCGTTGTTACTGCATTTTGTGGGTTAGGAGTTGTATTTGAGCCAAAATTGCTGTTTTTCACATTTTGTTTTCTCACATCCTCTTCAAAAATATTGTGTCATAAGCTTGGATTATTACCAAAATGTGACAATTTTTTGCAATGCAATCTTGATAGGCTTCTTTGTTGACAGTTTGAAATCATTAACATGTGGATGTGGTGGATATTCTTTACATTGCAACCTCTTTCAACTCCGTGAATCCCATATTTGAAACAGCCATAAACAATTCTGTCTTGCCCTTTGAAAAACCACAAGATTTCTTCAAAATTTCAAAATATTTGGCCAAGCAGTTAATTAGCAGGTCTGGAAGGTTACAGAAAATTATCTTCAGTGGTTTACAAGTTATGTCTCTTTTAAGAGGTGTGGGTTTTTAAGTGCAAGCCGTTTATTTTAAATACGATAAAACAATGGTATCCCAGCAGATTGTTTGTTATTATTAGATCTGTAATGGATTTTATTAATTCAAAAGATAAACCGTGATTAATATATAACAATTCAAGTAATTTATATATATATATATATATACATCTAAACGCCAAGATGCCAATACACCGAGAGTCAGGCAGGCTGCGCAAAATTTTTGCTTGACCTTCGTAGAAGGTCAGGCGAGTCAAGGACCTTGCTGTCAGTTACTACAGAATAGCCCTCAAGTAATATGAACCATGGTAGGCCTAATGGTATGTCAGATTTGAAACCTTTTTTGGGGCAGTCTTGAAAAAAAATAAAATCTGGTGCGGGTAGCTATCTTTTAACAATGTGTTGCTTGATTGAGATACAAATATTTTGGGACATGATATCATGCAGCCGACAGTAGGGTGCTCCTTCTGCCCCCCAAAATTGAAATTTCCTGGATCCAACCTCACTTTTTCTTGGTGGTGAGGTTATCAATGTAAACCATTTTTTTGAAATTTCATGAAATTTGATGAATTCCTAGGTGTAGCACATTGCAATTGAAATTTTGTCGTTTTTCATAATTTCGAAAGAAAAGAAAACAAATAGCCAATCAAGACATGGTTTGTATGATAAATCAGACTAAACATACATAATGAAGCACAGACACTATTTGGGAATGATAGAGGTCAGCTAAGTACTAGGTACCACTTTCCAGGGTTATCGATATGATAGGTGTACAACATCAAGTTTGCACTGTTTTCTGTGATTTTGGCGATAATTCAGGAATTGTTGCCCATACTTGTAGTTCATTTTGAAATCAATCTTCCTTTCATGATCTTGGCAATCTGCTTCCAATTTACCCTCTTTCTGCACAGTCATTTGTAACCCTAAAGGCACTGGAGATCTTTTTCCCTGATATGCATCTGTCATCAATCATATTGTCATTCAAAAGGTTCGGATGTCTACATCAATCTCCAAAAAGGATGGATCAATCTTCATTAAAGAAACAATGTGCATGCCATAGGTCTGCAACCACTATCCCAGAGTTTCATATTTTCCCTCAATTCAGGAAAGGAATTTAAGGCTTTTGATGACGAATATTTTATGGTTGTTTTAATATTTCTTACACTAACTTACTGTATGTGTTTTTCTCATCAGTATGCAAGTGATCATCAAACAGTGTCAAAGCGATCATGCCAGCAACAAGAAAACAGAGACGATGTTTCAGTACTTTCAGCTCAGCTTCTCAAATTGTCCAGTGAGTTGTTAATAACTTAATGATATTATTGAACAGTACGAGGTCATTGCTTGGGTTGCAGTTGAATTCACACAAGGTGCATACACAAATACCTCACATTTGACGAATAATTTATTTTTTCAATGCTGCGAGCACAAGCAAAAGCCTGGAATCTTGTCTTAATTGTCACTATTTATAAATTGTCAAATAAAGACAAGACTCTATTCAGGCAACAGCTAACTAGAGTGCATAAGAAGCTTTGCCATCCAAGTTGCACCCTCCTTTTCAAGTCATTGCTAGTCGCTATTGAAGAGTAGAAATACAGCAACACAAGATCAAGTATCAATACATCATCAGAATTAGGGTACCTTCTGAAGTTTTACAAAAGGTCTGCCACAATCTCTTTCAGCTCACTGAGGAAAGGCTGCAAACCACTATCCGCCAATGACAATGAATTTAAATCACTGAATGACATTTTTTGGGGTAAATTTTCTCCTAATTCACCCAGAGAATCTACCCTAGACGAATCCTTCCATCGCCGCATATTATCATTGATTTTTTTTGCCAAAACTGTAATGATCTCAATGATTTTAAACGTGAAATGTGTAAATATATTCTCTAATTTTATTTGCTATAACATGAACTGTTGTTTTTAACCCTGTCCTAATTTTAGATAATTGATTTCTTTTACATATTCTGGTTTTATATGTCATTTTACCTTTTTGTCAAAAGTTTTTATCTTACCTTTTTTACATTCTGTTTATTTGTTATTTCTAGTCGGCTGTACAAGTACCTTGTGAACTTATGTTTTTGTTTTTCAACCCGACTTTAAATAAATATTTCTTTCTTTCTTTCTTTCTTTCTTTCTTTCTTAATTTACGTCACGAGCGTCAAAGCCAATCAGCGCCCAGGATTCCCCTCCACTTCAAAACTTTACCGGCAATTTGCGAAGCAACTATTAACTCCTCAGAGACGTACGACCTATCATTTTAAAGGTCTCAGAGAGATCTATCTGCCCATGTAAGCCTTACGGAATTGTGCGAAACGGCGAATCGCCCTCATTTGCATAACTTGTGTGAAGGCCTGTTCATTGGCCATCATTGTGGGCGTGTCTGATCTATTCACTGAAGGCTTTGCTGAAGTGTCCTAATTTTGACATATTCATGGTCCTGTGCCTAGCCACTTTGGCAGGAGTCTTTCCTCTCCTGATGTTTTATTTCAGTAACACTTTAAATTCCTCATAGCATTAAATATTTCCAAAGTCATCTTATTTGGGGCTGACAGGAAATATGTGCTCTCTCATAGAAAGATAAAACAAGTTCAGAGTATTTATTTCCAAATATCTTCTCTATGAGCAATGAAGCTCAACAAGACCTGCTTCCTTTGGGAAGAATTGTAGACACAGTTTCTTGTAAAACAAATACCTTGATCCTAGTGTCTTGACATGACTAAGGGACCCTTCAGAATTTATGACTGGGGGGGTGGGAGTTTTGGCCGAGGGGGTACTAACTTTTCACACGTGTTTCAAGGGGGGGTATTAATTTTTGACAACACTTCCAAGGGCGGGTAAGAAATTTTAACAAAGAAAAAATGTTAAAAAACACGCATAAACTTATTTTATTTGGACTTTTTTATGGGCAATAGTCCGCGAAATGACTCGAATCTGTATGCATGGTGTGAAGCCTAGGGGTGGGGTACTAAAAATCCGCATGAAACTCAAGGGGGGGGGTATCAATTTTTGACGGGAAGTTCCAGCAAAACTCCCATCCCCCCCCCCCCAGTCATAAATTCTGAACGGTCCCTTCGAATGCTGCGCAAAAGTACTATCCCAAGGATCTGCTGAATTTGATGATTGACATCTTTCTGGGCCTTTAAAACTTCAGAAATGTCCTTCACACTTTTACCATGTGAGGTACTGTGCAGCTGGTCACATTACAAAACTTTAATTAAGTGACTACTAGTATCACAAATAAATGATTTAATGTGTAAATTAAACACTGCATCGTGAAACTCTTGGCAACTTCTTATTTTTCAACTCATTTAAATGATCGAAATTGGTTTCAATCAAGATACAGCCTTATTTTAGTAAAGGCATTCAGAGAGGTGAAAAAGTTTGATTTCTAACAAAGGTTACCATGTAATCAGGGGAAAAATAATTTTATTTGTTGTATAATATACTATATATACTTAACCAGCCTTGTTATCAACAATTAATGATAATGTTATGACATTATGAGACGACGCAATCAGTGTTGCCACCTATAGTGCCTTCCTGAACCTAAGCTGAGCCTTTAATCTGCTGTTAGATTTAGAAATGAGTAAGATATGGATGGAAAATGCTGTTTGTCACAGAAATCTTCTTAAAAAATATTCAAGGCTATTGAAAAAAATATGATAGATAACCTAGTAATTCACAAGAAATCACACAATTTTAAGGAAATTTGACAAATTTCAATCCAAATTTGATACACCTAGGCATCAATAAAATTTCTTGAAATTTGGCATGATTACTTCTATTGACTAACCTCACCCACAAAAAAAAGTATACAGGTTTCTGAGCAAGTTGGGGCAAAAGAAGTCCCCTAGCCGACAGGGTTGCCTGATTTAAATCATTTGATTTAAATCATAGATTTAAAACGTGATTTAGATCACTCAAGGAAAATCATGATTTAAATCATGGTAATGAAATGCATTAAAAATGTAAAAATAGCAGTGGCAGTAAGGTATTGCAGTTTGCAATCGACCATTTAGCAATACCCTTTCAAAATTCTGTTCAATGACAAATCACAAATCGCCCCTTGCATGGATGTAAGACATATAATAGGCTACTTAGTCAATAAATATACCGAGTAGATGAGCATACAAAGTACGAATTTAAACAAATTTATTTGAATCCTTGCATTTTCGGAACAATTTTGTAGCTGCAATGAAGCACTGAGACATGCACAACTGGTGAGGCACTGTCCTCAAAGCCTGATATACTGAACTGATATCAGATACTTGATGTCAAAAATTTGACAGGCATTGTGCTACCGTGTGCCGTCACTGGTGATTTAACTCAGAAGTAATAGTTTAGTTTTGTTGCAGAATTGGGAAAATATCAAAATGATGACCTGTTTTCGCATTCCTTTGAAAAGGTTTAGTTCTATTGCAAGTTAACTGTATAGTTGTTAAGAGAAGCAGATTGACAACATTTGTATTAAAATGTCAAAATTATAACTGCTTCTACAGCTCACATAATGATTGTTAAACATTAATTTCCTCCTCTGCCTTAATTACATATTTTTGCATTACAATTGGGCTAGTTTTAACAAAATAATTATGAATTTTTTCCATAAATGATTTAAATCCGATTAAAATCAAAAAAATCGATTTAAATCAAATAAATCAGATTTGTTTGATTTGTTTATAAAAATCAATAAAAATCGCAACCCTGGCAGCCGATATAAATCAAAATTAGGAGGTGACACATTTATTCTTCAAGGGAGCTAGGAGTTTTCTCACCAGGAAACTATTTATATCACGGCAACAGTAATTATTGATTTCAAGCCCATAAAGTCCGCAAATTAGACCACGGAGTCGGTGAAGGCATGCTAAGATGACTGACTACGATTGGATTATCATTGACTTGACTTGACTTTGAACAGCAATGACTGGCTACGACAGTTTTGTAGAAGGCTCCAGGGTGTACTGCGAGAACCCCCCCCCCCCCCGCTTGGGGGCTATTCAAAATTACATAACGCAAAAATGTATCTTTTTTGACAGCCCCCTCCCCCTGTAATGGCCTGTAACACATATTCCCTCCCTGTTATGTAATATGGTGTAGGACTCCCCCACCCTCCTTATATTCTCAGAAGTCACGCACTGGTGTTCCTCTAGCTACCTCTATGGGAGGGCTTCCAGTATTTAAATTTTACTGAATTCATTGATCCTGATTTCACACCTCTTGAAATTTCATGTCTTTTGATTAGGCTTACTGGTACTCATTCACGAAAATTCAAGAAGAATGCAATTTTTGCATGCCAAATTGCCAACCATAATTGCTGTGATGAAATTCTCATGTTTCAAAATATGTATTTCTATTTGTGTTATGTGCGCCGAGAAAAACTCCACCCCGACCCCCCGAGGCATCATGCACAGCTTCTTCAAGAACGTGGACAAAAACGTGTGTTGAGCGGAAACCACGAGACACACGACGGCAGCAGTCCGACAAATTACACACAATATTAGCAATAAAGAACTGGCACACAAAAAAGCCAGTCTCAAGCACCTAGAAAAACCCAGATGAATCCATCAGAGGCCGTCACCTGATAACTCCAAGAAGCAAGGGAGACGACGCCATTATAAGTTGTCACTGCACGACAACAGAAGGCTGCTGAGAATCATTAACTTTGCACATTTAACATGTTCAAAAACTGTCAGGTAAAGAGGGTGAATGCTCAAGCAATCAGACAATCGACCTGCAAGCCCTGGTGCAGCTTACACGACATATTTACATGACAAATGAACTGAAAAAGAAGAGAGTGAAGAGAAACCACGCTATCTTACCAGAGATGATCTTTTTGGAGGTGATGGCCTCGTTCGGGAACAGCTCTTACAGGTAGATGGCGCTTGTGACAACAGTGGCAATCAGTAACGCCACCACGAAAATGCTCTTTTCTTCTTCTTCTTTTTCAATGCAAAGGAGCCCAATTATAATTTCTCCTCCTGGCCTTCAAAGTTGTCCAATTTATAAAATGTAAAAAGTAAAGGAGTCCATTTAATTGCGTGTCTGCGGCCTCTCGCAGATTAGTTGGTGCTTGTGCAGATCAGCAGAGCTCATTATCCATCAAACCTTTTCTTGTGCTCTGGAGGCCTTAATACTGAAATTTAATTTCCTACATTTTAAGCTAAGTTTGGGCTTTGTACGGCCATTCTATCTATTTTAAAAGTGCGTCCGAAGCATTCGATGTTGATGTCCGAAGTTTTCTTTATGTGTTATATTTCATGTCATTTCTACATAAAGCAGCCTAATAAAAATATTTCCAGTTCCCCATTGTTTTCTAAAGACAAAAGGTAGATACCCCAAAACCATGCCCTACAGATTCTGCTATTTCACCCAAGCAAAGATGGCGTTTGCCCAGACCTGTGTTTCCAGACCTACTTGTGCAGCCTCTTTTCAAATGGCCAGAGTAACACAATACTTTTAAAATGTGAGGAACAATTTAGCAGTTACATATTTGTGACCTACTCCACCAAAATGAGTTCAAAGTAGGTAATTCGTATTTTCCAGAAATTAGCAAAATGTGTCAAAAGGTCGCATTTTCATTATTTTTAGCTGTTGGTACCACATTTTGGCAAAAGTAATTTGCTTTGATTATTTAAGACAATCTTAAACAAAAACTGATTACAAATTATCTAAATTGGGCTTCCTTCTTGACTTTCTTAGTTCTTTCATTGCAGTGGCGGGAAATTCAAATTCCGTTTTCTCAAAGTTTGATGTTTCGTATCATAAATTTTCAAGGCACCATATATTTGGATTGGATGGAGATCTAAAGACATATGAAACATCATTTTAAAGCCCAGTTCCAGTAGAACAAAGTTGTTTTCACAACTAAATATGATAGGAGGCCGACTTTGAACCCATTTTGGTGGAGCAGGTCACATTTTGAGGGTCGGAAAATTGATTTTTGGCAGATTCACAGTGAAAGTGTTAAACGGTAGCCAAAGAAAAAGGTGAGAAGTGACCTTTCAGGGTAACTGTGCACACAAAAAAATATTTCCTTCAGGAAAACTGGTTGAAAACTTAAAATATTTTTTTTGGCTGATTTATGTCTTTGCAGTGAAACATTTTAATTCCAAGACACTATATAATAACCAAAATGCCACACACTAGTTGTAATATACACATAGTGAAGACATTAATGCAAGAGTTGGGCCTTTAATTGAATATACACATATAAAACAATTTATATGAAATTGGCTATTGGTCATCCTAAATAGAAAAAAAAACCCACAATTTCACAAATTTTCATTTTTTGGGAAAAATTCAGTGATAAGAAAAGGAGTAATGGCCATTTGAATTTTAAAATTTAAAGATATCTGTAGCCAAAATTATTTGATTTAAGTAAATTCTCTTTTGCCACATTCTAGAGGCCTATATGTTTTCATTGCTTGCCAAAGTCCATGGAAATGCATGAGAGCACAAACTAACTTACAATCGCTTTGAATGGGGAGATGTCTGTAATTAAATGGTGTATCGTCCTGCCCTAAAGGCAATACATTTGGAGTGAATCGTAACCCAAACCTTACGCTAAAGGTTTGTTGCAGGTAAACCATAAGAGCTACGAAGATGTTCTCCCACGGACACATAAGACAAGAAATGATATCATGGTTTTTCATGATATTCATAAATACGGTAAACAGACGGCAACATGTCATTAGTTTTAAGTGATGTGAAACATCAATTGATGAGTTATAATCGGAAAATCAAATTAATGTTAGGGGGGTGTGGTTACATTGAAATACTCGTATAGGGAAAATATTTAAGCACGTGTAATTTTAGTTCTGATTTAAATGTGTGAGTTTTGGTGGAATTGAATAGTGCAGAGAAGTACATGGTCTCATCAAATGAAATAAACACATCTTTAAAGATTATTGAGGTAAATTTGAATAATTACAAAAGAAGTAATACGCATTTCACTTTTGAAATTAAAAAAAGAATCTGTAGCCAAAATTATTTCGTTGGTTAAAAAAGGACACGCCAATGAGGCGAAGGATGATTGAAACAGCCGTCCAACATAGGCCCAGGTGACCCGACAAGACCTGGTTTCGACAATTTTGCATAGACAGTGTACCTAACTACTGCTACTCATTTGCTGAAGGACGTGTTTTGATACGACAAAAACTATCATTGCTGCTACTTTCTTTGAAATGCCATAGTCGCAAACAGTCAGGAACATGTCACATCAGTTTCAAGTGATTTGAAGCATAAATGAATGAGTTACAATTGAAATACAAAAAAAAATTCATGTAAAATAGGCTTTTGCTCTGACATACTTTGTTACATAAAATTTAATGAAGACCACCATTTTACACATCCTTTATGAAATACCTTTTTATTCGTTTATATATCGGGTCATACACGATAGAGGCACGAGCCAAGGTGTATGACTCCTAGACCAATTTTATATCGATATATGCATAACTTCATATAATTACTGTAATCTTTATCTGGGTCAAAGTAGATTAAGTATATCTGTCTGGCTGTTTGTCTGTTTAACATTATTTTGGTGAAATTTGAATGATTACGAAAGGAGTAATTGGCATTCGAAAGTTGGAATTTAAAAAAAATGTCTAGGAAAAAGTATTTGATGTAGGTAAATTTCCTTTAGCCACATTCTAGGGCTCTAGGCTGGGTATCGTAAAAAAAATATTAAAAAATATTCATGAAGATCTTCATAGATGTTTTGAGCCAAAAAAGTGACATAAAATTTTCGATGTGAAGCGAAATTTTTCCTCTGACATCCAAGGGGATAATGCTGTACACCATTGAAAAGCTGACTTTCTCAGCTTCCGAAAAATGTCCTTTTTTTCTTCCTGGATACATATTAAGCGACCTATACGGCCCTTCAAAAATTGAACTTTTGAGACCATGTGGTGCCAAAAGTGTTGGACCTGTGGTCCCATAATTTTGCATAGACAGTGTACCCATGTAGCAGTACACATTTGCTGAATGAGATGAAAATCTGATCACAGCAAATTTGAAGGAAGAACTACCCTTCCCTTCAATTTTCTTCCCTTCCCTTTGCATCCTATATCTTCATTTCTCTTCCAGAGCTTATTGGGCAAAACTATCATAGCTGCTACTTTGAAATGCATGCCATGGAAGTACAACAATAGTCATTCATACTTAGTGACATATCGCTTGGCATGGAGCAAGACCTTTGGATCAATGATAGATTTTTTAAAAGATCTCTTATAAAACTCGGAAATATTGATGTTCTTGTTTGCTTAAGGAAGGTTTGCCAATCTGTGACCACTGCTGTTTGTCTTTTGATTATCAATCAGTTTTTGTCCCTGCTTGACTTTCCTAAAATGTTGAAAACCTTTAGACTGATTCGATTTTTTGATTAGCTTAAGAGCCTCGGCTCCTGGTACAATGATAATCAATGACAATCAGCCATATGATAAGTTTTTTGAGTAATTGCCACAATGTATACTTGTGTGATAAGATAACCAGAGAGATTTACAACAGCTTTCCCAGAATGTGTTGCACTGTGGGTTGTTTATATATTACAGACTCTCTCAAGAGCATTTGACCCAGCTCTGGGAAAAAATAAATAACGTACCTATTGCTCATTACATGTCTTTCATAATTCAAATAGATAGATCATAACACTTCTGTATTAGAGCTTTTTTTTCCTCGGATATGAGGAGTTTATTTCTGATGAGATTTGTGGATTTCAAATTCAGTAGGATCCTCTGAAATCTGTCAGAGTTGGCTCAAATTTTTACTGAATTTGATTTTAGCTAAGAATGTATACTTTACGTATCCGTATCTATTCTGCAAAGTTTCTAAATACATCTTGAGTATTTTCTCAAGATTCAAATTTGACTGAATTAGGTTTTTTTGGGTTTTTGTACTGTCACAATTTTACACTCATCGTCAACCTAAAGCAAAATTGGTCTTAGTCAGACAGACGCCGTTTTTCCTATTTGGTACCACAGTAAGGCCCTTATGATAATACATGTGTTTAAAAAAAATTGACTCCTAAATGAATAAGGGACCGTTCAGAAATTATGACTGGGGGGATGGGAGTTTTGCCAGAACTTCCAGTCAAAAATTGATACCCCCCTTGAGTTGCATGCGTATTTTTAGTACCCACCCCTAGGTTTCATGCGTATTTTTAGCAACCCCACCCCCTCTGGACATAAAGCAATACAGACATGTATATACTGTTATACATGTAGCCTTGGACAGTCACACGTACAAATTCACGGAAAAAAGCGCTTATAAACTGAGTGTATGCGTGTTTTATGACATCTTTGTTAAAATTTCTTACCCCCTTTGGACATGTCTAAAATTGTTACCCCCCTTGAGATAAGTGTGAAAAGTTAGTACCCCTCAGGCAAAACTCCCACCCCCTCCCCCGGTCATGAATTCTGAATAGTCCCTAAGGGGGGCCCCTAGACCACCGAGAAGAAAATGTCATTTTGAAGCAAATGTGCTAACCTTGTCTGACTCTGACCCCGAGCCCAGAGCACCACCAATTGCGCTCACCTCACCCAATACTGGGCATAGGAATAAGTTACATCTTTTTTTCTTACTGAGAAGAGGCTAGATCTTTCCAGTAAAAAGAATTTCAATCCTGAAAGAAATATTTACGCATTGGCAAAACACGTGGACAAAGTTGTTACACTAATAAAGCAGACATTTTCATGAACAAATATATCTTGAAAAGTTATATATATGATCTTCCTGCCATTTGTAGATTGAGAATAAAAAGAACTGTCAGTGAAATGAAATAATTAAAAAATTTCTGTAGGTCTAATCACTCTGAAACACTATCGTATAATATATTAAAGTGTAAGGTGGAGAGCTGATAGGAGTCATGTAATTATTTTAGACCATTGATGTTGGTATGCAAATGGAAGGTCTTTTATAGACTTTTCCAGCCATGACCCTTAGAATGTTGTATGACACATATTGACAAAATATATAGAGAACCACTTATTCCAAAAATCGTCTAAAATAAACAAAAACGACTAAACTTCAAGGCTCTTCAGGCACCAATGAATAATGTTGAAATGTTTTAATATTTTGCATAGGTCATTTTTATAGGTTATATCACAAAATGAGGGGTGTCCCATAAAGAATTAGGACATTGTTTTTTTCCGGGACACTCAAACTAAGGTGGCCCCATAACAGCCACTATAATTTGCCTTTTGATGGTCTCCTTGCTCCATTGATTCCTATATATTTCTACTTGACCGTTATACTGTTTTTTGTACAATGAGCAAATAGATAAATCAATCAATTAAATCAAGTGGTAGGCCTAGACAAGGGGCACAAATTTACTGACGTTTTCACTTGACTTCCAGGTTTGTGATCAAAATGAGGCTCAAGGCAGAGGGTTGGCATGGTTATGCCACGGAGCCTCATTCTGAGTCTCGTTGAAAGTGAACCAATTTTCTTCTCTTTGCCAGTGAAGGCATGACCCTTGTATTTTTGCGATAGACTTGGTGCTTTAATGGTTTAAAACATAAAAAGTCAAACACTATCATTGAATATAGAACTGAAACTTGACCAAAATCAGTAGTGTTATTTTGTCAGAGTCAGTCAAAACACTTTGACTGATTTATATCTGGGCAGTTTCTATATTTTGCCAAAATACTAAAGTACTATAGCTAATTATAGAACAAACAAGGGATCTGATATTTCTAGTGCCAAACTTAGACAAAGCACTTTAGCTGAAATCATACTGCCTGTCGGGAGGGATTGTCTGTAAGCCAAACTCAGTTAAAGCACTTTAACTGGATATTCCTCTACAGGCATGATATTTATACAAACAGAAGTCACACGGAAGACTAGGTCGAAGTATTTTAGCTGATTTTTCCCTGTAATCTTACCAATATTTTGTAAGATAAGTGTGCGCAGAAGAGTCATACAAAGTACTTTGCCTGGATTTATGCATATAGCCCTTGAAATTTCCCTGTTATCTTACAATTCTTTTTGTTCTTCCTCTATGCTCAATTTTCGTAGAAAAATATATCAATGAAACTGCACCATAATGTGCGTAAATTAGTTTAGTTTGGCCTTCTCAAGCCTTTCCATACCCAGGCAGGTAGGCAGGCAGCTAGGCAGGCAGCTAGGCAGGCATCTAGGCAGGCAGCTAGGCAGGCAGGTAGGCAGGCAGGCAGGCAAGCAGGCAGGCAGGCAGGCAGGCAGCCAATGGGTTTTCTTATACAAGTGGTACGCGTATCACTTTTATGGGGTAATTGTGCTTTTTGCAGGTGCTATATGCTGAAGATTTGCCTATGTTTGAACAGGTGATTACAGATTAAAGTTATATTTTATATTTATGCACTTTTCCATATTTGACATTTCAAAAGCTTCACATATTCAAACATGATGGAAATAAGTTTTATTTAATGATATATATAGATATCTTGTGAAAATTGTCCATCATATATTGAAGAACCTCCCCCAACATCACTAGAATAACTGGTCGGTAGCACAAACCCACTCAAGATATTTCATATCAAAAAGAGATAACAGACTGAGATATAAATTAAACAAGTTCTTGCACCTGGGCAACTTCAATTGAAGCCTGCTGAGCCAGAAGAACCAACTGACATTGCCATCATGAGTAAAGCAGGTAAAGCTATTTTCTTTGATAGACCTTCCTGTTTTCCACATATTATAGTGTTGAAGTTACTACTGAAATGAACACAAAAGGTAGGAAAAATTACTTTCAGTGAAACTGTGAGAATGTAAGATTATACAAAGTTTTCATACAAGAAGAATTTTCTTCATCAGATTTATGTACAGCAATATCAAAAACACTGGCGAGTCGCTTAATCAATATATATGCAAACAATTATAATTCATGACTTCTCATACAGGGCATATTTCATTTGTATCTTGTGTTCAACAAATATTTTCTTAAAATTGGAAGTTTAGATAGGACAGAAGCTGAGTGGTATTTCACTTGTGCAGTCCATTGGATTCTTGAGTTATTGTTAACTTCTTCAAACCTAACAACACAGAGACAGTCATAATCTCTACACATGTATGTTTTTGCATAGACCACAAACATTTCAGGGAAAACTAAGATGGTAATCATTAAAATGCTATACTTTCAAAAATAATATTTAAACTAAATATAGTATTCCAAAATTTCAAAATGATTGTATAAGGGTAGACACATCAGTTATATCCACTTTTGAAGTTAAGGAATGCATGCCTTTTTGATCCATTTATAGACCTTGTATTTGAAAAAAGTATTTGTAAATACCAAATACTTTGATGCAAATACAAATACAAATACAAATACTTTTGAAATCTGCCAAAAGTATTTAAATACAAATACAAATACTTTGCAAAGTATTTAAATACAAATACAAATACTTTCAAATTTCCAAAAAAGTATTTAAATACAAATACAAATACAGTATTTACAAATAAAAATACAAATATATTTGTATTTGAACCCAACCCTGCTGGCGACCACAAAAGAGAGTTCTCAATATTGACAATTATTATGTGCAGCACCCTATTCAACAACCTGTGTCCTCCAACTGAACATAAGATGGCTCACTTATGGTAAAAGTGTATTATGCGCACATTCACGGGCAGCAATTTTATTACCCTAGCTCTGTTGAGACATCTTTTTTCATTCTTGAGAATTTCTAAGTTGCTGGTCGGTCTATAATATCTCATCCACTGTTCCAGACAGAGACACACAGAGTATGAAGCATTAGATTTGTTGAAAATGTGCTATATTCAAAGAGCAATTCAGTTTTACAAAATACAATATCACTTATCGAAGACATGCTTATTACCAAAAGAATAATATGTTCTAGAAATACTGATATATAACAGTCCCCCCCCCTTTTTTTCATTTAGTGACATTGTTCTTTATTTTTTCTTTCAAAACAATTGACAAAAGTATTAAAAAATTCGATCTCGTATTTATTTTAGAATCCTACACTGATCAAAGGTCCAAATTATGCTTTAAAATTTTTGAAAACTTAATGAAAGTATAGTGGAATAACATTGCAACAATGTGAATGACTTTCATTAATATGGACTTCACAGTAATTTCACAGTAACAGTAAAAGTCAACAAGGGGTGCATTTGAAAAATCACAACATGTCAGTACTGAGTGTGGCCACCCTTTGCATGCACTACAGATTGACAGTGCCTGCGTCTGGACTTCGCCAGCTGCTTCAGAGCTTCCATGAAGCATGTTGGTTCATTATGTTGGTTCATTATTTCTGTCAAGGGCATCCGAGACATGTTTGGGGGTTTATGTTTGGACTTATGGCTGGCAATGGCATAATATCCACCCCATAGGTCTGAAGAAAGCCTTGAGTGAGCTAGCGTGGCAGACTGGACCCAACCACCCACCTCCAGTCAGAACACAAGGGGTAAGTTGGACCAGTCCAGGGGGTAGCGGTCCGGTATACTGTTAGATATTGGTTTCCGATTCCACACAATTTTCAACAAAACTCATCAGAAAAGGTGTTGAGAAATGAAAAACTTTCTATTTTCTTCTTCTTCTTTGCATTTTTACCCCTTTTTAGTGACCTTGTCTGTACCTGTACAGACAACCTATGGACTGTTTTTTGGAACTGGGGATGGTCCAGTACTGAAGTGGTAGTGGTACTGGTCCAAAGCAATCCGGTTTGCAATCAAGAGTGAGGCCTGCAACTTGGTCACAGGTCATTCAACTTGCAGCAAACCTATGGCTCATTCTTGATGCTCAGATGGCAGACTCAGCATGGTGTTTCTTCAAAAAATTGGGGTGCTCTGATCATTTAAGCTTGTTTTTCTTCCTTCAGAGCATTAAAAGAGACAGACCTCAAGTTTTCAGATTTTTCAAACAATTTGTATGGTCCCCGTAGACCAAATTAGTGTTTGAGACATTTTGACCACTGCTCATTTTCCGTTTGAATGATTTTATCCCAAAACAATTTTTATTCTTAAAATAAGAAAATCATTGTTAAACATGTTAAATAGAAGACAGCCCATGATAGACCCCTGTGGGATACAGGTTTTTAGACCTAACCCTTCACTTCTAATACTTCCCAGCTTTAATGCTTGTTTCCTGTTCTTCACTACAGGGAAACAAGAAGTGCAACGAAAGGATCATACGATTTATGGCCCAAGTGGTCTTGTGATGAGTGATTGTTCAATGCACCATTGACCACTGAGTATGAATATTTGCCAATGTCCAGACAACAATCAATTAATATTAATTAGGACTTTTCATTTGACAATAAAGAGGTGATAAAGTTCAACAAAGCAAAAATGACATAGTTGATCACAGTTACATTGAAGGACAATGTACCCGTCCCACATTGTCTGACAGTGCACTGTCTCCACTCCAGTAAAAATTACTAATACTTATTATTAAATATGATTCAATTCATAAGTATTTTTGTCTGATACATATAGTTGTCATCAGCATCTTCAATTGAAAAAATATACATGTGAATGAATCTATGAATCAATCGATCATGATCCCTCTACCATGCTATATCTCTCTCCATCTATCTATTGATCTCTATACAGTGGTCCCTGCTATAAACGACCTCCTAGTAAGCGACCAGACCCCCATATGCGACCATACACCCTCTGCATTAACGTTTTTCTTCATAAATATCACCCAAATATGCGACCAACCTGTCTAACGCGACCAACGACCACTAAACTGGCCAGAATTGGTTAATTTCATCCTTATATGCGACCAAAAAACTACCAAAATGAGGCAATGAATCCACGATGTTTTGCCTCATTTTGAGATCACAGGACATCTTAGTTGATAGCAATGAAGCAATCTGGTCAATCGATACCGTAATTGATGCTTCAATTGAGCAATTCACGCTAGATTCTTCATAGAAATGTTGATTCAGTGCTTCAATCAATGAATCAACTGGGATTTCAATTGGTTGCTGTCACCCCAATTGATTGCTGTTTCACTAGAGCATGCATAAGTTAATTGCCATTATTAATTGAGTAAACTAGCATCAGGTAGCTGCTCCTTCTATCGTATTAGTAAAGTGTGGTAGCATTTTCAATTGATGTTATAAAACTTTGATAAAAGTTGATTGAACATTGTCAATGAAGTGCAGTGGATTCAATAGTGCATGAAGACCAACAAAAGTCAGTGAATAACTGAAAAGTGGATTGGTCGCATAAAAAGTTAATGCTCTTATAATAATAGAGGATTTGATTGATTCCATTATTATTATGGTGATAGCCTGACTTATACATCTCTCTTTATAAATTTTTTAATATATTCTTACGGATATCAAAAATAACAATGGTAAATCCTATAGCATTTGAATTGAGAAGTTAAAATAGTTCAGCTCGTGTAACTTGGCAGTAGGCCTATATATTTGGTCTAAATTCTTCATTTTTTGGCATACATTTAATAATGATTGAATATACATAGCTTTGTGAATGTAAAGATGTTATGCTTTTGAAGAAATTTAAATGGTTCAGTTTTTAAAATTGGTAAAATGGTCAATTTAAAACAAGTTTGGCATTACTATTTATTGATATTGGCCGAAGCATCTTTACCCCGACGAGAGACCGTACCCCCACGAGAGACCGCAAGACTACAGCAGAAGGGGTGGTCTTATAACGCAGGGACCACTGTATATCTCTCTGTCTCTCTCTCTATCTCTCCATCTCTCTAGGGGAAGGTTTGGTCTAGTGGTAGCATTCTGGGCTGCCAATCACTGGGACCATAGTTCATATCTAGTTCTTGCCGGTTGACCTGGGCCTATGTTGGACAGCTGTTTCAATCATCTTTCGCCTCATTGCCATGTCCTCCTCCTGTCCTAATTAGCCTACAACATGCATACCATCCACCATAGCCTACTGCATGGGCTTCCAATTGCTTGGTTCGATGTTCGATTCTAGCTTGCCAGGTAATCTGGTGTACGAGGGGCGTCCCAAAAGTTCTGACCAATTTTTTTGGCAGACCTTTCTATTTGAAGCAGCTTAATGAAATTTTCACAGAATTAATTTCAGGTATTTTACTATCCACTTTGAAAAAATCAAAACTGTTAGAAGTGTTTAAGTTACTTTTCTGTTACCATGGATACGGAAAGTCAGTGCACCCAGCGCAGCTCAATTTCTTTAACAAAATTCAGCAAATCAGCTTTGTTTATAGTGACAGAATTCACAGTGATAAAACAAATTGTTGCAAAAAAATGTATTTCTTGATAGGCTAGCAGTGTTTCCAGATATCGTCCATTACATTATTAACATTTATTTATTTTTCAACCTGATCAGCTGTGGCAATTGCAAAAAGACTTTCTCCAGCAGTTGCTCCACAGCTCTTGTAATTGTTCGGCCGAAACAATCTACTGCCAAGAGGCAGTGCTCAAGAACATTGGATCCAAACCCAACTTGATCTACCTTATTTACCAGATGTGGTCTTCTGTGACTTTTGGTGATACCAAAATATATATACCAGTTCACAAATTGAATAGATCATACTCATAATCAGAAATGAAGCTGTAAGCAAATATACTGAATTTCCTCATTTTAGGAACAGCTCAGTTTCGAGGACCTTGAAGATTGCTTCTGCACAGGGGTTAAACTGATTCATAGTGACTTTAAATGTCAGATAACAACTTTGAGATACTGTCAAGCTGTCAATTACTATTTTTCAAGATCATCAATTGCATATTTACAGTAAATCCTATGATTATTTACACCCCTAGACACTTGGATTTGGGCTAAAAAATTGCGCTGCGCGGGGTGCACGGACCTTTTGTTTCCATGGTAACAGAAAAGTAATTAAAATTCTTCTAAATGGTACCAAATTTTCAAAATAGATGGTGATATACCTGAAATTAATTCTGTGATAATTTCATACAAATACTTTAAATAGAAAGGTCTGCCCAAAAAATTGGTCAGAACTTTTGGGACGCCCCTCGTATACTGCCATGCAATGGGGTCCCTGGATGCCACACTATGTACAGTGTATGCTGGACAGCACTTTCAGCCATCTTTCTCTGCCAAGTGCATAAATACAGGACGGAAAGGCCCAATCATCCATCTCTCCGTCTCCTTTTTCCCTGTCAAAATTCTTAGGGACTGTTCAGAATTTAAGAAAAGTTCATTGCACTTTCTGTCAGTTCATTACGACAAATTTCAAAAAGTCAACAAGAGCAAAGCCATGATTGATTCTATCTCGTTAACGTTCGTTACGAGATTCATGCAAGATCTCACTACGCATGCGCCGTTCTGAGAGCGCCAACCTTCACTTTTCACTAAGCAGCCGCACAGAGCGGACGTGTTGAACAAAGTTTCAACGTTTTTCGTGGTCTTAATGACGATTATGACTACTGGAATACTTCGTGGGAGGTTTAATTCACCCGATTTGGTTATTTATCCGTCAATAACGAGGTTATACACGACGGAATCCCACGTCGAAGTTGACGAACCGGACGAAAAAATCTTGTCAACAAGAAACAAAATGGCGGAGCCCATAGCGCGCACGTGGTTTTACATCGTCTGAGACGATTTTGATGTACGTATGTCTTTCTAAAGGCATTAATAGTTACAGAACTGGACTCCAGTCACTGTTAGGCACTTTCTTGAATGATTGATGCACTGTTTTTCCATCGGGGACTCCCTGATGTTTCGGAAGGTGTTTTTGACAGCTGACTCAGTTGGTTTGTGTATTGCACCGTGGACTGACACAGTTCATGAAAAATGGTTAAAAATAAAGACTATTGTCATAAAAGGTGAATCACCCTTGCTTCTGGGGTGATGCCCTGTCTTAACTAACAAGGCTGTACTGCATTGATGACTATAAGCCATAGTGTCATAAATGACATGACTGCTGTAGCCAGTGCCAATACATCAGGATACAAGTTAATGACAGTGGTTGGACAGGCTCAAACAAAGTTTTTAAAAGTATGAGTCATACCAGAGCAGTCTTTCTTTGGTTTCTTAATATCTAGTGCTTGTTTTAGACCCATGGACACTAGGCGCGACCGTGAGATGGCCATGCTAGTGTTACCATTTGCTTGGCAGAATACTGCCAGCAGTCCAGTGGTAATGATATCTTTCAAGTTTCGGACTCTGTCGGGATTTTTGACTCGGTTCAGGTGGCACAATTCTCTGAATCCAGAGACCACTTATTTTACAGTTTACGCCAGTAAATAATAGAGAGAACTGCAAGTCCACCAGAGAGGTGCCCAAAGGCCCTCAAGGAAAGCCACATGGCTGAGTGTGTGGGTGTGACTTAGGCACCAGGAAGATAATTGTGAACTTTCATTTAAATGCAAACTCCTATGATGATGGACAATGCTGCAATAAAAGTATCATGCATCGCAACTTAGTGGTCTGCAGCAGGGGCATTTGCAGTGTGGTGCTCCAGAAAGTACTAGAATATCTTACTGTGCTTGTGCCAGAGAACACGCAGCTATAGCCTATAGACATTAGTGCTTTATTCAAATGAGCATTTTGACTGCCTTGACTGGTCACTGGTAGCATGAAGTCTAAACGAACATGAGTCAGCTACCAGAAGTCATTATTATCTTAAAGGGATACTGCAGGAGATACGAGTGTGGTTAACCAATAAGGCCCGAGGAAATTGACGGAGCCAGTGAGCTTAATATTGTTTTCCTAATGATCTGGCGCATGCTGATTGATGGCGGAATTTCTTAACAGCCACCTTCAAAGTTGGTGATAATGGCAGCAATGAGGTGAACACTGTCAGGGTTATACGTGCACTTCAAAGCTGAGTATTTGGTCAGCTAAAATAAGTGTTTGTGGATGTTTGCATTCCTGAACCGCATTGGGCAGTGCTGAATTGAAATTGATACAATAGGGTTGCTTTTGCAGGGAAACTGCGCCTACTTGACGTATACAGAAGTTGTCAAAACATCTGATAATTTCTCCGAAAATACATTTGGTATTTTCTAAGATAGGCTTTCGCCGCAAAAATTATAGGCCTGGCCTATAAAATTTACCAATGCCATACTACCACAATTGTGGAGGTTTCGAGGCCTGAACTAAAGGCAGCTCTCATAATACATGAACGATGTGACGGGCAGTTCTAGAGATTTGTTGTGACAAGAGGTCACACTGTGACAGTTGAGAAATACAGAGTAATGGTTACCTGTTATGGAGTTTAGGAGAGGTAGTGCATCTCTCTCTGCTTCTTGGTATTGGTTTTTGTTTCCCAACTTTTCTGTGTTTCCTAATACCAATCTCAAGGCTAAATCTCCACTGACTCAGTTCAAATAAAGGTTAACCAACACAAGCTGTTTACAGTTCAAGTTTCAAGATAGAAGTGCTTTATTCAGGAAATCAGACATTCAAGCTCCAATGCATTTGTTATTGGCCTTGGCTCTAACAGCCAATCACAACCGGCCACAATAGTGACATCATTAAAGGGTTCCCTTCACTCAAGGGGTGATTCCCAAAGTTTCCCTCCACTGTGGCTAGAGACAAAGAGAGTTCATGTAGGGGCCAGACTGGCCCCCCTGTGAGGGTGGTCAGTTGACAAGCTAATTACCCCTAGCTAATCAGATATGCAGACCCTGACTTGCACAAAGGCAGTTAGTCTTACCTGTTTGACAGGTGGGCTCTGACAGTTGGCATTTAAGCACTTTGTCAAAATTCAAACACAAGCAAGTTACAAATATAAAAATATGCTACAAAATCCCCAAAACTACATACATCTTAAATTGACAATATTACAGGCTAATAGTACTGGACTTTACAGTTGTCACCCCCTCCCCCTAGTGCAATGATTGTATAAGCAGTGCACGTCATACAAAAAAGAACATTTAGATATAAATAAAGTCTTAGTACAGAGCTCTAGCAATTTGTGCTTATCTGTTGTCAGTAATTACCCTACTCACACGAGTAAACAAAGTCGGCTCAATCTAGGTTATTTAGATCCCGTCCTAATTAATTACAAAAGATATAGCTATTGTCAATAAGGGAAACAGTACACAGCAAACAGTATATATGGGATAACTAATGACAGTTGATCTATAAAAAATACACCCTGCAAGGTTATGCCATAAGGAGTGCATTATGTATACATGTTTAAAAATATAACATTTAATAATAATAGATAACTGCTAGCCACAGTGGTAGTAAGATGGATGTCCTTATAAATGTAAAACAATTCTTGCAAAAATTAAAACAATAGTAGTGTTTTAAGGCTTGATAAGTGATATTTGCTAAACTGACCCCAGGGTGAGCCTTGTATAGGTATGTGCTAATTAAGTGCCACCTGGTGTTAAATAAAGAAGTGAGCAAGAAATGCAGAGGAAAATTACATTTGACAGATAATGCTAAATGGATGCAAGAAATGCAGAGGAAAATTACATTTGACAGATAATGCTAAATGGATGTTAGTGACATTCACACATTAATATATTCAAAACGTGATGTGTTAATTAGCAGGCAGCCTTTATACTTAAATACTAACAATTAGTGGAGTTGCGTAAAAACCCTGTGGGAAAAGCGCAACCGTTAGTCAATTCATTAGATAAGGACTTCTTTACATAAAATAATTATGAGATTACAGGACAATGATGTTTGTTAAAATAGTAAAGTTGATTGTAAATAGCCCGGTACTTATATAGGTAGATTAAGAGTGAGATGTAGCTATGTTGCACAGTCTTACAATGATTACCCTTAAGTTTATGTTAAAGTTGTCAATAAAGTGGTCAATGTGTAAAACTTAGGTAACTTAAATGTGCCAGAATATACATGGCAAGTACATGGCCACTTAATAATAAATGCAGAGAAACTTAATATAGGTTGCGAACGGTTTTACAATATGTTGGTCCAGAACTTGATCTTCGCGACCTCAGAACTTGATCTTCGCGACCTCAGAACTTGATCTTCGCGACCTCAGAACTTGATCTTCGCGATTATGCAACCAACTGATGCTGTCCTTGCACAGTGGTAATAATGTCCATGATTACAAAGTACTTTTGTTTGCAGGTACAGTCATGCAAGATCAAATTAACACAGTAGCCATACACCAATTACAAAATAAAAACAATTTGTCGACAAAGCTAGAGACAAAGAGAGTTCATGTAGGGGTCAGACTGGCCCCCCTGTGAGGGTGGTCAGTTGACAAGCTAATTACCCCTAGCTAATCAGATATGCAGACCCTGACTTGCACAAAGGCAGTTAGTCTTACCTGTTTGACAGGTGGGCTCTGACAGTTGGCATTTAAGCACTTTGTCAAAATTCAAACACAAGCAAGTTACAAATATAAAAATATGCTACAAAATCCCCAAAACTACATACATCTTAAATTGACAATATTACAGGCTAATAGTACTGGACTTTACACTGTGTTATGACCCACCAAGAGGTTTGGTGGTTCAGTGGTTGACTGCAACTCAGGGGTAGCAGTTCCAGTCAAATATCTGTAAAGTTGTGGAACACAGTGGCCAGCCTGAGCGGTGCTGGATCTAGTTGGAGACTTTGCTCTGTGGAAGAGATTTAGTGGCAATTGCCCAACAGGCTATTGTTGGGAAATGAGTTTACCCCTTTTCCGATCGACCATGTCACCTACAAGGAATATGGTATACAGACACAGTGTGATTTCAACATAGCCGATGCCAATGGCAGAATTATCCTGGTTTTTGCTAATTGCCAAAAACAATTCAGTGACAAGCTATGAGTTTTCTGATATGTGTGGGTTTGCCAATTTGGAAATAGCACTGGCACTATCATTGCCTTGTCGGAGCCAAGACTCTGATACAGCGTAACTTACTAGTTTCCTAACAGAAATGATTGAGACCCTACAAAGAATTAGAAGGAACTGAATGTCCAGTATAATACATGGTGCAGTATAATACATGGTGCAGTATAATACATGGTGCAGTATAAATTTAAAGGGCACTGTACTGTTTGTCACAAAAGCACTACTGATGGGTCTATTACGTTGTTGGGTTACCTCTAGAACCCAGAAATATTTATACATCTGAATGTAACAGGGGTTTACAGACGCCTTGAGAGCTGTGTGTTGCACTGAGGACTCATGAATACAATTCGTTGAAGAGCACACAATCTAACTCTACATCAATCATGCCACATTTTTCTCCAGTTCTTGCAAACTCTATAATTGTTTTCATCAATCAATAATTCTGTGGTTGAAGTCAGCCTTATAGATGCTGCTGGGGCTTCAAATTAAGCCGTTCTATCAGGTTTGCTAGCAGACCCACAGGGGCAAAAGTAGCTGCCTGTCGAGGCTAGCTTATAAAAAGGTCCTTGATTTGTGTACCTTCGATTGGACAAAGTCCGACGCTATTCAATGAAGCCAATTTGCAATATTGGTGCTGTATTATATCATACTAACAGTATACTTCAGTTGGTAGCATTCCTTCGTAGACTATTGAAGGGAATAGGCATGATACGGCATAAGATATCTGCCTGTGAGGGTAGGAGATCCGCTACATGTTAATTCCCACCTTGCTTTGAACGGTGAAGGTTGGCGCTCTCAGAACGGCGCATGCGTAGTGAGATCTCGCATGAATCTCGTAACGAACGTTAATGAGATAGAATTCCCCAATTAAACGATCAAAGTGAAGTTTGATGGGAATTCTATCGAGTTAATGTGAGTAACGAGTAATTCATGCGCCCTCCCTGCCCGACCCAAATTGGGGTATATGTTGCAATAAATGTGTATGCAGCTAAATGCAGGGCAGTAAGTTTATCCTTATATAGGAATATCTGAAGGAGTCTCGTTACTCACAAAAAGATGGGCATTAACATCTCAAGTTCCGGTTGGCGCTCTCGCCCGGCTTCCATACTAAGTGAGATCTCGCATGAATTACTCGTTACTCACATTAACTCGATAGAATTCCAATCAAACTTCACTTTGATCGTTAATTGGGGAATCAAATCATTAATTTTAGGTGTTCATAGATTCTTTGGATTAATTTGATGTATTGATACTCTAACTCCATGCATTTTGTACAGTGCAATGTTAGGTACAAATGTATCACGATCACTCAAGGGTGTTGTTTCACTTAATAAAATAATTGTCATGTGTGACATACTGTCTGTGCTCCGAGAAGAATGAAAATTTGTGACGTGGCAAAGGTACTTGAGCACCAAACACATTGTCATTTTGTTGCACTTTTTGTTTCCCTGTAGTAACTAACTCATGATAAATGAGCATGCCTCTAATGAAACTCCATAAGCATGCAATTTTTCTCTTAAGAGCTCATGCTGTAAGCTGTCAAAAGCTTTAGAAACATATACTAGAGTTTTTTTAGTTAAGGACTAGACCATAGACCATGGACTTAAGACCAACTTAAGTGACTGTAACAGAGCTAATACCACCAAATCCCACCAAACAAGACCAATTGCTGAGGAACAATAGGTTTTATTATTATTAATCTTTATTCGTATATAAAATATACAGTTACAAAATAATTAGAAACAAACATAACAATAAAAGACAAATGAAAACAATTTAAAAACAAATAAAAATAATTAAACTAAAATAAAACAGATTACCCTGTAGCTAAAAACTCAATTATATCACAGATTTCTGAATAACTTAAATTAAACACCTCACATAATGCATCTCTAATAAATAGAAGTTCTTTAATCTGAACGCCAATATGTTTGTCATTTTCTAGCACCATTGAATAATATTTCTTTTTTATCGTTTGACTAATAACATTTGGACTAGACTTCATCACAAAAACTGGGCTAATTCCATATTTCCTACAAATAAATCTATAGTTTCTTGCCATAACAGACTGGTCAAGACCATTACATAATGTAAACACATAGTTAACGACACTATTTTTATGATTAAACC
Organism: Platynereis dumerilii; assembly: GCA_026936325.1. Lineage (NCBI taxonomy): Eukaryota > Metazoa > Annelida > Polychaeta > Phyllodocida > Nereididae > Platynereis > Platynereis dumerilii. The sequence continues at coordinate 290,893 of JAPTHN010000217.1, forward strand.
CAGTAGACATATGCTTGAGAAATCTGATATCTATCATGACAATAAAAAAAGATCAGTTATAACTGGCAAAAGGCCACAATGTGTTCTACAAGGTAGTTTATATAGGCGCCGCATAACTTTGCGCCAGTTAACATTTAACTTGTTTGCATCCGGATGATACATTTGACTAAACACTGCACCATACAAACTCGTACAATACTGTTGAAATAACGACCCTTTAACTTCTGATGTTAGACAATCAAGATCTCCGATAAAAGCATTAACCTTCCTATTAAAATCTGAAAGCACTGGCTTTACAAGTGAATCCATTCTATCACACTGAGTAGTTTAACCAAGATAAACTATCTCTTTTACACAAACAACTTTCTGATCACTGACATTAACTTCAGGCTGACTTTTACAATCACCATTTTTGAACACAATAGATTGACATTTACTACCATTAAATTTGATCTTATAATCAGCAGCATATGATTCACAAATCCTAATCATTTTGCGCATTGCTGTTTGACTCGGTGACAATAAGAAAACATCATCAGCATAGCCTATAACTCCACAATATTTGTTTCCAACATTACAACCTATTTTACACTCCTCTAACAAACATAACATACCATCAATATACACAGTAAACAGAGTTGGACTTAACACACCTCCTTGCTTCACACCATTACTGGGACAAAACCATTCTGATTTGCTACTGCCATATCTAACACACATGTTCTGATTAACATACATTTCTAAAATTAATCTAATATACAATGGATTCATACCACACTTTATCAGTAACTTAAATAGGCTAACATACTCAACTCCGTCGAAAGCTTTGGTTGCATCTAATGCTAACCCATACACTTGACCTCCATTATTTATATAATAATCAACTGTCTGCAACAGAACAGATGTCGCTAAAGCTGTAGAATGCTTGGGCTTAAAACCAAACTGCAATTCTGACGTAACCAAAATTTGCTCTTCTCTTTTCAGTACAACCAGATCTAATAATTTGCACAGTACACTTTGTAAACACACAGCTCTAAAGTTGTCAGATGAATTACTTAGTACCCTTTTATTCTTGACAATCGGTAACATAACACTATTTAACATGTCCTTATGGGACATACCATGTACAATCATAGCATTAAACAAATCAGTTATACAGCTATACAGCTTCTCTGAACCATGTACAATATGATCGGAGAACAATTTTTTTTTTAGAGAAACAGAGAACAAAAAAAACAATATGATTGAATTTAAGTCAGTTTGAATAGTTCCATGCTCTGAATAACAAGAAACTTTCAGAAATGCATAATCTTGTTTGCAATATCTTGTCAATGTAGCCAACCAGTAGCAGATCCAAATAAGGTAGTCTAGTGGGGGGGGAGAGGGGGCTTTCACGGGCCGGCGTACAGTCTGCATTGCCTCATATTTTTGCACATTGTTATTTCCATCTCATTGGTTGGGGGGGGAGGGGGAAAGTAAGCTGAACCAAATTTCAAGCTTGTGTCTGCTGGCAGGCGATTCTTGTTGACAATGCATAATTAATTCTCTTGGTACATCTGCCCCTCTAGTTATTGAAACTTGAGTAACAAAAGACGAAGGATACAATTGTTGTTCGATGTGTAGGCTAAATTCAAATTCAATTAAGGTGGCGACCACTTAATTTCCAGAAGGAGGGGGGTTGTAGTCTATTCCTCGGCAGGAAATAATTTATTTCACAGGTAACGGCCACAGTAATTATTATCTATTTAGATCACAGAAAGTCATCAAATATTCATTCCAAAATCAAGCAACAAGAAAAACCCCAGCAGAAATTATTTATTTCAAGATTGCCCTAGAGGAATTTATTCATTTCACGAAAGCTATGCAACAAGATATTTTCAAAGGAACTTAAACCCCCCCTGTGCCCTTGCAATAAAATGGGGGCCCTCTAAGAGTAAATTCATCAAACATCAAATAACCATTAAGTTGTTAAAAACACCATGGATGGAATTAAATTTAGTTGAAGGGCCGTGATGTTCTTTTATAATTAACTACCTATATTAATTATAATGTTTCTGGCATACAAAATTGTTTCAAATAAATCATTTGAAAGCCCGTTCAAATAAAATGACTTCATGCACACAGCATAATTATATATATAATATAATATATATATAAAAACTTAAGGCATCTCATTCAAAAAATCAAGTACAACTTAATTGTTTGATGTTCTCAGTTACTTGTTATAACTACTTAAGCTATGCATTGTCCACAATTTGTATCAACAACTAATTGGTCCTCTGAGGTCTAAGTCCATTGTCCCTGATCCTTAACTAAAAAAACTCTATTAATATACATCCCACATGACAATTGTTATCGAGGACTTTTCTCCAATTTTCAATGCATTTTACCAGTACATTATTGCAGCTATACTGTTCACACTACGCACATGGATCATTTGACAAGTAAGTCGGAATAAATCCTAGTAACTGATCACAAAGTACTTTCTCAAATATCTTTGAAGGGAAGGGAGGACACTTAATGGTCTATAATCTTCTTTGGCCTGCCGATCTGACTTCGTATAAAGTGGCGTCACTTCTGCCTTTTTTTTTTGTTGTCCAGGAATTTACCACATTCTATGCATTGTGGCAGGTGGCAGCAATGCCTGACACTGTCAGAATGTGCCATATAGTGTCATCATCATGCATCAGTGATTCTGGGTCAAGCAACAGTGGCTCATTGCATTCTGGAACTGACCACCGAAGAGTGCACATGTCCTGCTTGTAAGTGCCTTCCTGACCCCACGCCCAACGCACTACAACATTGATGTCAGAAGTGGGATTTCTACAAGAAAATGATCTTCTAGACAAGGAAGGAGCCTCTACAAGCTGGTATTTGTGAAATTGTTCCTGGGGCCGCTCCCCTAAGGCAGCAGAAAATAGCCTGAGCTGAGCTGTCAGCCATTTGTAACCTTGAAACAAAATCCAAGTCAATTCTCCAAGATAAAACAAAGATACTAACCAAACTCATTGATAATCTGAGAAACTACTGCCTATACTTCATTTCTGCCTCATTATTTTGTGTTGTCATCTTGTAAATTTTCATATCTTCCCATTTCAACCTCCACCTGTCCCCATTATCATCCAATCAAAACATGATCATCCGACCCATCTTATTTTTGAAGGCCTTTTATCCAATCTCTAATCAACAACAACCCTCATTTTAAACTCCTATCTATATCATTCAAAAAATTCATCAAGTTTCTTCCAAAAAAAAAAAAATTATATATCTTTTTAATTTTCAAATTTTAACACACTTGCCACTGTTTGAGTGCAACAGAAAAACTGATTGATTTATTTGGTTGCCTCTCACCCTGGTAGTGTTACTCATTGTGTTTTTGCATAATTTATTCACTTATATACACCCAAATACAAAAAATATTTTATTATTCTCATTTTCCCACTCCATTGTTAATGGTATCACCATTCATCCATCATTCCTACTAATTTTACTGACTCGGCAATTTTGTTGCACAATTTGTGGGATGTTTCAAACAGTTATGGTTCTTACTCTAGACCTCGCCACTGAGGAGGAACTGATGATGATTTGTAGTGTAGACCCAGTCTCTGTCAAAGCCATAATAGACAGTAGGCCAATTACTACTTGGGAACAATTACAGCGATGTGCTCCTAAGTTGGCGAAAAGAGACATTTTGGCATGGCACCATAGAGGGGTAGTGACTTCGCAGATTCGCGACTTCCAGAACTTGACTGTTGATAATTGTCTAGATGTTGTAACTATGTTTGATCCCCTAATTGAAAGCCAGCTCAATAACTTAAACCAATTTGGTGTGTGCAATAAAGTTATGTCCAGGGCAGGCGCATACCTGCCAATGAAAATTTACCACAATGAAGTTGACCCCTCATCCATGGTTGGTGCAAGCCTCCCACTTGACCTTGATTACTCCCTGCTTGGTGCATGCCAAGCACCCCCAAATGCCCCCTCTTCTTGGGAGTCAAGTTGCAAACCAATTAATGGCCAGTACGGGAGCGGCCCCAGGAATACCAACCATGCTAACATCAGATATGGAGAGTCGAGCATACAAGTCTATGAAAGTAGAACTAGAGCAAAGTTGGTGACACGCCAAGTCTCTTTTGAAGATAGCAGACCTCCAATAAGTTTCAGGCAGATTTCGGCATCACCCATGCACTGTGTCACCTGTGAGGGTAGGCCTACAGGTCACATGTCCCGAGATTGTGCCAATAAGCGTAGAAGATCTCCATCACCTTTCTGCTGTTGCGAGTGCCAGGACCTTGGATACAGTGTAACCGAATGTGCAAATAGGCAGCGACGGCCAGATAGCCAAAATTCTGGAGCTTCTGGTTCTGAGAATGAGGGCTCCAGAAAAGAAAGAGGGAGAGAGAGGAAGAAGCAATTCCACCAGAGATCATCGCACAGAGATCATCATTCACACAGTTTATCACTAGCAAGAGACTCATTGTATCACTCGATGTGGACAGTGAAAACTACATTCATCACTATTCGTCATCATATTTAAACTCCCGGTGGTAGACCTGTCTGGCCAATGGTCTACTGCAATTGCTGAGGGCCAAGTTAAGTTTAGTCGCCCCAATGATGTTTCCTGTAGGGTGCATGTCTCCACTCCTGAGACAAGTGATGAATTGCATCGTGGCTTGTTGAATGTGCCATTGAAGAAAGAAGAACATCTCGTCGGGTGGATGGCATAAGGAGCCAAGTTACTTTGGGTCAAAAAATGATTTTTGTATATTTTAAAGTTTAGGACATACAGATTATGAGACAATTAAAATTTTGTTTGTGTGGTCATGTTTTCATGCATCTGATTGGCTGTGAATATTGACAATTCAACAAAAAAGCCAAAATGATGTTCAGATGAACAAAGAAACAGTTTTGGCTTCCCCAGCTCACAACACAGAGATGCAAAAGACTTTGGCTCCGTATGTTAGAAGAGCTCAGAGCAGTGCTGATGCCTTTTATGGTCATGTTATAAAGATCCATTGTAACATGGCTCTGTCTGTGATACATAAGGTACATGTTTATTGCTCTGCTTGTGGTCACAGAACGATCCAAAGTAATGAGGCGCTTTGTAGAATTGTTACTCAGACTGCTTTTTTAAAACTTAAAGTGATCTGCAGTATTTTAGATCATTGTGTGACACAACAAGGAGCCATGTTATCCTGCATTTTAGTGGCAAAAGGAGCCAAAGTGCAGAATTCATTGAGATTTTTATTCTGGATGATGAGGAGTTCCGACACATTGGTCAATAAAATTTAAGGATTTCTGTAATTCAGACATGTCCTCATATCATGGGTTGCTATGGTGAAACCTCATGGATCTCATTGATGCACCTAAAGTATTGTAGGCCAACACCTTCATCAAAAAGTTTACAGATAAAACACCTTCATGTGTTTTTTTAAAAATAAATTTGCATTTCAAAGTAACAATCTGCATTTATTATAATATTTTGTGTATTTCAATATTTCAATATTTCAATATAGCCTATATAATTTAAGTATATAATATCTTTTAATGGTAGGCCTGTTTCAAATATAATCTTACAATATAAAGGGCAACTTTTATAGTTTTGTTCCCCCTCACGAGGCGTCTGGGAGACCCACCATTACCAAATTCGCACAGTGATCTCATATTGTTATACTTAGGGGCAAAGGGCACTTTTTTTCCCAATAAAAATAAAACAGATTTGCATTTTTTTTTTTTCAAATTTTTTTTTTTTACACTTGTAGGCCTATTTCCCCCAATTTATTTTTTCCACCCAATGTTTTTTTCCAAATTTTTTTCTCATTTTTCAAACGAAAGACTATATTCCCAACATTTTTGTGGCCATATTTTTCCCCCAAAATATTTTTTTCCTAAATTTTGCCACAGTTCCCTTATTGCATGTTCATGCACAGATATCCATGGACTTATTAATATGAATATTTTTTAATTTTTGATATTGCACAGCTGCTCTAGTTCTTCATCGTAGTCCGCTTGAGGATAAATAAACATGTGAATAACATAATAATAAAATTTTTTCAATTGTACAAAAAATATAATTTTGAAATAATGGTAATTGTTAAAATACAACAAAAAATATTAAAATAAGATTTGCAGGGGACATGGAGCAACCCTAAACTTGACGGGCCATTTGATCTATTCTTTATGTGTTCAATTATTGAAAGGGTTGTGCAGTGAGAAAGGCCGAACGACGAACGAACGTGACTCCATACTAGCCCTGGACCCCTGTGGGACAGGGGCCATGAATCATCCCATTGGAATACCATGAGATTGGAAAGACAGGGTTTGGAAGAATTCTCTTTTCTCTGTTAATTTTGAATCTATGCCAAAACCAATTATACATTTGGAAAATAGACAAAATTTACTCCTGACGGCACCTATTTTCATCAACTCAGTTGCTATGATATCTGATGAATTATTCTTTGAACTTCACAGATGAGATTTCTTCCTTATACATTGATCAAATGGCCGTCTCTTATTGGTCAGCATGCTGGTTTTAGAGATGATGTCACAGGTAGTATTAGTGACGTCATAACATTGCATCTGTGACATCACAGTAGTGACGTTACAATCCAACATGAGGCTAATGGCTGAATCTCACGTTTTATTAGCATTTCTCTGACTTTTAATGTGATTTACTCTTATCCAACAATGAGAGAATGTATTCAAAATTAGTGCCGTCAGCAGATTGGTAAAAATATCCTAGTTTTGTAAAATTTGTTCCAACATTGTTGTTGCCGTCCTAGATCTCCTAATCCACTGGAAAAACCTCAGGATTTTCAATTGGATGACCCATGACCCAGGGCTAACTCCATACATAGTGAAAGCAATGCACTTCTATTTAGGGGGTGACCTTTAATAATTGGGGGGGGCGGGCCTTGAGTTTACCTGAACGGGAAATTTATTACATGGTAATGGTGGCAGTAATTAATCGTCTAAAGTGCACAAAATTCCCGAATAATCATTCGTAAATCAAGCAACAACTTGTGAAGAAGTACCCCCACCGGAAATTAATTGGATATTAAATGGTCACCCCATTAAAGGTCAGAGTTAGAGACTTTTTTTAAAAGTTAAAATGACCTTCTTACCTCACCAGTTCAAAGGCCCTTCTATTAAAACGCAATGATTTTTTTTTGTCTTTGAAGTAAGTTTTTGGACTTATGATATCTCTTTAAAGGCTTACTTTTTAATTTCTAAGCTAAGATTTAGCTTTTTTGTTGTGCCCTTCACATTTTGCTCTTGAGCATTCTTGTTGTTTTTAGCTATTTTTCTCCTTCAATCCTGGGGAACTTTTTTTTATTGATTTTAATTTTTACTTATTCTGGTCCGCGGCCTGGGTCAGGTCAAAGGTCAAAGAAGGGGGGGGGGTTGGATTTTGACCTGACCCAGGCCTCATGCCCCATGGTACTCTTATATTAATATGTGTATTTGAAATACAAAAATAAAATTGTTTTGAAGTAATAATAATAAGAAAATAACTATTTTACATTGTAGTAATAACAAAAATAACAAGGTAATTTTTTTAATCATCGAAAAATAAAAAGCGAAACTGCATATCATATCCCAGACTCCCAGACAATGAAGGTACTGGTACTTACAATGTCTTACATGGGCAACTTTTTCTAAGCCCTTGAAGTATCTATTTTGCAAGGTTAAAATATGAAGTCTTGGGTTGATATAACCATGGAAATGACGGACAAGCTATTAGGGGGCCACCATTTAATCTCAAGGGGGGGCTTGGATTTTTTTTTTAAATGAATAATTTCTTGCTCAATTTTTAAGAAATTAATAAATTCTTTTTGGGCAGTCTTGAAATAAATAATTGCTGCCAGGGTGTTCCTTAAGAAGTTGATGCTTTTCTAAAATGAATATTCGGGGATTTCTCACACCTGAAATGAATAGTCACTGCCGCCGTCATCGTTAAAAAAATATTTCCTGCTGAGGAAAATCCAAGCCCCCCCCCCTGATTATTAAATGGTTGTCCCCTTAGATGACCTATCAATATTCAGTCTGGCAGTCACAGGCTCAATAGATGACAATATAATATCCAAATCCTTTAATTGTTACAAAATACTTAATCAGCATGATGTGAACTGTCTTTTCTGAGGCAGTGGGAGAGGAGATTAATTACTTTGGCTCGTTTTACTTCTGAAAAAGGGACTTTGTATGATGAATCTGTGTCAGAAAATGATCCAAGGTATGATGCCTCCTTATTAGACAACAAAAAGTACCATAAAACTTCAATATTTATGTTCTGATAAAATGATCCATAGTCATTTAGGTCTGTGTAACTTCAAAGTTCGTGCTCTGATAAAGTGATTCGAAGTCATTTAGGTCTGTGTAACAGAAAAGAAATCATCACATATTCTATTGTTCTCTTATGGCATTAGGATCCAAAGTACTATGCAGCAAACTGTGTGAAACTGGTCCTCTAGTTCTCAGTGATCCAAGTTACTTTGGCTCCTTTTATTATTCGTAATCACAGATCTCTACAAAATTGTTTGGGGTCATATTACAATTTCTATGTTAATAAAAAATGTTAATTTAAGTTTAAGCACACATAAAGGTGCCCACTACATTTGTGAACCAATTGGTGTTTTTTTTTTTGGAAATCCATGCGGTATATTCCACAAAAACTTTAGTTTTCACCAAATTTGCTCTCCTGAAAAGTCAGAAAATCGGTCTGGCTCCTTATGCCATCCAATAGACGATCTGATTCATCCAAATGAAGTGAAAGAAGATTTGTGCAAATTTGAGAAGAAGCTGACTCCTCGTGGAGGTGCAGGCCTCCCTTTCCCTAAGACTGGTATTGGTGGAGCCTAATGGAAAATGTCTCAAAGGTCCTTCATTGCATATATTTCAAGACCTGTCCACTGGAGATGCAGGTCTCCATGATTTTTAAAGGAGTTGCACGACTCCTAACTACTTTTTCATGTTACAAAATTTGTTTTGGTGATGCATGTCACCAGTTTTTCCTATGGAGCTGCATGGCTCCTTTAGCCATGTTATGAAGTTTTTCACACGAAACGGTCCTTTTCCGATAGGAGTTGTAGGACTCCTGCACCCTATTTTTCTCCCCCTGTTTTTTTTTGTTGTCCAGTGAAGTTGCATGTCACCGCACTTTTGTTCCACCTTAGTTGGCTGCCTGAAAAAAAACCTGGGTGGAAGGTGGAAGCGAAATAATCGATAACAAGAAGTTTGAAGAAATGCCAGTGGTGAGCAGCAGAAGGACCTAAAAACAAACCTGGGTGGAGTGTGGCAGGCGGCAGCACTGATGGACACTGTCAGAATGTGCCATCTAGTGTCATCATCATGCATCAGTGATTCTGGCTCATTCACCTATATTGATAGTGTTTCAAATTGGGCACCTATTAAAAATTCAATTTTTATCATTGTGTGATGATCGAAGTATAGGGGAGACCGAGGCTGGTTGTCACAGGGGCAGGTTGTCACACTTTTTATTGCACTGCACTAGAGAGTTACACAGCTCAACCAATCATTGTTTAATGCTTTTATAACCCACTGGAGTCTTTTTGAAAAATCTTGACCCTTGGAAGGGGGTTTGGTAGGCACATGGTATATTAAAAACATTTCCAGTCACAAAAAGTAAATTTTTACATGCAACTTGCATGCTATCCTACTCTTTGACAAATAGTTGTTGAAAAAGGTACAGTTTATACACTTACCATGTAAACATTTCTTTAATTTTCAAATAATGATTGGAAGAAATAATGAAAGATATGAAAAGAACAGCCTTGGTCTCCCAATTTATACATTTTCATCAGTCGGGGCAGGTTGTCACACAAAGACGGGGCAGGTTGTCACACATTTTGGAGCTGGTTGTTACCAATTAGGATTAGGCTTTTAAACCAAAAAACTAACACAAATATAGATTGCTGATTTATATATGCTATTGATGACTAAACATTTATGCAGATATGGCATAGTGACAAAGCAAATCTATTTCAAATTCATAAAGAAATCTTCTAAAAAAATTTTCCTCCTCTTGATCAGAATGCTTTTCTGCTGCTTGGTAAGCCTTCATTTGTAGCGCCCTTGCACACAGTAGCGTGTTCCTTGAGGTCTTCACTGAACAAGCAGAGGATTCCTCATCTGTCCAAAATAACTTGTTTTAGTCAAGATCTGCCTCTTGGAGCCGAGTGTATGACAACCTGCCCAGAAAATGTGACAATCAGCACCGAGTGCTGAATTCTAGAAAAAGTCCCATAGGATGTCAAGATTTCGAATGATATAGGTATATATTGATCAGCTTGGTTTAAGTCACTCCTCTTTTAACATTCATATAGATTGGCAGTGCTCCTGCCCGCTTTAAATAGAAATAGTAGCATATTTAAGTTATCCACAGTGTGACAACCTGCCCCTGTGACAACCAGCCTTGGTCTCCCCTACTGAGAAGAAGTTGCGAAAAATGTTCGCTTCATCCCAGCGGATAAGTAGTTAAAAAGTTTGTATAGTTATTTACACAGCAAATTTTATTACATGGCAGGAAATGATATTAGTCTTATTGCATGACTACTGCGATCCACTTACACAGTTTTTTCTCTTTTTGCTATTAAAGGGGCTATAAGCCCAAAAAGTCACTCCTGGATATTTATCCTAAAATGTCCCATTGTGACAAATAAAAGGACCTAAGATGATATTAGTTGATTTTTGCCGGCTCCGGGTCGTTTCATCATCAGGTCTTTTCATCATCATTTTTTTTTGGTCCATTCATCATCAAATTTGGACCATTCATCATCGATTTTTGGACCATTCATCATCCATTTTTGGTGCTTTCATCATCAAAATTTGGGCTGTTTCATCATCAATTTTGGACCATTCATCATCCCAAAATTTTGGTCCATTCATCATCAATTTTTATGTTCATATAAATGTGTGTATGAATTACGGAAAAAAAACAAATAAAGATCGTAATAAATAATAAAAAATTTATTACAAACAGTTTTCCATCAGCAATAAAGTGATGACAATGGTCATAGAAGTAAATTAATATATAAAATACTTTATTCAGATTATGAAATTATTTCACATGTCCAAACTACTCCATTAAATGAATGTCATAGCCTTTTTCAACTACAAATAAATACAATAAAAAACTATCGAATTATTATGCCAAATTAAACAATTCTTAGCATTAACTTGTTTACATCAAATGGCAAAAGTAGATCTAGTAATTTTGTTCATTGTTAATTTTGCACAATTCATACCATTTATATTGAATGTTTGTGTAACAAAATCATTAAATGAATGTCATAGCAATTCAAGTAAACATAACATAAATGACAACCTTGAGAGCAATTGAAATCACATAATCTCATGCAAGGCAACAATTCATACTGCGAACATGTTAATATCTAATGTAAATATAAACAATATATGTTGTAAAGCGCACTATAGAAATGTCATAGAAATAATAATTATTAAATATTTCATTCATGAAAACAAAACAATTGCAGTCAAATAAATAAATATTTACAGATATTTACAGAAATAAAACCAAGTTGATGAAAGTTCAAATCCTTTCCTTTACTTATTTCCTTGACATCAATTCATGTCCATGTACCAATTTTGCTGTTGCAATGCCAAAAGTCCAATTAGATTTTGAAATGCAAAATGTCCAAATTTACTCTACAGGGCCATTAAAGTCTGATACCTTCCTGATCAATTCCAATGCTGTCATACTGCCATCAACATAGGAATCCCAGTGGTCGAAGATCTTCATCTGTAAAGCTGCGTACTTGTTTCGTTGGTCTCTGAGTAAATGTTCCTCGCGAACCAAGGCAGTTTGTATCGTTACAAACAGAGACTCCTGGTGGATCAGTTTGATCAAACGATAGAATCCAAGGGCGTTGTGATTGGCTTTGCTGTTAAGTCCACGATGCCACCCTTCAGTGTCGTTATTTGTCCTGATGGCACGTTGAAATACTGACCACGAGGTTGGAGGCCAAATCACACTTTCAATCCACCTGGTGCGAAGGTACCGACACAACTGAACAAACTTTTCGTTGCCTTGCTGTGCTTGAGTCTCAAAAGAACGAAACATGGGCTCTATCTGGGCAGCAGGCAAAAAAGGTAAGGCCATCAGCTTCCTACAAAACTTCCGTACAGCTAACCGGTCTCGATAATGAGCAGCCAGTCCGAGATCTTGAATCTTTCGCCAAACCGCTTGGTTCCAGTGGAAGTGACAGCCAAGGATCTTGAAGTCAGGTTGTTGAAAAACAGTCCTAGCTGCCACCCACATGGCTGCTTCAAAGTCCATAGTGATGGAAGAGATCGACGGAGGTGACGGAAGATGACTCACAATAGATCTCAAAACAGCCACATAGTCAACCTGTCGCCGGGATGACATAAGGGCAAATGCCAGGGGTACTTGCTTGCTGGAGTTCCCCTTACGCACAAACGCATGAACGGAAAATAGCTGCGTAAATGGAGGCTTCACCACTTTGAAAGTGGCATCTACGAACCAGGCCTTGGCACTTGCTAGAAGAGTCGCCATGAAAATTGTGAAAAACACAAAGTGACGAGAGCCATCAACCTCAATGTCATCTTGCAAAAAGTCATCTGGCACATGTTGCTCAATCACATCAAAATGGAGTGTCTGCGGATCCTTCGGGCGGTCAACTGCCCTCTGACGATTTGCATTTCGAATCAAGCGTTTAGGATTAGGAATACCAGCCATGCCTGGCTCAAAGTTGTTCTGCAGGACCTCCTTCACGATTGTTGCCGCAGAATTGTAGATTTGTTCTTTGGCAGTGCGATTTACAGAAGCTGTGACCTTAGCTTTGACAAGGGTGTTAGGAGAGCTGTCATGAATGTGATCTGAAGGCCCTCGTTTAAAGTCTTGACCTGTCTGGACAACTGTGGCTTTGCAGAGTACATTCTTACTACGAACAGAGCAACGCCAGTTTGCACCACTTTTAGTCTCTTTGACTCGCACGTAACTGTAGCCCAGGCTGTCTACAAGATGATCTTTGCCTCTCTTAGTGGCGCCCACAACAATCTCATAAGTGACCTGAACTGGTTGCTCATCGACTTCAGAAGGCAGTTCTTCCTCAGTCAAACTATCCTCTAACTCATCAGGTGTAACATCAAATTCTGGTAATACCGGTTCAGCAATAGCACTCAAATCAGGGACCACCTGCAAACATACGAGCAATCTATTAGAACTACAGCTAAGATTCTAACAATCCAGTATGCGTCCTGCTGCACCAAAATGAGTTCAGGGTCGTCATTACTAATTCTGAGTTATAAATACAATTCTGTTACAGACTACATGTGATAAAAATTCTCCCTACAATCCGGGCCTACAATCCAATCATATTTCACAGGCATTATGCTTACATGAAGGTGCCTCTTAGCCAATCTATGCAAAAAATTAACAGGTCAACCAACAAAAAAGCAATTACAGTATAAACCAACTAAACTCAGCAACGTTAAAAACGCACACATCTTCAAAGTCTCATAAATTTTGAAGCATTCGATTTTGGACAAATTTACATTGATGGTAATTTTGGTTTTTAGACATGTTGCACTAAAAGTGACCTAATCCAGCCATTTCATATTCTTTCTTTGTGAAATTTTCCGGACTTTCCCTAGAGATGTCAATTGACATCAGTGTAAAGTTTCATGAAAATGTCTACATAAACAGTTAGATTTTAAGCTGTTTCAAAACGTGTGTGTTTTTAATGTTACTGAGTTTAGATACAGATAGGACACTCATGGGTATCGAAAGAATACATGTATGTGCATTTTCTTGGTCCAACATAACTTATAATTGTTGTTCTTTGAAAGAAATCCTTGTCTGGGACTTGCCAAGTTTGAAACTGTTTTATAATCTTCATGAGTGTCCAATCTATTTCTTATTCCCATCGAATAAACCAACTGACTTGCAATTATTTAAACTTCCATCAAAAGACCAGCTTCATTTTTTTAATATATTCAATCATGATATTAGGTCCAAAGCAGTTTCATCGAGCATGCTAAAAGATTATAACTGGCAGCTTTTTGAAGCAGTAACAGCTGATCTTCCTTTAAAGGCTTCGATGATTGACAAGTCAGTATTATTATATTAATCTACAGCAACTTACCATAGAGTCATCGTCATCAGGATGTTGTCTGGGGGCAAGAAGACGTCGTCTAGGTGCTGGTACTGGTCTCACTACAGGAACAGGTGGAGGCGAGTCTGGTGATGGAGGCGAGTCTGGTGATGGAGGCGAGTCTGGTGATGGAGGCGAGTCTGGTGATGGAGGCGAGTCTGATGTTGGAGGCGAGTCTGGTGATGGAGGCGAGGCGATACGTGGAGGCGAGGCGATACGTGGAGGCGAAGCTGATGGAGGAATACGACGTTTTCTTGGTGCAGGGACTGGCCTGGGTGGCAAAGGCGATGTCTGTACGTTGTCATGCTGAAAAGAAAAGATCAGTTAGTTAGATGTGAGATAGCACCATTACTGCACATTGTAGGCTACATAAAAGCTTTGCGACATTAAGTCTGCATGGAGTTGTTATATGTAACTCTGTTGATAAGAATATTGATAGGTTGTCAATTGCTTGGAGTATATTTGTGAGTTAGAATGCAGATACAGTCTGTTGCAAATAAAATGTACTGATAGGCTTATGATTTATAACAGCAATTAAACAATTCTAAATCAGTTGGAACAGGTTAAATGTCAATTATGGATCTACAGGGGTCAATTGCAATCATGCAGTACTATAATCATAGTTTCAGCCAGATCAAAATTGCAATCAATTTACCACACTTGCCTGATTACAGAAGCAATTTCATATGTGCCAATTGCAATAAAGATGTTTCAGGTTTAAAAAAATGAAATTTAGAATTTTGATATTAATAACTGAAGGGCTAAGTTCAAACATTACAGGTAATAGGCCACTTGAAAAGCAAAGAAATTACTGAAAAGTTATTATGGACCAATGCTCAGGACCTCAAGTTGTGTCACTCCTAATTGCAATATGATACAATCAATGAAGTTGTGTAATTAAATTAAGAAACAGATAAGTGGAATTTAAGGTGGCTCGCTACTCATGGTGCAACAATGGCGGCGTCACCATAGCAACAGCAGCCTGCTGAGCTCTGTGGGCAGCCTTTTTGTCTTTTTATAATTCCATGCGACGGCCACTTCATTTGCCATTTGCGCAACTTCTATTAGGGTTAGAGACTTCTGGTTTAAAGCATTAGATGCGCTGTGAAGAGGACTGCAAACCCACAGAGTTTCAGCTATATTGTCCCAATAGAATTTTTTTACAGGCAATTTTCGGCAAGCAGGTCTAATTTCTCAAAAATGACTTTGAAATACAAATAAATTTTTATATCAAAATCCATCGCGGTAGCAAACCTTCTCTTATGCATTTTATTGTTCCTCACAATATTTGGAAATAAATGACAAAGAAATGAGAAATCCTATCTAGCCAATTTTTTTTAGCGCCATGATTTATGAAAAAAGTTAAAATTGTCAAAATCAATATTTTTATTCCGAACCCCTTTGAGCACCCTTTAAACTAAATATATCTCTTTGAAAATGTTATCAGCTTTTCCCTGAAAGTGTCTTCTTTAATTTCATGCTTCATTGCATAATATGGGATGCATGACCACTGAATGGCAGGGCAAACTTCACAGTAAAAAAGTTAAGAAAAAAATTGAGTTTTTCAGGATTGCGTGGACTGACTTTCTTGTACATAACCTCTAATATTTTGAAAAAAAGGCTGGTTGCGACCACTTTTTTTTACATATCCTTGCTATAAACTATATTTTGGATCATTCTAAACTATTTTTAAGAAATCCTATCTTGGAAAGTTCACGAGTATCGAGCCACCTTAACTACAAAACCTAAAAAAAAAAAAACAGTGATGATGAAAAGACTAAGGATGATGAAAAGACCTAATTAAGGATGATGAATGGACTTTTTTTTGGATGATGAAACAACCAGTGGAATGATGATGAAACGACTTATGCTGTGATGATGAATGGACCAAAAATATTTGATGATGAAAGGACCTGATGATGAAAAAACCAGTTACCATTTTTGACCAATTTGGCCCGGTATTTCAATGTTACAGCAATTTTTTTGTAAGAAAATGACAGAAAACCAAATAAAACACAAATTATGATATAATTGACTGCAGCTTCTCAGTGATAACTTCCAGTGATGCATTAACCAAAGAAACTAAAAGCAGACATTGTCAGAATGAATTACACACAATTTTGTGGCATTTCCTTTGCCATGGACTTGGCCATAACACCTTAAATCACCAAAAACATGCAATTTAAAATAACTGGGCCGCGGCCCACTTATATTTAAAGGCTAATTAATCACTAATTAAGACATTTGTTTGCTTTGATATTGTGGCTTTGTACTCAGGTAGGCATATACTAACAAAAAAATCAATAAAAATACCATGTTAGAAAAAAAAGTGAATTGAGGGCTTATAGCCCCTTTAAATAATAATGCTCACCATTAAAGACATTCTGTCCCTGTCATAGAACGAAAGTAAAACAATTTGTTTCAGAGTACTAAAACTGCATTCATATGATGCAACAGGGCATGGGATTGACAAAAGAAAACACAAACCAATGACGATATCAGGTATTTGTTATCCAATTTCAAGAATTTCCCAACTGATATTAATTAGGCTGACCTAATCAATTTTAAGGTATAAAGATTTTAAATTGAGTAAAAATCTCTGTCTAAAACTTTTTGGATTTTGTGATTCACAAACTGTTTAGTGTGCTTGCTCAATCATTGACCAATAATCAAACTTTAACATGGCGGCCTAATGTAAGAGGGCCAAACACATCGGTAAACGGTTCACCCTGACAACAACTTCACAGAATAGCAGCTAAAAAATTGCGGAGAGAGAGAGAACATGAATGAGAAATCCAGATTTACAATGCACAAGATGTGAAATTACTTGAGTTGCCTTTTGTTGGCTTAAACAACAGTACACCAAAACCACTGTAACTCTCATGAATAGTGTTGTAGTGATCAACGGAAATATCGATGATAATCATCGTCACTATCAAAATCGATTTTGTTTTTTTGGACCAATTCAAAATCAATTTTTGTCTTTTCCTATTTTTATGAAGACTATTTGTTCAACAGAGAGCTGTCACCCATCATTTTAAAGCTCTTGGAGAGATCTATTTAACACAGGAAGAATTATATCTGTAACATTTGTGTTATATCTGTACCATTTGTGTTATTGTGCAATAATTGTAAAGATTGAGGTAACTTCCTGGAAAGAAAAATAATCGATTTAGAATCGATTATCAAATCGGAAGGGTCATCCGATAATCGATTTTTAAAATCAGACCGATTCCCATCACTACTCATGAATACAGAAAAAAGCGTTCCAATGAATTTTTGTGTTAAACAGTTATATTATAATTATGTAAATTGATGTGTTGTGGACCATAGGAATGTGGGGGTTCAAAATTGGCACCAGTCTAACCTGTACTGAGCGAGAATAATCTCATTTTTGCGACGTCCGGTTTACTTCACTTTGGAAATGGGCCCCCTGGAATTTGGGGGCCCCTGCCATTTGGCCCCCCCCTGCCCCCCCCTCTGCTCAGGCCTGCATAGCGTTGCTTGAGGTCTGCAATCATTGAGATTGCATTCTGGCTTCTTGTACCACTTTGCATGTTGTTATCACATGTTTAATATCTTCTTCCTCGCATAGTTGGCATGTCTTTGACGCATTGTTCCCCTTAAATTTTGCCACGATGTCTTGTTCTTGAATCTCCCCATAATCATCCTAGCTCGTACAGTGGCCATCTCAATTCGGTGTGCCTTTCCTTCACAATAAAGCCATAAAGGATGCGCTACATTGTTGCGAGTGGAGGGACACTTCCAGATTCCCCACTTCAGAGTTTATTTACACGATGCATAGTTGATAAGCTCAGAGCTGATGAGTGACTTGATGGCAGTTGCGCAGCGTCTCTTCTATGCTAGCTTGTTTTGAGGTAGATTGAATGCTGCAGGAAGATCAATGTCATAAAGCTCACCGATCTCGCAGGCATAGGTGAACCAGCTTAATTCGTTCTTAAATTGTGTAGCCAATTGACGCCTGGCTACTGCATCTAGTTGGTGCGCACTTGGGAGTCTACATATCTGACCAAGCAGTGACAAGACTTTACGGTGGACTTTTTGTGCTTCTGATCAGGTGAGTGATGGCCGACTTCTGGGGATGGAGCTGGTATTCATGATGCTGAGAGTATTTATATGCCACCGTCAGTAATGACTGTATCTGATGCAGATCATTGGTTATAAGCAGGACATTGTCCTCACATGTAGGGGCTCCAATATATATGTCTCCGAGCTTCAAACCCAGGGTGGATCTTTGCAGGTCTTTCAGCAGGTTGTCAATGTATAATCAATACAACAGCGGAGATATTATGCTGCCCTGCTTCACTCCGCACTGAACTTGGTACTCCCTGGAGTTAATCGATTTCCATTTGATTTTCTAGACGCATCCGACGTACACGTCGTCCACTAATTTCCACATTTCGTGGCTAATGCTCGTCTAGAACAATTTCTTCAGGAGAAAGTGGTCTACGACATCGAAGGCCTTTCTGGCATCAAGTGAAATGATGTACAAAGGCGTCTTAGTTGACTTGGCTTCTGCGATCGCTTCTGTGATTACCAGTGATGCCATTGACGGGGATCTGTCCCTCGTGAAGCCAAATTGTAGATCGCTTATATTAGAGCTGATGATGTTCTCATTATCTGTGGTGGCCCAGAGGATTTCGATCATTTTCATAAATAATCCGGCAATGATTATGCCTCGATAGTTATCCATTATTTGCTAATCTTTCCAAGGCTTGGGTATAACCAGCTTGTATGACGTTTTGAGAGCTTCAGGGATAATTTTGTCCTTCAGTTTTCTGTTGCATAAGAATAGGAGCGTGTCTCTCGCTTGTGATGGATATAGCTTCAGAAGTTCAGCAAAATGTCCATTGTCGTCAGCAGCCTTGTTTGGTTTTAGGGATCTTATGGAATAGTCGAGAGTTTCCCTGGAGAATTTCTTGTCACTATTCCTTCCGCCTAGTTTCCTCATCAGAGTCAATTCGAAGTCCCTCTCTGGAGGACCCTGAATGCTAAATAAAATCATTGGTCGGCCCCTGTTATCGCAATAGCGTCGTCTTCAATCTAGCATTCTGAATTAATTTGAACCGCAAAAAACCTGCATCAAAAATCACAGTAATTGTAGCATTTTTTATCTGCACAATATTATATCATGTAGCATTTTTTATCTGCATGATATTATATCCTGAGAGGGCGCTGCCTGAAGAGTGATGACACAAGTGAAGAGCAGAGAGACATTTTAAAGGACAACTACAGGAGTTTTTTGCATGTTTACCTGCTAATTTTGTGTCAATCTTCGTAATAAGTATCCTCTTTCAGTTTCTGG
The DNA here is from genome assembly GCA_026936325.1 of Platynereis dumerilii. Lineage (NCBI taxonomy): Eukaryota > Metazoa > Annelida > Polychaeta > Phyllodocida > Nereididae > Platynereis > Platynereis dumerilii. The sequence continues at coordinate 310,372 of JAPTHN010000217.1, forward strand.
TAACTTTTTGTGAATTTATAACTTCATATTCTTGTACATTCAGATTGTCTACCCAGGCAACAGGCCTGGGCCATTATAATGGACATGAATCAACAGTTTCACGCTTGACTGCTCTGACCTACATTGCACCTGCTTGCACCTGCTGCCGGTTGCTGGCAAACTCAATACACACAGAATTCGCTGGAAAAGTCTGTCTCAACTGGAATATCTGCTTGATTACTTCACATTCCTTGATTATCTTATTTTACTGTCTATCTTCAGCATTGATTTTTACTCCAGACACTAACCACAACAAGTGACAACATCAATTTGGTAAATTTCAGTTTGGAAGAGCTCATTATACTGCCAATACACATCCAAGAACTCAACTCAGATTCATTGTGCAGTTGACCCAATTAAGTATCAATACTGCATCTATATTCTCAACACATCTGTACAACGTTTTTGAAGTACAGGGTGACCCACCTCAACTTGTGCATGACTTTAACATTTTACTGAAGACCACAAAAATGAGACAGGCAATTTTTGAAAACATATTTGTCGAATTAGTAGTAATGGCTGTTAAATAAAGTGAGTTACAAGCCTCTGCAGTATTTCTATCAAAAATGACAGGCAAGTGAAAATGTGACGCTGTTTTCTTTTGTGCCGAAAAATCAGCCGAGAAGAATTCAAAGTGCACCAGCATCAAAAAAGTCCTCCAAAACTGCCTGAAATGACTTTGATATGCAGAAGGAGGTTCTTAGGGAAGGGAATGGATGGTGTTTGTGAGATTTAGGGTCCAGTGTATGTTACCAAGTCAGAAAATTTCGAATGACAACCAGTCGGAGACAAACAAGTCAAAATATGGCAAAACAATTAGCATCACTGACAGTCAGATGATTTCCAACACAAAATAGTAAGGTATTATGATTGTCAGAGTCAATAGAAACGTAAAACATGACACTCAGGTTTTAAAAGCTAAGAGAAGAAGTATAGCAAAACTTCTACCAAAATCCATTTTTGGTGTCATCCAGAAAGTCACAAATTTCCATCCCTCAAAATCTGGTCATATTTTGACCAACATTTGTGATGGAAACACATGGTTCTTTAATACTGCCAGGTGCAGAAGATTCCCCTCAACAAATTCACCATGTTATTTGGCCTAAAAATCCAAGCCAAGTAATTTTTCTTGGAGACATAAGATTCATTGATGACAATTTATGTGCATTATTGGAACAATTAATAGAGTGGCGGATAAACACATCAATGCTCAAATTGAAAAGTGATTAATGATATTCCCATGTAAGATTAAGCTATTCAAATGCTTATTGTGAGGCAACAACAATTGTTGCCCACCCATCACTGGTAATAGACCCCAGGAAATTACCGGTATGAAGATGGTGCACTGCATCAGGACAGTATTTGGGCTTCCTGACTCCGTAAACCCAAACCTCCTTCAAAGAAAAGCCCTGGCACTGCTTTGTTGTAGCTTCTGTAATACAGTACATGCATTACATGTGAGCCGAAAAATTATTTCCAAGGTTGGCAGAGCTAAATTGTAAAAAATCAGAAAAAAAGCTATGTGAAAATTTGAACTCTTTTTCTGTCCAAAAGTGACCAAACTTGCTTAATATACTTCTCTTGGCTCTTGTCACTGAAAATCCAATTTGGTTTTTGCGTTAGAAATCTTAAACTTTTTCAGTAAACACTGTTTTGGTTACAACATCAATGCACAAGTTGAGGTGGGTCACCCTGTTTAATCACATTCAAGACTTCGTTGTCATCTCACATATTTTTAACCTTTCACTTAATTTAACTGTATTTTTGCTTTGCAGCAAACAATCAGCTTCTGACACACTTCAAAATCCTTATTGGCCTGTTAAATCTTTCAGTTTCTTAGACTTGATCTTGCCCCTCACAAACCTGAGAGACTTACCACTTTTATATCTAGACTCTGACAGACCTCAGAGCCTTATTGCTGTCACCTCTTGTCTGATTGGCTACTGATTGAAACTAACTCTCCCTGGTCATTCACAAACTGATTGGCTACTGATTCGAACTAACTCTGCCGGGTCATTGACAAACTGATTGGCTGCTATTGAAACTAACTCTCCCTGGTCATTCACAAACTGATTCGCTTCTGATTGAAACTTACTCCTGGTTTTTCACAAACTCCTTGGTCATTCACAAACTGAGTGGCACTGATACAAACTTACATGCCTTGGCCATTCACAAACTTATTGGCTACTGATTGAAACTGACTCTGCCTGGTCATTCGCGAACTGATTGGCTTCTAATTGAAATTTACACCTTCATCATTCACAAACTCTCTCCGTGGTCATTCACAAAGTGAGTGGCACTGACACAAACTTACTTGCCTTGTTCATTCACAAACTGATTGGCTACTGATTGAAACAAACTTTCCTTTGTTGTTCACAAACTTATTGGCCACTGATATTGAAACAAACTCTTATTTGTCATTCCCAAGCGATTGGCTGCCGATTGAAACCAACTTTGTCATCATTCGCAAACTGACTGGCAGTTGATTGAAACTAACTCTTATTGTCAAAATTTGCCAAAATGTACCAACATCGAAAATTGTATTCTGATGTATTAAGAACTGGTCTAATAAGATCTGATAACATGCTCTCATAGACTCTACCAACGAGAAACTACACAAGCGTAAAAGGAGGTTCAATCACTCTGTCAAATAGGTTCAGAATTTTATCACAGACAAAGTCTTCTCCGAGTTGGGCAGGAAATGTCAGAACTCATCCAAACAAGACATATTTCAAAGCAAATAATTTCCTAAAAGGCAATGTATGGAATGCTTAAAGCTTGAGACAGAAAACACAGACAATTAATGACTACAGGGATGAGCATGATCTTGACATCTCTCTCTTCACAGAGACTTGGGTAAAAGATGAAGATATAGTTGAAATCGGTGAATTGGAACAGAATGGTGAATATTACTATCTGAGTACTCCCTGAGTAGGAAGACCTGGAGGTGGAGTAGGTTGCATTGTGAGATCTTTCATACAAGCAGCTAAAAAGGATCGAATGAAGACTAAGACCTTTGAGCACATGGAAATCCAAATACAACTCGATGGAAGAATTGTTACTGTTCTTCCAGTATACCGCCCTGAACTATCCAACAAAAATAGATAGAGCCTTGCAGAATTTGGTGAAGAATTTACAAAATTTCTAGCACTGTACCAACCATTGAACAATGAAATTTTAATTACTGGTGATTTCAACTTTCATATGAATAAACCAGATGATAGCAAAGCTACTCAATTTAACAACATCCTTGAAATGTTTGATCTTGTGCAACATGTCTTGGCACCAACCCACAAAGATGGTAACATGCTGGATCTTGTGATAACTAAAGAAAAGTTAGCACTGAACAATTGCAAGATTAGTGACCTCCTTTCTGAACACAATTGCATTTTGTTTGATATTCCAATGAGGAAAGCAAAGAATCGCAAAAAGAAAATCTGTTTCAGAAAAACTAGTAAAATTGATGTTCAAGATTTCAAAAACGACATCATAAAACATCTGACTGAAGAGGCTCTCGTGCAGAAAGATCTCAATGAACTGGTTTCACTCTATAGCTCCACCAAAGAGATTCTCGACAAACATGCCCCTGTTCTAACAAGAGAAGTGACACTACATGAGTTTTTGTAAATATTGTGTATTGGCTCTTTGTACTACATGCATGAGTTAATCACATATAATTTGGCATTTAAATTCGGAAGTGATCCCGACCATAAAATATGCATTAAAAGGGATGGATAGTCTATTCATAATTAAGAAAAGTTTTCAATCCTACACGATGTATGGTACTCTACATGACGTATGGTAGGCTTCTGTATGCATTGGAATCAGTGAAACACACTAATAACTGACAGAAGAGAAAAACAAATAAACTGTGGAAAATGTTGAAATTTGCAAGCATTGAATCGATATCGGACCACTTTTATATTCTCAGTTTAAGATAGTAACAGTAGTGGTTGAGCCAACATCTGCAACTCCTCTTATAACTGATATTGGGAGAGTGTGGAGCCAACATTGGGCCACTTCTATATGATCAGTTTAAGATTGATATGGTAGTGGTTGGCCAGATGATGGGCCATTAGATAAGGCCAACATTGGCAACTGCTTGCATAACAGATATTGGGAGAGCATCGAGTCGACATTAGACCACGAAGAGCCTTGAACCAATATGGGCCACTTTTATATGTTCAATTTTGAATGGTAGTATTAACGGTTGGCCAGATGTTTAGCCAAAAGGTTGGGCCAACATTGGCAACTCGTCATGTAACCTTTATTGGGAGAGCATGAACCAACATCGGACCACCTTTATATTATCAGTTTAAAATAGTAATTGTAGTGGTTGGCCAAATGTTGGGCCTATAGGTTGGGCCAACATTGGCAGCATGTCAAGTAACCGATAGTGGGAGAGCATTGACCCGATATTGGACCACTTTTATATTCTCAGTTTCCGATAGAAATAGTAGTGGTTGGGCCAACATTCGCAACTCCTCGTATAACTGATATCTAGAGAATGTTGTACTCATTGCGGGCCAATGCTGGCTTACCGACTAACTGGTTTTGATGTAGGATCAGTAGTGGCAGCATGTTGGCCTGGTAGGTGGTATAACATTGGGCTGATGCCAACATAGGGCCATGCGTCGGGCCGATGAGCAAAATTACATCGGGCCAATGTTGGTTTACTGATGACGGGCCAATGTTGGTGCACTGATGTCGGGCCAGTGCTGGCATACCGGTCATGGGCCTCATGTCGCACGTTGGGGGAACGTCCAACCAACGGTGGCAGGACATCGGACCACATTTATATTCTCAGTTTAAGTTAATAAAAGTAATGGTTGGCCAGATTTTGGGCCAATAGGTTTGGGCCAACATCCGCAGCACGTCGCATAGCTGATATCGGAAGAGCGTTGAACCAACATTGGGCCACTTTTATATGCGATGAGTATGTCTGTATGACAAGGCTAAGGATAAGATGATGAGTGATATAAATGATAACACTAAATACCCAAAACTAAGAACGTACAAATCCTTCAAATCTGATATGCGATTAGAACCATATCTTAACTTCAATCTCCCTAAATCTGTTCATACCAGTATTGCGCGTTTTAGACTAAGTTCTCATAATCTTAATATCGAAATTGGTAGACATAAACGTCCGTATATACCTGCGGAGGATCGTATCTGTGATAAATGTAACCTAAATCTTGTTGGGGATGAATTCCATTGTCTAATAGTTTGCCCTAGATGGACAGACCTAAGAACTAAATTGCATGAGGTAGCACACGAGACAATTAATGATTTTCTGGTATTAAGCCAAGCTGAACAGTTTCACCAAATTTTGACATCAAAAAATTTACACTTGAATTTTGCTCTTGGAAAATTTCTTTACACCGCATTGAAAATTGAGAATTAAAACTAGTGTTTATAATGATAAAGTTTGTCAAATCTGTTGCTCCTGGTGACTGAGTGGTCCGTGGCCTATTGATGCATTGCTTCCTTGTGTTTGCCATTGTTATTTCTGTCTGTGAGAGACTTCTCTCTATCACTTGTGAGATTGGAAATATTTGACTCAAGAAATATGATATTAGCTTCTAAATATACTTTCAAGCACACTAAATGTGTGTATTCTTACACTGAACCCATGTAGTAAAGTGCTCCTGCATGCCAGATTTAGCAAAGAAAATTCTGGTGGCAGGGGTGGGTTTCCCTGGCTACATAAGGACTTGTGAAAGCATGGATTCACTGGTATGAACAAGAAACCAAAATGGGCAGCATTACCCATCCCAGCTATTCCTGTGACATGTTGCTTTACATAAGCCCTGGTTTTTCATTACTTAAGTCCATGGGGCCAGAGTTTCAGGCACTTTAGGAAAAAAGGCTTTGGATGAACGAAATTCTTTCACGGAACTTTGTTTAGAGGACTTCGAGGTCATTTATTTCAATGGGTCAGGTCTATGAATTAATGCTTTTGGTGAGCTTGGAAGTATTTTTAAAGGCTAATTTTATATTTGTTGTTTCAAATATGGTCAAACTCACTGATGCAAGTGATAGAGAGGTCTCTCACAGCCAAAATGTATCGGCTTTCTTGATTTCAGTATTACCTGCCCCGAACAGCTGAACTTTCGGTTTCCATGGCAACCACAGAATTACTTAGAAATGTCAAAATTGTCCAAAATTTTGGGAATCCATTCCAAATATGCTGAATTTTATCCTGTGAAAAATTCATAGTTCTAGATTAAAAGTAAGTGTCCATATAAAAAAAAGCCTCGAACTTTCTGAACGCCCCTCGTATTGTACATGTCTAAAATGTTTGCTTTCTTTTGTACTAAATATAAATAATGTATTATTGGTGCTACCATTGATTGTGATGTTTATTCTATCTGTACATAAATATATCCTGTGATTCATTTTTATACCATTAAAATGTGTGCTGTAGATATTACCTGGATTTACTTAGAACCGGTCATCACCAAATTCTAGAATAGCAAATATGATGTCTATATTTTTTTTAAAAATTTATGTATAACTGTTTTGTTTCTGTGATTTTGGTGCTTCTTCTAATTACAGTATTGGTATTGTGTTGAACATTATTATGCCATGATTTTTTATGCAAACCTATTTTATGTTATTAGAAACATAAACATTTATTTCATTCTACTGTATATATTTTATAATTGCTCCTTCTTCCTAGTCGTAGCTAGTAACTATCCCTCTTTTGTACATACTTCCTATTTTATGTTTTTATCTTATTTATATGACACATGTATCTTGATGATATTCTGTTGTCCAATAAAATTCTATATATATATATATATGTTCAATTTGAGATGGCTCTAGTAATGGTCGGCCAGATGTTGGGCCAATAGGGTGGGCCAACATCGGCAGATCCCTGCACAACTGATATCGGAAGAGCATTGTACCAACATTGGGCCTCTTTTACATGTTCACTTTCAGATGGCTATGTTAATGGCTGGCCGGATGTTGGGTCAAAAAGTTGGGTCAACATCGGCATCTCGTCGTGTAACCAGTATTGGGAAAGCATTGAACGCACTTCGGACCACTTTTGTATTATCAGTTTAAGATAATAGAAGTAATGGTTGGCCAGATGTTGGGCCAATAGGTTGGGCCAACATCAGCAGCTCGTCGCATAGCTGATATCGGAAAAGCGTTGAACCAACATTGGGCCACTTTTATATGTTCAATTTGAGATGGCTCTAGTAATGGTTGGCCAGATGTTGGGCCAATAGGGTGGGCCAAAATCGGCAACTCGTCATGTAACCTTTATTGGGAAAGCATTGAACCGACATCGGACCACTTTTATATTCTCAGTTTAAGATAATAAAAGTAACGGTTGGCCAGATGTTGGGCCAATAGGTTGGGCCAACATCAGCAACTTGTCGTCTAACCAGTATTGGGAGAGCATTGAATCGATATCGGACCACTTTTATATTCTCAGTTTAAGATAGTAACAGTAGTGGTTGAGCCAACATCTGCAACTCCTCGTATAACTGATATTGGGAGAGTGTGGAGCCAACATTGGGCCACTTCTATATGATCAGTTTAAGATTGATATGGTAGTGGTTGGCCAGATGATGGGCCATTAGATAAGGCCAACATTGGCAACTGCTTGCATAACAGATATTGGGAGAGCATCGAGTCGACATTAGACCACGAAGAGCCTTGAACCAATATGGGCCACTTTTTGTATGTTCAATTTTGAATGGTAGTATTAACGGTTGGAAAGATGTTTAGCCAAAAGGTTGGGCCAACATTGGCAACTCGTCATGTAACCTTTATTGGGAGAGCATGAACCGACATCGGACCACCTTTATATTATCAGTTTAAAATAGTAATTGTAGTGGTTGGCCAAATGTTGGGCCTATAGGTTGGGCCAACATTGGCAGCATGTCAAGTAACCGATAGTGGGAGAGCATTGACCCGATATTGGACCACTTTTATATTCTCAGTTTCCGATAGAAATAGTAGTGGTTGGGCCAACATTTGCAACTCCTCGTATAACTGATATAGTGGGAATGTTGTACTCATTGCGGGCCAATGCTTGCTTACCGACTAACTGGTTTTGATGTAGGATCAGTAGTGGCAGCATGTTGGCCTGGTAGGTGGTATAACATTGGGCCACCATTGGGCCACCATTGGGCTGATGCCAACATAGGGCCATGCGTCGGGCCGATGAGCAAAATTACATCGGGCCAATGTTGGTTTACTGATGACGGGCTAATGTTGGTGCACTGATGTCGGGCAAGTGCTGGCATACTGGTCATGGGCCACATGTCGCACATTGGGAGGATGTCCAGCCAACGGTGGCATGATGCTGGTTCTGACCGGTGGTATAACATCGGGCCACCATCGGGCAGATATCAACGTCGAGCAGATGTCCGTCCAATGGTTGCATGCTGTTGGGCTTATAGGTGGTATACCACCGGGCCACCATTATGCTGAGACCAACGTTGCGTCATGCGTAGGGCCGAGGGTGACAGGATTTTAGTTCAACCAAGGGGTACGACATTGGGCCACCATGTCTGGCCATTGGTGGCAGGATGTTGATTATATCAGGTGACACAACAGCAGATAGCAGATATCAACGTCGGGCGGAGGTCTGGCCATTGGTGGCGTTGGTTATAATAGGTGGCACAACATCGCGCCACCATCGGGCAGATATCAACGTCGGGTGGATGTTCGGCCAATGGTGGCAGGATGTTGGTTATAATAGGTGGCACAACATCGGGCCACCATCGGGCAGATATCAATGTCCAGCGGATGTTCCGCCAATGGTGGCAAGATGTTGGTCCTAATAGGTGGCACAACATCAGGCCACCATCGGGCAGATAACAATGTTGGGCGGATGTCCGGCCAATGGTGGCAGGATGTTGGTTCTAATAGGTGGCACAACATCAGGCCACCATTGGGCAGATATCAACGTTGGGCTCATGTCCGGCCAATTGTGGTATGACATCGGGCCACCACTGGGTAGATATCAACGATGGGCTGGATGTTGGATTAACATCGCAACACCATTGGGCCGATACCATCGTATTCCCATGTGTCGGGCCGATGAGCAAAATTATATCGGGCACAACATCGCGCCACCATTGGGCCAATTTCGACCGCCGATACTGGACCGATGAAATCGCGAACGTTAGGCCATCATCCAGCCATCATCACAATGTTGACTGGGATATGCTCAGCTCAAGAGTGTTATGGTAGTGGTTGACTGCATGACTGGCCAATAGATTGGGCTAACATTGGCAACTGTTCATATCACATATATTGGGAGAACATCGAGTTGAAATTGGACCACTTTTATACATTTATGCATCGGCTTATATGGATAGTATGAACAGTTGTTTGACCATGATCGGCCTACAGAGAGCCACCATTGGCAAATCATCAGGGAATGGGTATTGGGCCAGCTTGCAACAGATGTTGGGCCACTTTGATAATTTCTGCATATAACAGCAGCTGGTCCGATGCAGGTCCACTAGAGTGGGCCATAATCGGCAAACCATCAGGGTATGGATGTTCGGCCAGTGTGTAACAGATGATGGGCCACTTTAATAATTTCTGCATTAATTATCATGCATATATAACAGCAGCTGGTCTGATGCAGGACCACTAGATTGGGTCACCATCGGCAAATCCTCAGGGTATGGATATTGGGCCAGCGTGTAACAGATGATGGGCCACTTTCATAATTTCCACATTAATCATCATCCAAATAACAGCAGCTGGTCCAATGCAGGTCCAATAGATTGGGCCACCATCGGCAAACCGTCAGTGTATGGATATTGGGCCAGCATGTAACAGGCGTAGGGCCACTTTCTTTTCTTTTGGCATTGATCAGAATGCCTATCATCACAGGTGGTCCAATGTTGGGTGGACATCTGTGAGCCGACAGATATTTGCCTAACTGAAATAGACGTAGGGCCGATGGGTGCATGTTGAGTGAGTCAGACTCTAAACTGAGTGTCACAGGTTGAAGATTAGACCAATCACATTCACCGACACCCTCTGATGTCGCGGTTTAACTGCAATAATACTGATTTTGGGCTTTATATCCCACAGTTATGTAGCTAGACAGGTTAAGCATGTACAGCATTATTGAAACTGCTGTAAAAATTGAATGTGGGGTACAATGGACTGCCAATATTAGATCAAGCGCAGTGTTTCGAGGGCCCAGAGCACTCCTAACTGAGCTTATAACACTCTCCCAATGCATTCTTAGGGTATTATATCGAAGTCACTCTTTGAAAATGTTCTTGCATTATTAATGTATTTGCCTTTTTGTATAACATGTGAAAAATTTCATGTCAGAATATCTTGCAAATATTTGTTAGACCTGAACAAAACCTGCATGCCACTCACTGGTCCAGCAGTTTTTATGGTACAACTTGCCAGTCAGGAGTAATGAACAACCAGATTCAAATCAGTAACATACTTAAAAAATATATATATAACAAGAAATGCGGTTAAATCGGAATCAGAATTTACCCTCGTGGCCCAATGGGACAAGAATCATCAACTGTCCTGTTGGAAAATCATACAATTTTGATAAAGAAATATGGAAAAATTAGATCTTGCTGTTTTTTGTGTTTGTTTTTTCAAAATCAACACATTGAAAATTGACACTTTCACTCCTTACGTACATTTTTCAAAAATCATCAAGGTTTTCATGAAATTATTCCTACCCCAGACCATGAAAGGTTTTTTTCATTACTTTTCTTAAAGAGTGATCAGAACAAGCAGCTGTCCTTATTGGCAATCCATATTACAAGGTCTGGTAAAGAGTTATTGCCTAGAGATTGAATTCGGAGGCATCACTTATCAAAACAAACAATTTTGAAAAGAACTCGCACGACGTATGGCTCCTGGTTCTCATGAAGAATTGTCAGAGACCATCCAAGATGGTATTCAAAATGAAGCTCTAATGAAGCCCGGTTAAAAAAATCTGATTATATTGTTGTATGATTTGAAATGGCTTAGTTATACCGCAAATCAGCGAACGTACGGAATCATGACTGAAATGCAAGAATTTCAAGGCTCGTGGGCCACCTCTTAACGTTAACCGATTTGAATGAGATTTTGCACAGTCTGTTATTACCATAATAGGCATCATTTGAGTGGGTGGCCCATATAAATTTCGAACTTTTTTTTTTAAGAGCCACCCTACTGTATAGTGTGTATGCATGGGACTGCCAGTCCCTAGCTGCCTGATCAAGTCAACAGGCACCCCCTCTCCGGAACGAATGCCCTGCAATTTGGCTGATTATACACTTGGGGTGCAGCTTAGCTTTGAAGTGTCCTTGGAAATGAGTTGATGTTAAAATTTTGTCAGATCCATCCTGTTTAAAAGTGAAGGCAGGGCCCACCATGGGGGCTACTTTGTGGACTTCTCCAGGGCCAGGTAGACGGCTTGACAGGGACACAACAAGTGCCAAGGGATCTGAGGGAGGGAGATAACCAGCACCCGGGATTTAAACTGGTTTGTCTTTCACCATCTGACAGTGATTTTGACACCCCAAGGGATGAAAGAAATCCTGTTGCTGCAAATGCCAGGAGGGATCAAAAACTTTGACAGAGTTTGGCAAAACATCGCTCTTGCATAACAGGCTAAAAATGATGACCAACGCTTCTGCCCATAATGAGACATCCTGAGATTTACTCTGAAAATAATATATTAATAACATATCCGGGGTAACTTGGGATTTCCTTGAAACTTGATCCCCCAATTCACAAAAAAATCCCGCGCTAAGTGGAGGCCAAGAAAAAGCTATCTTGTAGGAATTTGGGTGAACCCCATTCCAAGTGCAGTAAACGCACAATATTTAACTATTATCTCATGGAAGAATGAGCCTTGTAGCAAGCTAAATAAGCAGCAAAACATCAAATAGTGTTTGTGGATGCAGGTACTGTTGTGAAGTTTAAGCTATTGCAAAACTTCAGATAAGAGCATCTGTGAGTCCAGTATTATAAGCAGCTTTAGTGGCAGGGGATCAACATTGGGCCCTAAACTGCCTCACCTCTGTCCTTTAGTCTAATAATGATGGAGCCATATATGCAAAGAAATCAAAATCTAGTTCAATGGAATCCAAGTTTAAAGCATGCTAGAAAAGTAATGTGTGTCCGAATGCAGTAGACAATGTGTGCAGGGCTGCAGGGTGCGGCAGGCGACTGCATGCATCAGCCAAAGTGTTGTGGGATGCAGGATATTAATGGGCCTGTAATTTTACAATATGAACAGCTGATAAGCAGAATACCCTTCTGAGTGATTCCATGAAAACGGGTCACGACAGCTGCTGTGGTTATCATCAACAAGGGGACATGTCGTGACATAACGGCCATTTTGAATTTCAGTTAAAATTAGCTGCATCACCAAGTGATGATGGGCCACACACAAGTGGCTGAAGTATAAATTTGTTCCAAAATAGGAGGTCCTGTGTAAGTCTGACATGAAAACCATGCACAATCCCATCCAGAATGAATGACCTGTAAGGGCCATAAGGAGACAAAAGCTCCAAGCGCAGAGATCCTCCAGCTGGAGTGGGCAGCCATTCTCAGGTCTCCCCATTGAAATTAATGCTGAGCTTGCAGCTCCTTGTATCTGGTCAAATGCCATGACACTATGCTATTCGTAGACTTCTGCCATCTAATGTATCTGGACAGTAAAGGTACAGATCGACATCAGGCCTACTGAGGTCCCCCTCTTCCAGGAGGTGATTCAGCAGACGTAGGTTAGCTGCACTCCACTTGGAATGTGTGATGGCATAGCTGTCCAATTCTCTTGTTTGAAATGACATGGATCCATCAGCTGCTTGCGTCAATACCATACTGTCACGCCTGTGACTCTGCACCTGATCCTTGACCCGCTCCAGAAGGAAATTGTAAATCCTCTCTCCTTTTTTGTGGGATGCCTTCACTGTCAAATGGATATGGGGATGGTAATCCCTGGATACTGGGGCTCCTTGCCTGGAGTATCCAGTCCTTCCCTTTGTCATCCATAGCCAAGGCCTCCAACACTCTGTCTAAGGCCTCCCCTGCAACCAGTTGTGATGGGGAACTTGGGTGACTGATTCCTGATCCTGGTCATCCGGAGACTCATCTGGATCCCGCTCTGCATGCCTGTCAGCTTTCTGGAAAGCTGGTGCTCCTAATTTCTCCAGCGCTCTGTGACGCATAAACTGCTGACCCAATGGTAATTGCATGATCTGTAAATTACTAGGTTCCAGGAGGAGGAATGCTTCCCTGTGAGTAAACAGAGGATGCTAAAGTTGCTGGAGATACAAAAAAAAGTGGCCAGAGGCCAGAGGCCAAAGAGGGGTGGACAGAGCCCGCCTGCCCCCTGCTGCCTTTAAAATCCATTAACCCCGTGGGTTAATAGTGTAAGAAATTGCCAAAATTGATATTTAACCGCTCACTAATGGGGTAAAATGATTGGCTGTGGTGTGGAGTATGATGTAGTGTTGGCATATGACAAGTGTATATTACATTAAACTGCAGTCAAACAGGTGAGTTTTCAGTGTGACACCAACAATAATGTACATAAATGGCCGAAGCATAAAACACAGCCAACCTGTAGCAGACATTGAATGAACAACACAAACCAGCCTGAGGCACCTCACAAGAACAGCAAGAAATCACTACATCCTCTATAAAAAAAACTATGAAACTTTTACATTGAGTAAATCATTTATTTGAAGTTGTGGAGCAGCCCCTGGGTCCTCCACAGGATCCTTGACTTGACGCTTTTCATTCATCTTCATTTAATTGTAATCTTGACCTTATCAGGACAATAACAATCATTTTAAATCAATCCACATGGCGGCCATACTGGACCACCTTCAATAAACCGGACCAGTGAAAGACAGTCTGACTGGACTGGTCAAATGCTGGTCCGGACTGGTCCAGTAATTTTTCATGTTCTGAAGGGTTTTGCCTGAATTTTGTCATAGCTAAAAATGAAATTCATTTCATATAGCTTGTTTAAATACATAATTTTGAAACACCGATGGAACTCTTCTGGACAGGGCCAGCAACAAATCGGACCACCTTACTCTGGACCAGGCCAGGACCACTTTTGTAAATACTGGACCGCCCTCTTAAAATTGGTCCGGCCTGCATCACTAAACTGTATACCTAGTCCCCTAAATTACCTCAATACCTTCATTTTAACTCCAATATGCCCCATTTCTGATTTGACCTTTCTTGGTCCAAATCATGAAAAACCTCACAAGTGCAAAACACAGCACTTGGTTGCCAATTATTAATCTTATTATCACAGTCAAGGCTCAGATTTCTTAGTCTAAACGTCTAAACTATATACCTACCACTTTCAATTTTCTTTCTATCACAATTCAAACCCTAATTCAGCCAATATACGGATTTGTTTTGTGTCTAGTAAACTCACCACTACATCGCAAATTTTACAACCACACTTTAGGGTCCTAAAACTGAACAAAAATGTATCAATTACACACTTTAAATGTTATTCCTAAGGGAGCGACCATTTCAATCTTAATTAATTGGATTGGAGTTTTTTTAAATAAGTGATTTCCAGCCCAGTTTTGGTGAAATAGATAAATTCTTTCTGGGCAATCTTGAAAGAAATAATTTCTGGAGGGGTTTTCTCTTAACAAGGTGTTGTTTGATTTAGGAATGAATATTTGGCGACTCCGCGATTGAAATAAATAATTATAAAAGACACAAATGTACTCATACTCGTACTCTAGTAAATTTGAAAGTACTCTTACTCGTACTCTAGTACATTCAGAAAAAGCTATACTTGTATCCGTACTTGTACTCGTGCATATAGCAAGTTGTCACTCTTGTAGTCGAGTGCATAATATTATGGGAGTACTTGTACCATGGTACAAGCTGTAACGAGTAGTCAATTAATATTAGTGTGAACTAGGGAAGTAGCTACATTGGTTCTTGATGGAAAAGCAAAGTTTGTGTAGAGTATTTCCTCACTTCAAACTATAAATCATCTGTGACCAAGTGCTCCTCATTATCATCATTTTGACACAACTGATGACTTTTATTGGAGGCGCATTAGGGTGCACCAGTTGCCCCAACATTAACCAGTCAAGCTGTACCTTGGTCCATAGTTGGGTTCTACCACACAAAATAAGACACTAAAATTTAAGCTTGATTGATGGATGTTTAGGGACGCCTCCGAGAGCATATTTATTGCAAATTTTTCTGGAAAAGTTACGTTTCCGTACGATCGCAGTTTGCGATAACTTCAGTACATGTAATATGAAAGATAGATAAAAACTAATGACATATTTGGATTCAGCGGCTCGGGCATTGAGTTAATGATTTCTGCCCTCAGGCAATAACTGATTAATACCCCATAATGCCCTCCAAAAAACGTTATTGACCAATTAATGTGTCTTCGTCACTTTGAATAAAAATATTATTAGTCCAGGGCCAGTAAGAGACTAAAATACAGGCAAAAAACATTTTTTTCCAAAATGGCTGCTGTTTGAAGCCTATGGAATAACACCAGTCAATGAAAAATGGCATTTTGATAAAAGGACACTATTAGGATCCCAAAACAAATAATTCCAACAGATTTTCATTTTGGTGTATCAACTGGAACCCGTAAGTGCTTGGGGGAGGCTACAGACTGCTTGGGCGAGACTAGAGAGTGCTTGGGCGAGGCTACTTTATCATTGAGTCAATACAACTTGGGCGACGCAACAGCACAACACGCCGACGCAAATATGCTTATGAAACGCCGAAACAGCTGTTTGCCTCACCAAAACAGCTGTTTGCTTGGGCGTAATTGAGTATTTGTGAGGTGCTTGGGCGATGCCAGAGCCTGCTTGGGCGATGCTAGAGCCTGCTTGGGCGAGGCTAGATTAACATTGAAGCAATGGAACTTCACCGAGGCTCCTCACAACTCGCCGACATAACTCTCTTCCTCATTGGGGGTTGCTTCGGCACTAATTTTGAGCGATTCAGCGTAAGAAACGAGTGCCTCGTCGTCCTAGGATCCATCCACGACGATGTATAATCTTTAATTGCTTATATAATTGTCCAAAAATGACTTGAATTGCCGAAATGTGCCTTCCTAGCACCTAGACAGCTTCGCCAACACTTAACCACTGCCGTGTGAATGGGGCATTAGTGTTATTACAGATCTCGTATAAGTGTACCATGTTCCATGTGAATATATGCACAGATGATTTCAGTATTGCCATATTGACATCACTATTGGCACTCCCAGCTTGAGTGTTGATTCCAACTGCACCCAACAAGTCAGGCTTATGGGCTACCTAAGTGTGAATAACAATTGATTAATCTGCATTCTTTGGTATGGTTGTTTGATTCAGTTGGAGCACGTGAAACTGATATGTTTGAGCCACTTGCTTGATCCATCATGGAAATTCATGATGTCCTGTTGTGAAATTTCTCCTTGAGGGCAGCACCTTGTGGCTTTTAAGCCTTTTAGGTGAGATCTGGGCCAAAGAAACTGTTCAGAATTGATGACTGGAATGGGGATGATGGGGAGATTTTTTGGAAGTGAACGTGGCGGTGTTGCATGGGCATATCAGAGGACGAGAAATGGGGGGGGGGGGGGTTGTAGTTGCACCCCAAAATTTGGGAAAAGGCCAGACAAGGAGGCTAAGAATTCGATCATCAAATAAACATTATTGGAAATCAGTGATAAGGATGCCCCCAAGCAAAACTCCCCCCCCCCTTAGGTCTTAAATTCTGAATGGTTTCTGAGTATATTATTTTTGCCAAGACAGAGCAGCACATGATAACCTCTCAGACCAACAAACATAAATGTGAGAGTGAATGAATTTGTTTTGTTGTAAAAGTGCTAAAACTGATACCAGTTATACACAAAATCCATGCATTATATATAGCTGGATATTGTAACTCTTGGATTTATTCAAAACATCAAACTGAATAATCAATGTTGAGCAACAATCTAATGGCTTATTATGGATTTGTAATGGTGTGATCAGTATGTGTTCCAAGTGACACAGCTGAAACTGCGAATATACCAACTGTGAAATCATTATGCTGATACTGACATCACAAGAGCACTGTGGCAGTTGAAAAGAACATGGCACACTTGTACGAAATCTGTAATAAAACAGATAATGACTTATCATTGCATAGCATATTAGTAAGGTTGTTTTTTATTGTCATACAGTCGTAAAACATAGCCAAAAAGAAATACTGAATGAATTATTACTCATATGTATCAAACATAATAAATAATGAAAGGAACAATTAAAGACAAAGTATCTTGCAGTCATTTAAAGAACATTTTTTGTATATCAGTGAAGTCGTATAAAATATTCAAAGCAAAACACATCCTGCAGTATGTCATCATTATTTCATTAAAAGTATAGATTCCAGGTATTCATTTTGAAGGAAATTTTCTGCAGAATCGAAATATGTCATTATTTTTATTGTATCTTTTATATTATTCAAGATATCGCTAACCGCGATTTGACGAGAACATAACTTTTCCTGAAAATGTCTAAGGGAATATGCTTCCGGAGGCACCCCTAAATATTATTCATTGGGCGGCTGATGCACCCTAAGGCGCATGCTAGAGTAGAAGAAAAAAGTAGTAAAAGGTTAAAAGCGAGAGAGAGATATTGTACAAGTCAAAGTGAGAAACTACATGAGGCTAGGTATGTTGTAAGCGGCCAGGGCTGACTTGAACTGGTCCACTAATGCGGCATCTGTGATGTTGGCAGCCAGTTTGTTCCGCTGGGGGAAAGTGCGAGGATAGAAAGAGTATCGATGTAGTTTGTGCGTGTGGCGATGTGCTGGTAGGTGTGACTGCCCAACAAACACAATTACGTTTAAATTACGTTTATAAACGGTCGAAAATCCGTTGAAAAACCGTTGTTTCATTACGTTTAAATTATGTTAAATTGGATGGTCCAAAAAAACATGATTTTAACATTTTACACAAATGGTCAGAATTATGTCATGCCGATGTTTCCAAAAACTGGTTATCGATTGCGTCAAGTAATCAGCAAAATCATGTTTTGATTTTAAAAACGGTTTTCCAAAAACCTTTTTTTAATGTTATATTCACGTTTTTTCCAATGGTTATAATTTATCATATATTTTCTGTTTATTTGACATTTTTAATACACTGATGTAGGGAACATCTATTCGATGCATTTGAAAAATGTTTTTAGAACGCTTCCTAATGCATGCTTCTATAACATTTCATGGAGAATGGTTATATTACGTTATGAAAAAACTGTTATTTGACGTATTTGGAGAATGGTTTCATTACGTGATGGGGAAACCGTTATCTTTACGTTTTGAGGAAACGTTTTTTCAACATTTTTGGGAAACGTTTTTATTACGTTGTGGGCAAAACCATTTTTCATCGGTTATATTGAAATGTTCTCTCAACATTGGAGGAGGAATGTCTTTATTATGGTCAGGGTGTTGGGATGCAGGGGTATACATTGGATTTGTTGTTTTTGTTGTTCTTTTTTTTTCATCTTGAGGGTCTTGTGTCACTGAGTTCTGGCCTCATCATGTTCTTCCACTGCAAAGAAAGTATTTGTTATCAGTTTCTCACTAGTTACATAATAAATAATGCAAATATGAAACGTCAATAATTCAGAGGCCTCTGCTAAAGATTGATAGATAGGTAGATAGATAGGTAGATAGATAGATAGATAGATAGATAGATAGATAGATAGATAGATAGATAGCTAAATGGACAGATGGATAGACAAATAGATAAATAGAAAGATAGATAGATAGATAGATAGATAGATAGATAGATAGATAGATAGATAGATAGATAGATAGACTTTGATGGGTGGCATAAGCACAATTATAGTATTAATACCTTTAGACTGTAGCCAAGAATTCCCAAGTGATTGTGTATCTGCAGCAGAAAAATTCTGGAAGAAAAAGTAACTTTATACAAAGTGTGTTCTTAATATATTTATACAAAGTGTGTTCTTAATATATTTAAAATTATTACCAAAAAAAGAATGTAATGCATGTTTCTTAATTGATTGAAAATATTGGAAAACTCACCTATGTGTCTTCAGAATGATGTTGCTTGGACACAATCTGGATAAGTACTTCTAAATTCTAATCTTTTCTTGCATGTGCATTCAGCCATGGAGGTTGTAAAAGTGAGTTTCTTGCATAATTATAGGGGGTAATTAAGGGGTAATTAACTATTCTAGATGTAATTGGACTCTGCTATACAATGAGCAAAATATATTGCAAAATAAATGCTTGTATATTTATATCTGTGTATTTGAATCTTAAATTAGCATTGCATTTTAGTTAATAGAATTTGCAAAACAAAAGGAAACTCAGCATGCATAGATGTCGGATTATAATTTAGAATATGCCACATATCTAGTTATCTATAGTTGTTGAGTTATCTATCCAGTTATGCCTAGTTATCTATCTAGTTATCTATCTGGTTATTGATCTAGTTATCTGTCTAGTTATCCATCTAGTTACCCATCTAGTTACCCATCTAGTTATCCATCTAGTAATCCATCTTGTTATCTATCTATCTAATTATCTAATTATCTAATTATCTAATTATCTAATTATCTATCTATCTATCTATCTATCTATCTATCTATCTATCTATCTATCTATCTATCTATCTATCTATCTATCTATGGGATAGATCTTTTTGTGTTTAGAGGTCTTAAGTTTGCTGTAAATTTTGAGGAAAACAATTTTAACAAAACTCACTATCAAGTAGGCCTATATATCATCCATGGATTCTAAAAAAAAAAAACCTTGGTGCTATAAAAACTGATATTTCACTCCGTGCTGTGCGATAACAGTATAATATATTATAACCAAATAATTTGGATTAACATTCTATGAATGGTAGAGAGATAGACAAAAGATAGAAAGACAGATAGCAGGATAGCTGGATAGTTTGCTGCAGAGATGCAAGGATACATAGTTGGAAAGTTAACTAGGTAGGTAACAGAAAGAAAGGTATCATGCCCAATGTCCATGGATAGGGAAGCAGAAAGGTAGATAGACAACCCCAAAAAAAAAATAGGAAGAGAGGCAGCTAGTTATCTAACTTACCATCTAGTTATCTAGCTAACTATAGGCCCTATAGCTAGCTAAATTATGCCTGCCAGCTAGTTATATAGACTGATGGATAGAAAGAAAGTAAAAAAGGTAGTTAGATGGACTAAAGGATATAAAGAAAGATAGCAGGATAGCCAGATAGATAGCCAGATAGATAGTCAGATAGACAGCTAGATAGCTAGATTAATAGGAAGGTACCCTATTCTTTTCACTCATCAATCACCATCTTCAGGATTTTGTCTTGTCTTTTACAGCAATTAATGCTTGAGATAATGAGCTATTTTCTGGGTCTATTTTAAAAGAGCTAATTAGGCGTAATTTGAATCTCAGATTCAATCTGCAAACTATATTGATATATTAATACTTGTATATTCAATTGGAGGGAGGTGAAACTTAAATTAGCATTGTATTTGTACTAAATATTGCTTATGATATACCTTCATGTGCATATACAATATTTAATTCAATGCAAATAATAGTTATCAGATCACAGGGAAAATTCAATTTCGTTTTTAATAAGTTGTTGGGTGGAATGGCAGGTAAATGCCTACCTTTTGGTAAACCTATTCATTTAATATCAATCATGCAACTGACTTTTAATTAAAATTGAAATATCTATGGATCCCTGTGACTACTGTTAGGTATAAAATGACCATTGTTTTCCAGGGCATTATGTCATGATGAGGATTTTAGAGTCAAGTCTTTTTTGTAGTTAATTTACATATATTGCAATGCTAGAATAGAGTCATCTCTGACATCACAGTTCAACAGCATAGAAAAAAAAACTTGAGATTCCACGTAAGTATGACAAGGACTGTAATTAGTTTTCAATATAAGAATAATTTTAAACTTAAGTCCTAAAATGTTCTGTAACATTTTTGAAAAATTTTCTATAATGATAAAGTCAAATGTACAGGCAGCATTTTTCAGTTTATGTGAAATTATAATGTAAGAATACTGTAATTTCCTTATCAATATCACAAAAACACGTTTCCAAACAACGTATTTTTAACGTTATCACTGAACATTTCAAACATGTGAATCATTGACTTTGGAATTCTATGTTTTTCTAGCGTGTAAAAATTTAGTTAAAAGTACGTTTTTTAGTAACAGCTATAAACTGGTTGAAAACCGGTTATTGTTGTATTTTCAGGTAACACATTTTCAACATTTTCATTAAACATTTTTTCCACGTTAAAGAAATACGTTTTCAAAAAACTTATTTCTAACATTTTCTTTAAACATTTTTTCAACGCTAAAAACCAGATGTTAAATCGACATTAAAACTTTACCAACATTCATAATGTCAGAATAATGTATTTTATCCATACAGAAACATATTTTCAGGTAACATATTTTCAACATTTTCATTAAACGTTTTAAATATGTTCAAGAAATACGTTTTCAAAAAACATATTTCTAACATTTTCTTTAAACATTTTTTCAACGCTAAAGCCAGATGTTAAATCGACATTAAAACTTTAACAACATACATAATGTCAGAATAATGTATTTTATGCATTACAGAAACTTATTTTCAGGAAACATATTTTCAACATTTTCATTCAACGTTTTTTCCATGTTAAAGAAATACGTTTACAAAAAACATATTTCTAACATTTTCTTGAAACATTTTTTCAACGCTAAAACCAGATGTTAAATCAACATTAAAACTTCACCAACATTCATAATGTCAGAATAATGTATTTTATGCATTACAGAAACTTATTTTCAGGTAGCATATTTGCAACATTTTCATTAAACGTTTTTTCCACGTTAAAGAAATGCGTTTTCAAAAAACACTTTTCTAACATTTTCTTGAAACATTTCTTCAACGCTAAAACCAGATGTTAAATCAACATTAAAACTTCACCAACATTCATAATGTCAGAATAATGTATTTTATGCATTACAGAAACAGATTTTCAATTAACATATTTTCAACATTTTCATTAAACGTTTTAAATATGTTAAACTTCAATGGTTGGAACAACACATTTTTCATTAACATTGAAATTGGGATAAAAAAACGTTATAAAATAACGGTTTGAGCACCGACCACTATAAAACCGTTGAAAAACCGTTTGTGTTTGCTGGGTGTGGAGCCGTCTTGTTGGTAGATTTAAGAGGTAAAGGTGGCTGTTGATGGCGACAAGTTGGTGGGTAGCTTTAAATAAAAGCGTCATTCTCATTTCGTTTCTTCTTGTTTGAAGTGTTTCCCATTAAAGTTGATCCATCATCAGTGCTGTACTGGCCTCCAGATTGATCCAGCCAAGCTTATAATAAGCTACAATTGAAAGGTCATCATTTTGAAAGGTCAGATAACATAATTATAGATACACTGATTGATATAGTGACATTATAACAAAACGACCCCAGTCAGGGTCACTGAGTAACAATATCACAAGCTGTTGTGTGAATTCATACAACAGCTCGTGATATTGTACGAAGTGCCCTGACGTGTGGTTGTTTTGTTTTTATCGCCTGGTTTTACTTCAAATTTTCAATTATAAAGAGGGACTATTTTCTGCCATTACAAAAATGTGACGTCACCATGAAGCAACAATGGAGGTGACGTCACAATCCTATTGTTTCGGCCATTGCTTGGTTTGTGACGTCATCAGGCTTCTGAAATGCCAGTGATGTCATAACAATTGTTAAAAAATATCGCCCTTGAAGGGTGGTATTTTTTACAATATCATAGGC
The DNA here is from genome assembly GCA_026936325.1 of Platynereis dumerilii. Taxonomy (NCBI): domain Eukaryota; kingdom Metazoa; phylum Annelida; class Polychaeta; order Phyllodocida; family Nereididae; genus Platynereis; species Platynereis dumerilii. The sequence continues at coordinate 333,214 of JAPTHN010000217.1, forward strand.
CCTGATATTTTGACTGTAAACAGTGATATTCACAGCCAACCAAGTGATAATGACTACAACCAGTGTCAGACCTATTGGAATAATGAGCACATGTACATTGCACAGAGACAGATATGCAGATAGGGTTGCGGACAGATTGATAATTACACTCTTGATCAAAATGCTGGAATAATTCGGATTTTCAAGGTGTCAGAACATCAAAGTTCTAAAATTGGTGATTGAACTTGAGGAATTGCGAAGATTTGTTCCTCAGACATTAGATTTATGTATAATGATATTATAAAACATTTTTTAGTGGCTGAGAATTATTTGAAAATTTTCCTCGGGTGACCTGGAAAAAATGATCATTTTTAGTTAAAAAATCATCAAAAATTGCATTTATGGCTCAACAACATAGACACAAAATTTCAACATATGCAAAAAATGCCAACTTAATCTTGATGTGTACAACCAAAAACCATCACAATTTTGTGTTGAATGCCACATGCATTGTCCTCTGCCTTCACTTGACTTGACATGGATTCCGCCAACCTTATTTTTGCTTCTCATTGACCAATATGGCCATTCTTCAGTGAAAGTCTCTTGCACCTGGTCCAGATCAGTTGGCTGAACCTCCATCTAGTGTGCAATATGGTCCAAGATGTCCCTATAGTGTTATTTAGGCTCAGGTCTGGTAAAGTTGACAATAATGGCAAATTCTCAATTTTCTCAATTTCCCAGGTTTTGATGAATTTGTGATGGCCTACAAGCATGTGCATAGTCATAAATGAATAAAATGTTTCAACTGTAGTGTCCTCTAAACTGAAGTACCATTTCCTTGTCCAAAAAGCGAACACTCTTGGCAAAAATGCAGGAATATTTTGAGAATTTTTCAAGTAAATTCCATCTCTGTCAACATATCCCACTACATGTTTCACAGAGCTGATGGAGAGATTTTTGTGTGATGGGAGTGTGGCCAGATACTGTCCGAATACTGCCTCTTGGCCACAAGGGCTCACAATGGTGGTTCAGTGCCTGTTTGCTGAGTCATCCGTTATGATGGAAATTTGTGTCGGGTGGTGCCGAATGGAACCGTCCCCCCTGTCTCGTATCTTAGCTTGTTGGAAGCGGGAATGCTACCACAGTATAAAGAACAATCAAGTTGAAACATTTCATTCATTTATGGCAATGCTCAAGCTTGTAGGGCATCACAAATCCATCAAAACCTGGAAAATTGAGAAAATTGAGTATTGCCGTTATTGGCAGTTTTGGCAGACTTGAACCTAAATAACACTATAGGGACATCTTGGACCATATTGCACACAAAATGGAGGTTCATCCAACTAATCTGGACCATGTGCAAGTGACTGTCACTGAAGAGTGGTCATTTTGGTCAATAAAAAGCAAAATACAGGTTAATGGAATCCATGTCAAGTCAAGTGAAGGCAGAGGTCAATGCATGTGGCATTCAACACGAAATTGTGATGGTTTTTGGTTGTTCACATCAAGATTAAGTTGGCTTTTATTGCATATGTTGAAATTTTGTGTCTATGTTGTTGAGCCATGATGCAATTTTTGATGATTTTTTACTAAAATGAACAATTTTTCCAGGTCACCCGAGGAAAATTTTCAAATAATTCTCAGCCACTAAAAATGTTTTGTAATATCATTTATACATAAATCTAATAACTGAGGAACAAATCTTTGCAATTCCTCAAGTTCAATCACCAATTTTATGACTTTGATGTTCTGACACCTTGAAAATCCAAATTATTCCAGCATTTTGATCAAGAGTGTATTATTATGCAGGTACACTAGCAATTGTGCAACGTACGAATTACGTACGTAAAACGTACGTTTTACGTACGTAAATTTTACATATGAAACTCACAAGAAAGAGCCGATGCGTAGTTCGTACGTACATTTTCGTACGAATTTCGTACGAATTTCGTATGTATTTCGCATAGGCACTTTTCGTACGAATTTCATACGTTATATCTATTATTTTAGGCATTGGAATTTAGCTTATTAATCAGGTCTATTGCATTTAGAAATTTTGTAATTTATGGTGGGTAGAACAACACAGTGATATGAAATTAAAATATTTATTGGTACAATTAGGCTGATACAGTATACAGGTATAAATTCAAAGAAATTAATTTGGCTTCAATTGCAATTGTCCTTTTTTTCCTAGAATTTTTTTCCTTTATGCTTCGTTTTCAGCCATAATTATTGTGATAAATACTGTTTATTTTGTATTTGAGTCAATAGTCCATTTTTTCAATAATTTTTCTTCTGCTTCTCAATATTTTATTCCAACATGTCAGTGTCACCCAGCTTCAGACGAACGTTGTAAAACAAATCCAAAATGTCTTGCTGAGCATGGCTTGTCCCACAACATGGGGCAGCAGACATTCATTATTATGCTGTCTCTGAAAAATAGATTATTGAAATAATATTATATTAAGTCTAGATACAAATTAGTCATGGGGCTTAACGGACGAAAAAATGTACTTACTTTTACAAGATTATAACCGCTATCTAGCACAAAGGTCCCATGTGCAAATTAAATGGCCAGGGATGCACATGTAATAGGAAAACTCAATGGTAGGCCTATGACACAAGAATCGTTTCAAAAATTATTTGTGTAAATATTAGTGATGTTATAGTCAAAACCGGGAGTACTTACTTCCAAGAGTAACTGTTTGACATTTACTCTATGTACCTCTTATATTATATCAGTTAGGCCTACCTGAACATGTAATTTCAGTTAAACTATGATCTGTGTAAGTTGAAGTGAACATAGTTAATGCTTACCAAAAGCACAGGGAAGACTTCTCGAATGGCAACCAGAGAGTTGTCTCTCTTAAGGGGAGGTATGGGTGAGAAATTCCCCAAAAATATGTAAGCTTCACATATTCAGTTTATGGCACATCTTTGACCAACAGCAACCCAGGCAGCCAGTCCAAGCTTCAATTATATTAAAATATGTCTCTGTCATCACTTAAAGCCATGTCAAATACCAAATCATCGCCAAATTTTCGTGAGTAAATAGTGGCGTTGTGTCACTTCAAAGATGTCCACACAAAAAAGTAGTTACCATGGCAACATGGAATTTACTGTGGTGAAACATAACAATGATAACTAAGTCGTTGCAAAATTTTGTTCCTGTAGCTTCATTAATATTTTATCTAGTGGTCAATTGCCTGAGATGACGTTAACGTCACGTTTTTGCCATTTTCCGCAACATGTGAAAATCAACTTTTACCCTGTACGGGATGTGAAAAATCTTGACAACCATTTATCGTAGGAACCTGTGGGATACATCATCGGAATCCTCGAAAAATTGTCTTGAAGATTACAGACCGGATTTTTAAAAATTTTTTTCGTTGCAAAATTATATGACATCGTAGTGATAGAAACGAGAAATTTTTCAATAAAAATGACTTTGGACTACTTTACCCTAATTTCTGACACTATGAAAAGAAATATCAAAAATCCGCTCTGTAATTCCCTGCGTCTTGCCTGTCTTCATTTGTAAATTTTTTCAAAATTTTTCTATCATGTCTGTAACTTCAGAAATTTCACATCCCGTGAGCAGTAAAAATCAGCCTTTTTTCGCCTTTTAAACTGGTTACCATGGCAACCATTCATCATAACAATTCAAAATCACCTGAAATCATCTAATTTAACTAAAACCTAACTTTTTATACCAAACTTTGTTCATTAAACTTAAAATTGCAGAAAAGTGCCCTTCTCACCCATACCTCCCCTTAATTAGGGAGTGGCTGACCTTGTCTTGTGAAAAAGAGCTGAAATCAAAAAGAACAAATATTATGCGTGGTGTATCACAGTAGACGGAGTACTCCAGGCTTACCAAATGAGCCTGCTGTTCACAAGACAAATTTTATAAAGGAATATTATATTATGAGATTTGAAGTAACATTTTCGAAGGACCCCCTTTGAAAACGGACGTGTTCATAAAGAAGTAATTTAAAATATTATAGCCCATGAATGAATTCGCTGTTATTGCAAAAATAAAATTGGACAGAAAGTATTAAAACTATGAAGTGTTGCAAAAATTGTTCATTGGCAGCTTTAAAAAAAAATAATTACCCTCACCAAATAAATTTGGTAATCCAATATGGTGTATTTTGATTAGTCAAAATTGATTGGTTGCACAATTAGGTCCCAAACGTATGTACATCATACAGTCCCAACAATTCATCGTCACTCTGCTCCAGGCACTGCCCGCACTGCAAACACAAAAACACGGAAATTAGGGAGAGAATGGTAGAATGTTATTATGTCTACTCAAGTTTGCAAAGCACTGATAAAATTTTCAACTTCATCTCTCAAACTTTAAGTCGACATGATAACTGAATTTTTAAAGCGTTTCTTAAAAAAGCCCTTGAAAAACTTTTTTTTGGTGATATATGCTACTTCAGAGCCGATATCCCACAAGGGCCAGTGAAGTTCAGGCAAAAAACCGTGTGATTCACAGCATATAAGAATCTGACGTTGTCATGGAAACAAGGGGGGGTGAAGTGATGACGATACAATGTTTTGAGGCTCAGGTTAGTCGAAGTGGTAGGTAGTAGGGCTCTATATCGTTGCCGACATTCGATACGATACGTATCATCGATACACTTGATCGATACACGATTCGTACCGTTGGTCCGCAAATTCGGGTTGATCCGCATTTTAGAAATACGCAACCACGCAAACCAAATTTTTGGCCCGGAAAGTCGCATCTCGCATCAGAGCGGACGTCAAGATGACGCAGTGCTCGAGTTCATTTCATGAATTTGTGGAGATTTTCTGTCAAATCTCGGCAATAAAACAACTTTTTGTGCTTGATATAGCGTTATTGAACCGAACGGAAAGTACTGCTTTGAAAACCGGTTCGGGAAACCGACCAGACTGTACCGGTACGGCCGGTATTCATCGAACCAGTGTAGACCCCTAGTAGCTAGGGATATTCTTGGGGCCATTCCAATAAAATAGTGCCTCTTGAAAAGTTGAAATTATTAATAGTTTTGAGAGGAGGTCTATTAATTTTTGATTGTGGGATATTAATAAAACATAAATATAAATTCATGTCATGTCTGCTGCAGAATAAACAATAGTCCTACGGACTTGTACTGCAGGCTATTCCCCTGCGACATGACATTCATTAGGTTCATTGCTGTGAACCACACTCTCATTAAGTTCTATCATAGTGCCACTGAGAGTCTGAGATGAAACAATATTAAACTGAATTTTACAACATTAATGCTTACCAAAAGTGTATGGAAGACGTGAGGCTTCTGGAATGGCGACCATATAGATATATATCTCTTATTCAGGGAAGGGCATTCCTTTTCCTTGCAATGAAGACCTGAAATCCAAAATAAAATTACTTCCAGCTGTATTACTGTTTACTATAAGAGCTGTGTTGGTGGCAATAAATCTGTTTTTTTTTTAAAAGCCCAGTTAATCTGTTTTTAAAATCAGTTAAAAATCCAATTAAAAACCGAAATGTCTTGTAATTGCCAAATATGCATAAATAACATCCAATTCAACGGAAACCAACTCAAGAAAAGTAAGGGAATACCATGGTTTCGAAAAATATTGATTATTATAAATCTCATTTTTGAAAATCATGAGATTTCAGGGCTCACAAATGGGGATTCGGAAATGGGGATTTACATAATAAATAAGGGCTTTGTGACACCTCTCAATATTAGGGCTGGACATCGTTCAATGTTTAACATTATGATATGTCACGATAAATTTGTAATGATGTATACACAATATTAATCGCCATGATTGAGTAGCGTCAATCATGCAAAATATCAAGAGTCTGATGTAAAATTAAATGCTGTCAATAACTTTAATAGTTCTTCAATCAAAATATATTATCAAATTTCCTAAAGAAGCGACAAACATTGCTGTGCTATTCGTGTTGCAAAAAAGTTGTGGCGCCAGTCCCACCATGCAATAGAGCTGGATCGATTAATCGATATATTGCGGTTCACGGACTTATCGTGATAATCGTTTTACATATTGTCGTGACATCACGATAATTGCATATGCCAAAAGTTGTTGTTTTTCGTGAAATTCGACCAATTTTTGGGCAAAAAATGACAATTTGTGTAGCAAGAACTATACTTTTTGACAGGATTTATGTCACAAACTTTGCATTTTGCATGGCTGAAGCTGATCAATTATCAAAATAAATAACGTGCATCATTACAAATTTATCGTGATATTATCGTATCATACAAAATTGAACGATGTCCCGGACTACCATGCAATAGGCCACCATAACATCGAAGTGCAGATAAAATTCTGAAATTGCTTAAGTACCTTTCTGTGCATGTTTGCAGCTGCAGATTGAGCATTTAATTTCCCTTTTCAGCCTCGAAATTTGTGTTCCTTACAATGAAGTAAGACATATGGCTTCCTTCAGTTCCCTGAAATACAAAATACGAATCAGTAAGCCTATATTAAAATCGGAATAACATCTATAGGCTAAGTTAAACTTTTATGGAGCTTTTGCGTCTTGATACCTCTTCAAAAATTGTCTCAATCCACCCGTCCATTGGAGTCCAGGGAAAACAGAACAACAATGAGCAGCACATGAGAGAAGATTGATAGTCATGCATAAATGACAAAAAGGTGCACTGGAAATACGCATAATATGAACAGTTTTGAGAAACCACACTGACTTATGGTTGTTGTAAGGTGTGAAATAAAGTTGCTTGCAAATTTGTAGGGCAGGGCATTGAGTAGTTTGGGAGGAGTAGCGTAAAGCATCCATGAATTAAGGGTATGATGATATAAATTAATCTTAGCTAAATTGAGGAATTGAGGGTGTTGTCACACTAAGCGGGTGACAATTTAACACCCGGAGGGGGAGGGGACGGTGTAGTGCTGGACATCGTGCTACAAAAATTGTCATTTTTGCCCAAAAATTGGTCAAATTTCACGAAAAACAACAACTTTTGTCTTATGCAGTTATGGTGATGTCATGATAACATGTGAACGATTATCACGATGAGTCTGTGAACCGATGTATCGCGATATATCGATTATTGATCCAGCTCTTGGCCCGGGGGGGGGGAGCTTGGAGTTTCCATTGGTGGAAATTATTTATTTCATGGAGTCACGCAAACGGAAGTATTAATCATTTATTTCAAGTGCACAAAGTCCCCGAATTTTCTTTCCAAAATCAAGCAACTCCTTGTTAAGAAATATCTTTTGCAGAAATTATTTATTGCAAGCCTGAGTCAACCCAAAACAAATTTATTTATTTCACCAAAACTGAGTAAAAAACTATCAATTAAAAAAAAAAAACCCTGGATATTATTAAATGGCCGCCCCCTAAATCATAAAGCACCCCAGCTGAAGGTGGGAGCGCCTTTTTAAAATTTTCATGCTGAACAAATACCATACTGACCCAGTGAAGGGATTGTACATGGGTAAAAATCAACATGATGACATGGCGACATGGCCCTTATTAAAAAGTAACATTGCGACACAGGCCCTCTTAAAAATCGACTGACACTAACAGGTTTACTCATAAAACTTGACAAACGACATTTTAAGTATTTCCTTATCATTCTATAAATAGATAAAAAGTGACAAGAGACATCTGTTTACCTTTTAATATTGACACTTGACAATCCATCTTTTTTTAAGGACCCATGTACCCCACTGAAATTCTCAAATTTCGACACGAAAGTTGAATTCGACCCTCACCAACCTGCCTGGCCGCTGGCAAGTGATCAAATCAGTCCAGCAAGTTGTAGACATTTTGGCCTACACAAAAACGAATTGTACTGCAGGTGAAGCACTTGTCAAATAGCACTTGAGAGCCCCCCAATGTACATGTCAAATTCAACTGTCATGTCAAATTCAGAAGTCGTCAGTGGTAGCTTTAAACTGAATTTAATCATAAATTTGAGCACCAGTAGAGCTATTGATCAGTTGAGTATTTTCTGAAGCACTAACCTTTTGAGTATTGTGGTTTTGCCGATGATTGTTTTGTAGACGCAACAATAAATTCTCCAAACATTTTTGATGAGCTTTCCTGCCTGTCACTCCACCCAAGATCAACTTTCCAATGACGTCACAAGCACCTTGCCTATTGTGATGTCATCAACAGTCACCTTGGTGACCAGTCACTGGTGACGTCATGCCATCTGGTGGTAATGTCTCCACAGAAGAAAACACAACAACAAAAATGAAGAAGCAGAAGACAGCCAATAATGCAATATTTCTGGGCTCCATGTTCATTCATCAGAGTCATCACAAGCTGGAATCAGTTGGGAGGACTACATGCAAACAAAATCAGTGATATCTCCTTGGAAGGTAGCTGGTAAGTAAAGTTTTTTGTACCAGTATGTGATGGGACTACTAAATTTTCAAGTCATGAAAATTTCCAAGCTTCCGAGAAGTTGTGTGTATTTTAATCAGATTCAGAAACATTACTGACCAGTAAGGCCTGTGCTAGCCCCAGTAAAGTGGCTACTGTTCTGATGCCTTGGTGGCTGACCAGTCTCACCAGATGATCTATTGCTCAGTTTGGGGGGGGGGGGCTATGGACTTTTGGTGTAAAAAAAAGTTTGTTTCCCACTAGGTCTGGATACTCAGGTCTGGGCCATCGCCATCTTTCCTTGGGTGAAATAACAGAATCTTCAAGGCATCGATTTGGGGTGATCTAATGCTTTGAAAAATCTAAAAAAATGGAAGCATCTAGATATTGCTTTTAGAAAACCTGTTGAATACTTGAAATATTTTTATCAGGCCGATTTTTAGAGAAATGACAGGAAAAAGAACATGTCAACGAAAGTTCGGACAGTGACTTCATGGCTTCGGACGGACTTTTAACATAGAAAGAATGGTCGTACAGAGCCGAAACTTAGCTCAAAATGTAGGAAATTAAATTTCTGAAACATTGGTGCCACTTAGAAGGTGCTGTGTCCGATATTAAGGCCTCCAGAGCGTGCTGCGTCATTGACGCAGCAATTGCACAAGGGAAGGTTGGATGGATACTGAGCCCTGCTCTGCTGATCTAGTTTCCCACTTGACACTGAAAAAAAAAGTTTGTTCAGCACATGGAAATGAAAAAAAAAGTTTGTTTCCACCTCTAGAGCTGGAGTACCGTAATGTTAAAATTCCGATAAAAAGCTTGTTGAGAGTCCGCATGCGGGAAAAAAAATTCGTCAACGCACTGCGAAGGAAAAAAAGTTTGTCGTGGGAGTAAAGTCCATACTTCATCGCTACCCCAACAGTCGTCTGGTCGGCCCCTTGCTGTACGGGCAGGAGCTAGGATTGTGGGGGCTGGCAGGATGTCAATTTCAGTTATGATACCTACTTTTAACTAAAATGGATAATTAAGAAGACAGTTAGAATTAGAACTGATAATTAATACCCTGGTAGGCCTATCTATAGACATTTGCCCAGGGGGTCAGAGCACAGTGGGTTTTAACCAGCGCTTTGGAGTCGGAGTCGGGAGTTGGAGTCGTGGAGTCGGAGTCGGGAGTTGGAGTCGTGGAGTCGGAGGTTTTTGATTTGATTTGATTTTTTTTTTTTTTGATTTGATTTATTTATTCAAAAGATCAACATGTGAACAATACAAAAACAATAGGAGTTTAAGTAAAAAAATTACAACGTAACTCCCACTAACTAGCAGAATTAAACATTTTCAAATTAGTTATAAAATTCTTGATTGACACTGAATTAATAGTTCTTTCATCTAAATTATTCCATTTATTTACAATTCGATTGATCCAAAAATATTTTCTTTTATCAGTACGGCTATAAAATTTTGGGTGGAGTCGGAGTCGAACTTTGATTTTCAGGTGGAGTCGGAGTCAAAAATTAATTTGGTGACTCCTGACTCCTTAAAAATAATTAATATAATTTACAAAAACCCAATTACAACAGCGTGAAATGTATCTTGAATTTTAAGCAAAACTTCCTGAACAAGTATTCAAGAACAAAAGCCAATGGAAAATTTGTGGAAGTGCATTTTGGCCCCTGTTAATAATGAAATATTTGCGTGAAATAATGCCGATAAGCGGAGTCGGGAGTCGGAGTCGCTTTTCAGAAAGCAGAAGGAGTCGGGATTCGGAGTCGGTTCACTTACTACCCGACTCCAAAGCCCTGTTTTTAACCACCATCAAGTTAGAAAAAATTCTAGTAATGGCATGGCACCTGCTGGATATGGTCCGCAAGGACATGTATGCAGATTACATAACTGAAAATGGGAAAAAAATCTGTTGGGAAATTTGTGAGAGAAAAATGTTTACTGAGTCTGTGTGGCAGTTTGTCATATTGCCAAATGGCTGCAACATAAAAATTCATTTTTTTCTCACAAATTTCCCAACAAATTTTTTTCCCGTTTTCGATTATGTAATTTCAACCCCCGTCACCGTCACTAAATTGCATGTTATTGTGTATCCAGCAGGTGCCATTCCTTTAGAATCTTTCTAACTTGACGGTGGTTAAAATCCACTGTGAGAGGCTCTGCAATTTAGCCCCCCCCCCGGCAAAACGACCGCCCGTACGCCTATGTTTATATTATGTATATTAAAAATATAAATGCCTTGCCGAGGCCAAGGCAAACAAGGGGGGCAGCCAGGCAAGGTAGATCAACATAGTTTCCAGACCAAGGAGTAGCAGCCTGAAGTGATAACATGAAGTAAAGCTATAAGAATTATGTCACTGGAAGCAACAATTTTCAATTTAAAATTAGCTACTGTGGTTAGACTAACTTATAAATCAAATCTGTGGATCCATGAATAATTTGTCTCGCTTGAGATAATAAAATGTCAAAGAAGAAAATTAAATCAAGATATAAAAAAATATTTTGCTCCCTTGAGTTATTTGAGAAAAGTTAATTTCACATAGTGGTCCCACCCTCATGGAAGATGTCGGGGAAAATAATAATTTTTTTGATTCAGAAACATGTATACTTTGGCCAAAAAGTGTGGTGGCAAATGCCCCACCTGCCCCATCTACACTGAGCCACTGAGCAAAACTTGAGTGGAGTATCCAGCTACATAAACTCTAAACAGGTTCTCTCAACCAATAGCAGTCACTCATTCATGCATGTATCAATCTAAAGACAAATTTATCTTTTGAATTTGTTAGAAATTGGGATTGACAGTTAAAAAGGGTTCCGGTACTGAGATAAATTTCCCATGAATATCACTTTATTGATCATGCAATGATAGTTATGGATTTTCAAATTTCACATTTTTTTTATTCCAGGTTGGGTGACCACATTGAACAAGGATCTAACTTCAGAAGAGATGGATGGATGGATGATTATGTCCAGGACGTATTTATGCACTTGGTAGCCTAATTAGAACAGGAGGAAGACACAGCAATGATGCAAAGGATGATTGAGGCAGCCTTCCAACATAGGCCCTGGTGACCTAGCAAGAGCTGGATTCAAACCCTGGATCCAGCGATTGGCTGCCTAGCACGCTACCACTAGACCAACCCTCCCCCCTACTTCAGGAAATCAGAACTTAATATGAACAAACTTGCGTAATATCATGAACAGTGGGATTTACCAGCAGTGAAGTTCTGGCAAAAAACCACGTGATTCACACCATGTGGTTCATCGTGGTGAACCACATGCATCTCATTATCTGACGTTATTATGTAAACAATGGGCAGTGAAGTGATGACGTCACAATGTTTTGACGCTCTCATTGGTCGGTGTGGTTGCTAGGGATCTTTTTGTGGCCATTCAAACAAAATGGTGCCTTTTGAAATTATTAATCATTTTTACTGGAGGTCTGTTTTTATTGTGGGGTATAAATAAAACTTAATTGGAGTGTGGTTCACAGCAATGAACTTCACTCATGTCAGGTCTGCTGCAGAATAAACACTCGTCCTTCGGACTCATGTTGTATTCTTCCGCGACCTGACATTCATGAGGTTCATTGCTGTGAACCACACTCCCATTAAGTTTTATTATAGGCCTCAGATCGGATTTTCAAGTATTTCCTCAATCAGTTTATTTGTGGATATATTTATGATGTGTTTAATTGTATTATTTACATGTACATGCTTGCTGTTCTTTGTGATTATCAGTACCTCCCAAGAATTGACTTCTACACAAATTCAACGAATGAACTGTCAGTTTAATTCTAACATATATGAATATTGAATAATTGAATAATGATTATATTTTTGAAAGCCTTCTTAAAGCAACAAGGTCAGTCGGTTGGATGAAAAAAATCAGCTGTAATGGTTTTTGTGTCAACGAAGTAACATCATGGGTATGTAAATCAGTTGTCTGGCCTAACGGGCAATAACCCTCTGATCATCGGTCATGTCAGCCACACCGTGCTTGTTATAGGGTAGGGTGGTCCAAAAACACTTTCTTCGGAATTTCTTTGATTTGAATCTTGAATTGTGATGTCATATGGATAGAAGGTATTGTGTAAATAATTTCAGCAAAATCAATTGATATTTAGAGGTGGCACAAAGCCGTTGAAGTTTAACAGCAGACCTCAAAATCATCGGTATCTGCAAATCTTGCTGTAACAGCGTATTATCTTGATCAAGTATCATTTTTCTTAGTATGTACAGGATGCCCACTGCTTTCCTGATGTTCTGTCTGACTTATAATGCCTTGTAGCAGGTAAGCATAGATTTACATAGGTTAATTATCAAGCCTTTTTTCATAAAAAAGGGCAAATATTTCACTTACTACAAATAATAAATAAAATAAAACCCCAGATATTACTTTGCCATGCCAATTTTATCATGTACTGAAAAATCAGGAAAAAATATTAACTTCTGAGAAAGATCTGGGAAAATGACCAATATTTCAGTCGTGCAAATGAGGAATTACATTATAAACTTCGAGGGCTTTGTGCCACCTCTAAACGTTAACCGATTTGGTTGAAATTTTGCATGTGATTGTTTTACTTATGTGGTCAACAATTTCCACTTTCAAATTGGGGGTTTTATGAGATTTGATTTTTCCCATTGGAATGTGGACCACCCTATTATAGGGCTATAATGATACAATACAATGTATCTAAGGTTACAAAATAAAGAAATGAAAAAAACAAAGCTCTGTCTTCGAATGATTTTTTCTAGATTTCAGTATATTTTGAGGTCAGTTACTTTGGCCCTTTCTGTGCAGTGGTTACTGGGGTGGGCTTAAGTTTAGACGTACCTGGAATAACTAAAAAAACTCAGCAAACAAAGCAAATCATAGTCCAAAGATCAGTAATTAATGTGTAGAATCTAATGTTTATTTGCTTGTCAAAAAAAGTCATTGTTTTCGCCTGAATTTGATTGAAACGGAGTCACTTCCAAACTTTGAGGAAGGCCCATAGTCCTACTGGCCTATTTCTAATGAGAATGTCGTAAAATATCAGAATTTTTCTAAGTTTAGAAAACATATGGTTTTCGTACGTAATTCATACGATTTTCATCCGTAAAATTAACGTATGAATTACGTACGTCAGCACGTATGAAATTCGTACGAAAATCTACGTACTTTCACGTACGTAAATTTTCGTACGAATTTCGTACGTGAAAACGGGCTATTTACGTACGAAATACGCATAAAAGAGCTTTCGTACGTTTTACGTACGCTGCACAATTGGCCATGTAGATAGATAGGTGCACAGCAAGATAGATAGATAGACAGATAGATAGATAGATAGATAGATGGATAGATAGATGGATAGATAGATAGATAGATAGGTAGATGAATTGATTGATTGATTGATTATTGTGTTACTAATGAAGATCTCTTTGTTTTTTAAGGGCTTTGGCTGTTCAATATTGTCTCAAATTCAAATTCAGTCCATATCTGGGAAATGTACCCTCCTTTCATAAAATTATAGATTCAGAGTAAGTTTGCCTTAGTGGGCAACCATTTAATTTTCAGGGGGCCTTGGATTTTTCCTGGGCGAATAATTATTTATTTCACGGAAACGGCAGCAGAGTTAATTTTAAAATTTACAAGTGCGCGAATTACTCGAATTATCATTCTTAAATAAAGCAAAACCTTATTAAGAAATACCCCTTGCACAAATGATTTATTTCAAGACTACACAAAAATTATTTTTATTAGATTAAAATTGATTTATTTTATCTAAATCAGATATCTGTCAGTTCATTGATAGGTGTTATATAGATAGAAGGATGGAGGTATCAAAATCATGTACAGTAGTACTTGTACAGGGCTAACTTAGGAGGAATGAATTATGACAGATTTTTGTTTTTTATATGTTCACAACTCGCACATCTTCATTTTTTCACCTGCATAAGTTTGTGTACATTTATATAGTATATACTGAAAAGTATATACTTGATAAATGGCATAAATAATTAATAAGATAAATCAGTTGGTGAGAGGCGAGATTCAATGAAGCTGTGTGATAAGGTGGTCAGAGGGGAGGTGTTTTTTTAAATAAATAATTTCTTGCTCAGTCTTGGTGAAATAAATATAATGATCTTAAGACAAGAAAAAGAAGATTTAAACCAAGATCTAAATCACCATGACGATGACATATATGTTTTGGTTCAGAACTAAAAACAGTTTACTGGGAGACAGAAAGCTGGTCACATACTTTTTGTCAGACAGTATCTTTTGTGTGAGCATTTTTTTTCTTCTTTTGCACACTGTGTTTTCTCTCCTCGATTTTTCCTTGTCCTGGTGGTTTCAACAGTCCAGATCTATCACAAACAACCTGGTGATAAAACTGTTTCTCTCGTTGGTGCCATGTCGCACTTCACATCTTCTTCCACACTGAGTACATGGCACTGTGTACTTTCTTCTGGGGCTAGGCATTCATTCTTCCGAGGTATTCAAAGTCTTTAAATTCCTGGAGAAGAAGCTATCTTGCTCATTACTACGGCCAAAAGGGTACGACATTGATTTACAAGGGAGCGTCTACAGTGGGTGACAAGGGCGAGTAGTGCAGGAGCCGAGAAAAGCATTGACAAACTTTTCTATGGCAAGAAGACCACCCAAACCGGGCCCAGTGTCATTATTTCTGGGTGAGATTGTTTCCTTATGAATTTTCCTTGCTATTTCATTCCCCACCAGGGAACATCGCTATCTTGTAAGACCGCTGATCCTTGTTCCAGTTTCATCGACACCCAGGTCGCCAACATGGGATGGACCAGAAAGACAACTCTTGCTCTTTCTTGCACGGGTCATCCGGGAAGGACAGGCAGCAAATGTATTGTCATCCTAGTATGTGAAGCAGACGGAGATGCTAGATAGATATAAGATCCCTCCGAAAGACTCAACCAAGTGATGCCGCACGACTATCCACATAGGTGTGATGAAATTGACAGAAGTGGTCTCCTGTATTCTGAATATGACACGACTGATCAAACTGGTACGTGGGACAGTGCATTTTTTAAACATAGTAACTGGGAAATGGTGGACATAATTAGTCTCCCAGTCGTAGCCGAATTGGTGTCACTAGGAGACAAACTTCCCCAGACTCTTACTATAATTTCACATAAATTTGGTTATTATAATTTGTAGTTCCTGAGTGCATTTGAAAGTGAGGCTTCTTTTTTCCATATCCAAAATATTCCTCACACTTTTTGCAACTATACTTCTGCTAAAATGTAATCTTTCTGATTATAATTTCTAAAAAATGTATGATTTGTCAAACTTGTTGTGGTGGAAATCGGATGAAGATCTGACTTAGCAGTCAGCTGCAGGTCAACAGTTCAAAATACCTTTTTCGCAAGCATATTGTTTTATAAAAATATCGAATGGATCTTCAGCAGGTCTATAGTATATGTCGCGAATCATGGAGTTATGAAGTTTGCTTGGTCTCTCAGTCGAAAATTATTTAAAATTGCTCTGAAGTGGGATTCGTATCTACCCAAGGGATCTCATCCGGGGGCCAACCCAGCTCGCCCCATGGCCAGTTCAATGCATCTCGTCCAGGAAGACCCCAGTCTGACTGTGGCATTGGATTCTATGGCTACCCAACCTGGGCTGACAGAGAGGCCCAGGTTCCAATCTACACGGCTGCCCATGATGGGGCCACCAGGTACCCGTCTCTCCAGTTTCCTTCCTTCGACCATAGGCCCGTCCGTGCTCCAGTGGCAGCCCTCGCCTGGGGCCCCTCCCTGTATGGCGACATCTACCCAACTGCATCAATGAGACCCTTTCCTCCTCGTCATTACATACTAACATCAAAGCCCTTTTATTCAATTTTTCAATTTTCCAACTCTGGCTTAGAGAGAAAGTATTGTACATGCTGAAGAACAGTATACAAAATTGGATACCCTGAGCCTACCTTCATAGTTAACATATATACATATTCAAATACATATGCACTTACTTGTCTTGCTGCCTTTTTTGATATTATTGAAACATGGTGCTTAAACTTTATTTTTGGTCAATATGGATTCCTAGCAGCTTAACAACATGTTCAGATTTGATTGTGCTATTTTCCACTTTATACTATTTGCTGGTTGTCTCAACTGAAACATATTGCCTGAAATTTGGAAGGGTTGGCTTTCTTATAATTAGCTGTAAACGGGAGGTTTAATGCTTCCTCAGACCAATGTCCCTCAAAGGAAATTGTCCACAGGGGTATACATGTTTATTTTTTGTGTAAACACTCATTACATGGATCACCTGATCTCAATTGTCTGAATGCATAGTATTGGACTTGCAGAATGTGTGTACTAAAAATGTGTGAAACACAAACTGAAACTCTCACTTGAAACTGCTAAAGTCAGTCCCTGTTAGGAGATCAATGGCTTAGAACACCATGGTCACCAATGTAAAACGCTACATTGTACATGTCATTTTTCAGGAGAGAGTGGTGTCATACCTTCTCTCGACCAATGAAAATTGCAAGAAAAATGATGAATTTTCTACATCAAATGTCTACAAATATGAAATCATCTGTAATATTTTATGTGAGAAAGTCGTTTTCTTGGCATTTGATTTTGTGAATTTTGAAAGGTCCTCATTAGGGTTTTCATCTGAAATTAAACTTTTCTCATTTAAAGTGCATTCCCTGTTGTTCAAATTATTAGGGTCATCATGGAACTAAAAATTCATGTTAACTGGTATTAGAATTATGGTTTGATGTTACAGGGTTTTTAACAACAAAATTTCTACAACTGAAATCATCAGTGCAATGAAAAGTATCAATGAAGTCATTTGTAAACTCTCTATTTACATTTACATCATGGGATATATCAAAAGCTTCATGACATTTATTCAAAAGAACCATATAGATAAAAGTGTGTACATCAACATGAACATTAAGAACATCATAGAGGTTCTCATTTAAAATGGGAATTTCATTATTTTTAAAATTTACAGCAGTTCTGGTTCTGGTCGTAATGCCTTCGCCAGTCTCCTATTGTGTGGTGTTAGGACAGAACCTCCTCTTGTGGCCGGAGCCATCTCAGCCGTAGCATCTGAGAGGATGAGGCTGTCCACAGGGGTCAACTGTGCGGTACGCCTTACCAGGAATGAATCTCCGAAGCTGCTGTGCCTCTGAACGGGGGTTGCTGCATCCTAAGTCACTACGAGCGGGCTGATTCGATGGGTTGAGCGTAAAACTATTACAGCTCAGAGAGTCATCGGCAGTCTGCCGAGCATGTTCAGTCCGTTTCCATTGTTCTCATGGGCCTCTTGGTTGGAGGGTCACTCTGTCATCTTCCATGTTGACAATATGGTCTTGTGTTACTTTCTTAACAGTGTTCTTCTGTTAAGGTAGCTCGTTACTCATGCGAAGTGGTAGTTAGCACACATTCACGCGCAGCCAGGCAGGCCCTATCTATCGTAACGTCACCACAGCAGCTCAGCTTCACTGAGACATTTTCTGCATCATTTTAAATTCTAAGAATTGTATGCGGCGGCCGCTTCGTTTGCCATTTGCGCCGCTTCCGTTGGGGTTAGAGACTTCTCGTTTGAAGCATTAGATGCGCTATGAAGATGACTATGACCTGCCAGAATTTTAGCTATCTACTCTTAGTAGACAATTTTTGTAGGCGATTTTCGGCAAGCATGTCTAGTTTCTCAAAAATGGCTCTGTAACACAAATAAATGTTTATATCAATTTCCATGCCCGTAGGGCCATATGTCAGTATCATTAAATTGTTCCTTACTTCATGTGGAAGCAAATGACAAAGAAATAAAAAATCCTATCTCGTCTTTTTTTCTTAGCGCTATGGTTCATAAAAATAATAAAATTTTCAAAATCATAACTTTTGATCCGAACCCCCAGAAAAGTTCTATAAACTAAATATATCTTTCTTGAATTTAAATCAGCTTTTCCATAAAACTGTCCTCTTTAATTCCATACTTCATTTAATAATATAGGATAAATGGCCACTGAATGGCAGGGAAAACTTCACAGTAAAAAAATTAAGAAAAAAATTGAGTTTTTCAGGTTTGCGTGGACTGACTTTCTTTTACATAACCTCAAATATTTCGAAAGAAAGGCTGGTTGCGACCACTTTTGTTTATATATCCTTGCTATAAACTATATTTTGGATCATTTTAAACTATTTTTAAGAAATCCTATTTTGGAAAGTTCACCAGTATCGAGCCACCTTAAGTAGCTCATGGTCTTCGTGAGGCAGTGCTCTCTTCATGTAGAATCTCCCCAGCAGTAGTTTACATCAGGACTAAGGATAGCGTAGATGCAGATGCATGGCCTCTCTGGAGGTCGTATAGACGAGTTTAAGGCTAGGAGTCCCATGTATCTGATTCTATGACCTGGCCTAGCCAGAAATTTATGGCAGCATTTGCCAATACTGAGGCTTGTTTCTATTCTTTCCAGGGCTTGACTCCCATGCCAGTCATCTCATCTCCCTGGGCCCCAAAGACCCGGGCCTCTTATTCTATGTCAGTTTGTCGATATTTGTGTTTTGCTGCCTCCCATGATTTTGATCTGCTATGTGAAACTAGACTCTTGAGATTTGTGGCCTTCCTGCACCTGGAGGTCCTAGCTTCCTCCACTATCAGGGCCTACTCATCGGGGCTCAGAGTGTAGGTCGTTTCGATTAGCCTGCTCGACCTTTCCTAAAATCAACTTTTGACAAAATCACCTTTTTTTTGACAAAATCACTTTTTTCAAAAATCTCCTTTCCCTACCAAAATCTCCTTTTATTTGTTTACTTTTTTACGGGCTTTTCAATGTGATAATTATTGAAGTTTTTTTTTAAGTGGATAGGTCAAAACATTTTATATTTATACCTTTTATAAATCTGCCTTAATAATAATAATAACTAGTAGACGGCCACCGCAGAGCGGTGACAAAACTTCACCTACTGTAGTACAGGTAACTCAAAATAAACACCAGTAGATGAGCAAGTAAAAAGTACATGGAAACGTACACAGGAATCCTACATAATTATGTAATACATTGCAATACGTGCAAGCATGCAAAGAAACACGACATACGAGTACATGACCCAGTACATCGACCATAGTACATGCACCAGTACAATGCACCAGTACAATATACCAGTAAAATGTACCAGAACAAGGTACAAGTACATGGACTAGTACATGGACTAGTACTTGACACTAGTACATCGACCAGAAGGATGAAAACTTTTCAAATAACTGCAATTTCTGAAAACATAAATGTTTCAGGGTCCGGCGATCTTTTAAACCATCAGAGATACAATAAAATGTTAAATAGGAAGCCTAGAGGAGAATGTGGGCTTTCCAAATCTGTTTTCAGATTCTCTGTAACTTACAGTCCTTGTCATACTTACGTGGAATCTCAAGTTTTTTTTCTATACTGTTGAACTGTGATGTCAGAGATGACTCTATTCTAGCATTGCAATATATGTAAATTAACTACAAGCTGTGATGTCAATGTCATGTCATTTCAAACTGGGTCAGATTCCCCAGCTTCTAACCAATGCGAATCTACCAAACTGAGCATCACAGTTTCAACTCAGTGTCAGAGTTAAAATTGGGTCTGGGAAAACCCATGCAAGTTTTACATCACAGCCTATCAGCCAATGGCTGCCAGAACAAATATACATAACATAAGCCATGTGTTTACAAACAAATTGTCAAAGCCTTCTGTTTATACCAACTTCCATCAAAGTTTAAAGTTGTAAGTTAGCAAGTTTGTAGATTTATCAAACAACTCTGTGAGGATTATAACAGTTGTCTACTGTGAATGCTCACAAAGCTGCCATTTGGTAGGATTAGACTGGTGATTCCTGTGATAAATCATTGGGATCAAAAATGTAATGCTTCCTTCAATATATCAATGTTTGAACTGTGATGAAGTAGTTTATGGTCAGCCCATTGGCTATCAAGCTGTGATGACGTAGTTGTAGGGGCTATCCCTGATAAAACTCTTACTCTGACACTGTGTTGAAACTGTGACGCTCAGTTCAGGAGGATCAACATTGGCTAGAAGCTGGGAATCTGACCCAGTTTGAAATGACATCACAGCTTGTAGTTAATTTACATATATTGCAATGCTAGAAAAGAGTCATCTCTGACATCACAGTTCAACAGCATAGAAAAAAAACTTGAGATTCCACGTAAGTATGACAAGGACTGTAACTAGGACTGGAGAAACGGCAGATTGAAATTATGGTATAATTTAGAAATATGGACTTTCCGAAATCACTGAAAAAATGTAGTTTTTAACTTAAAATCACTCTGGAACAAAAACGGTTCAATGGAAATATATATAACTTGGCAGGATTATGTAAATAAAACTTAGAAATATGTTCAATTAGGTTCATCAAAGAAAGATGAATCCTTCCTCGTCAAAATATTGATATATTGTGAAAATTTGACAAAAAAGATGAAATTTTCAGGGTCTGGCGATCTTTTTAACCGTCAGAGCTATGACAAAACAATCAGAAAGTAAAAACTAGAGGAGAATTTGACCTTTCTAAATCTGTTTTCAGATTCTCTGTAACTTAATTAGGACCGGAGCTACGGCCGATTGAAATAACGCTTTCTTTGAGAAATGTGAAAAAATATCGTAAATTTTTTGCTCGTTTTTCAACCTTGTGACCTTTACAGTGCAAAGTAGGTCAATCCGAGGACCTTGAAAGTTTACAGGGAGCCTCTAGAGTATTGTATCAAGTATGTCTACCATTTTTGTAACAATATCTTGATTCCTTCTATGTGTAAAAAAATCAAATGTCAAAGTAGTACAATTTTTCGTCATGTTTGACCTTGAGTTTGACCTTGAAAAACATTATCTAGGTCAAAATAAATATGATATTCTGAATGGCAGTAGGTGAAAAAGGGGGTCAGTTATGCTTTGTAACCCTGTAGAATCACTATTTCTCTGTCAAGAACGCAGAAATGTGTCATTTTTTAACATTTGCCGGTTAGCAATATTTGAAAATTTCTCATAAATCCGTTGAAGGGAGTAGACAAAATATGATTAGATATTATGAATAGGCAGGCCAATGTTCATCAGTCACCTGCAAATCACGCAGATATCTTGAAAAAAAACATCGTGAAAAAAATTCCTGAAAATGGCACCTTTTCAAACTTTTTTTGGGTCAAATGACCTTGAAAAATGAGGTCAAGGTCAAATTTAAAGGTCTGCATGGGGTTTATACATGTATAATTGGGGGGGTTGACTACAACATGTTAGCGGCTAAAAGCGATATTTCAAGGTCAAATTCTCAAGGTCACCGGCTTTGGTGACTCGGTATGACTTTAAAATTACGTAACTCAAGAACCGGTTACCAAAATGAAAAATAAAAAGTTGATGCAAATGTCCCGTGAGTTTGGGCACGTGTTGGCGACATCAGTATGACTCCACAACTTACGGATTCTGAGATGCCGCAATAGACCTTAAACCATGAAATCGGACTTTGTACAATGTGACCTTGACCTACTTTCATGAAAGTAGGTCAAACTGTAAAGAAGGTGTCTGGAACCTTACCATGTACCAGAAAGTGAAAACCGGTAATAACCGGCTGAGGTACATGTATTTGAATTATTGCGAAATCCGACTTTGACAGGCTCTGTGACCTTGAAAAATAGGTCAAGGTCACCGAAATTCGTAATTTGTTGTTAGGTCAATAGACACTATGTACATGATTTTTTTGAAAATTTTACGAAGAAGTTTGTTGGAAAGAATAATAAATAATACCGATTACAAGAAACTTCACCTATGTGTAGGTGAAGTTTCATAAATAATACCGATTACAAGAAACTTCACCTATGTGTAGGTGAAGTTTAATTATAATAGGCATTTGTATAGGGCTAATTCCAGTAAACTGCTCACTAGCCCTTGGGCATGATGGATTTATTTGTAGAAACTCTTAAACAGGTGAGTTTTTCAGATTTCTCTTGAAGCCTTCAATTGTTTTGGAGGCCTTGACAATCTTTGGGAGTTTGTTCCACAGTTTTGGAGCGGCATGCGAAAAGGCTCGGTCTTCAAATTTGTTTTGCTTGTAGGAAGTTGGTTCATTTAAGAGCATTTTGTTATTGCTTCTCAGATTACAGTTTCTTTCAGATTTTGGCTGAATCATATTTTGAATTTTTCTAAACGTTTCAGTAGAATCTTGTGATCAATTGTGTCAAAAGCGGCTGAAAGGTCCAACAGTACAAGCATTGTTACCTCGCCTTTGCTCATATTCAACATGATATCGTCATGGATCTTCGTTAGGAGGGTTTCTGTGCTGTGGAATTTTCTGTAAGCTGACTGTTTCTCATCATCCAGGTTATTTGTAGTAAGATGTTCCGTGTATTGTTTAATAACAGCACTTTCAATAGGGTTGCCAAGGAAAGACAGATTTGATACTGGTCTATAATTCTTTTTGATAAGATCCAATCCACATTTTTTCAACAGAGGTTTTACTAAAGCATGTTTTAACTCAAGAGGCATTTCTCCCTGTGTGAGTGACTTATTGACTATATTGGTTATAATTGGGAGGTACTCATCTATGCATTCGAGCAAAAGCCATGTTGGAATAGGATCAAGTTGGCAGTGTTTAACTGGCATTTCCCTGATCAGTTTCTTTATGTCACTTTGAGATAGGCTTCTGAAATGTGGCAGTGTATGCGGCACAGTTTCGATATTGTTAACAGTGTCATTAGCTGTAGAGTCAAACTTTGACCTTAGTGTTTTAATCTTCTCATCAAAGAACTTATTAAAATCATTTGCCAAGTCAATTTCGTGTGTGTGTGGTGGCAGAGGTAGTTCCTGTTTTCTGTTCAGACTAGAGTTCAGTAATTTGAACAATTTCTTCGCATCACCATTAGAATCTTTAATCTTGACTCGCAGGTCTTCTGATTTGAGGTGACTGAGCTGCAGATTCAATGCATTTCTTTTTTCTTTAAAGTAAAAAAGTAAAGTAAAGTAATCTTTATGTTACATGGATTCATACAACAACAAAAAACAGAAGCACAGGTGCTTTTTATCCATGATAAAACACAGTTAAAAGTATGAAATATATACATGTACAAATGAGAGATGAAAAGATGAAACGAGATTCATAAGAGCATCATTAAAAACAAGTCATATCATAAAACACCATTAAAACATACTTGGTCAAAAGGACACTATCTAAGTAGACATACTAAGCAAAAGCCACAATTACATGTTGGTCCCAACCAGCCTCTGAGCATTTCCTTAAATTCATTTAAACTATTTGCATTCTTATACTTAGCTTCAAGTGAATTCCAGAAAAAAGGAGCATAATAAGATAGATTGTTTTTACCATATGCTACTGTATTGTAGGAAGGAAGCACAAATACATCATTGTCTCTGAGAGAATAAATATGCTCTTTTTTGTCAAAGAGTTCTTGAACAAATCTTGGAGCATTACCTTTCACAATTTTATACATTTCAGTAATAATAAGCTTGATTCTAGTTATATACAAAGAGTTCCTTTTATAATCACTTTCAACATCTTTCAAGAGAATCCTTAAAGCTCGCTCTTGCATCTTTTCTACCTTTCTCGTATCTTTTTTCGAGCAGAAATGCCATGTCAGAGGGCAATACAGAAAATTAGATACCACAAATGAAACATAAATGTTAAACATGCTTTCTCTCGACAAATATACTGATAATCTCTTCAACCCATAAACTTGTACAGCAGCTTTTTTACAGATACTTGAGATGTGATCAGCAAAAGTTAGTTTTTCATCAACTGTAATTCCCAATAACTTTACGGACGGCTGACTTTCTAAGACCACTCGGTCAATCTTGACCTTCAAAGACTCTACTATCTTTGATTGTTTGTATAGAGCTACTTGAAATTTTGGAGCGTTTGCTTGCATGCCGTTTTGTTTAAACCAGCCCACTGCTTTTACGGAGGCAATACTTAATTTTCTCTCGAGCTCAGAGATATCATGATCACTCTGGCTGATGGTATCATCATCTGCATAGTTGTAAAGTTTGCAGTGACTTTCAAGGAAATAGAAAATGTCATTCTTGAAAATGTTGAACAGCAGAGGTCCCATTACTGATCCATGAGGGACTCCCCGTTTTAACACTTGCCAATTACTTTTAATACTGCCAATTTTGACTCTCTGCTTACGAGAGGACAGATAACTACATACTAGTTTGCAGGCAGATTCTGAAAGCCCATACGCTCTTAGTTTTGCAATAAGTAACCCATGTGGTAAGGCATCGAATGCCTTACTTAAGTCCATTAATACCCAACCAACATGCTTGCTTTCATCTAAACTTTTCTTGGTATCCTCCAAGGCTTTTACTAACACATGCTGGGTACTATAGCCTTTACGATAAGCTGACAGGAAAGGAGACTAAATATGATTGAAAAATTCCATCAGCTGGTCAAACATAACATTTTCATAAGGTTTGGACAGTGATGGAAGTACGCTCACTGGTCTATATTTTTCTTTGTTTAAAGGATCATCCTTTTTAAAAATTGGAGTAATGTCTGCACATTTAGACTATTTGGAAATAAACAATTTGAAATACCATTATTTATTACTGGGAGAAATGATTGAGCTAACACTGATGCTCCAGCCTTGACCAGCTTGGGAGTACTCCATCAAATCCAGTAGCTTTATTACTCTTAATAGATTTAAGTTTGCCATGTAATTCATCATATGTTATTTCTCTGAAATTGAAATCATCATCGATATTCACCTGCTCTTTAATCTTAACTATGCTTGGATGATCCTTATAGGCGTCTACAATTTCAACCAAGGAGCTCTCTGAATTGACTACTTCATATTTACTAAAACTATCAGTCATAGTGATGTAATAATCATTGAGAATGTTACACACCTCAGAAGTGTCACCATTTTCACAAAGATTTATGTCACTCGTTCCTTTACAATCGTCCCCAAGAAAAGGCTTAATAGTTTTCCAAAATTGGCCGGAATTGTGATGCATCGTATCTTTAGTACATTACTTATCAAAGTATGATTTTAGAGACTTACGTTTTAAATGAGTGACATAATTTCTTTGAGAACGATATTTCTCAACATTTTCTCTACAAGCTATTTTGTTCATTTTCCTTTTTAGCATTGCCTTAACATTTATGGCTCTGCGTAATTCACCGTTCATATATACAAGTTGCCTAGATTTAATAATTCGTTTTTTCTTTGGTGCATGAGCACTTATCACATAATTCAACAAGGTGTTGTGATACCACACATGGTCATCCAAGTCATCAAATATCAGGCCAGTTTGAAAAGGAGCACATGCTAAGTCAGTCAAATAGTCCTGTTCAATAAAATTCTTATACGAGTTATAGTATATATGACCTTTTTGTCTGCTTTCGGTGCATACATTTTTGTAGCTTCAAGTACAATAGTATGGTGGTCACTTACTCCAATATCAACATTTAAACTAGAAACTATTCTACGTGTGTTACTAGTCAAAATTACATCTACTGCGGAAGGATTTGTCTGACTCTTAAAGCATGTCGGACCTTTGACAACATTTTTCAAAGCATAAACATCAAGATCATCTTTCAAAGGATTATTTTCATCAGAAAAATTTACATTGAGATCTCCTAAAATAACAGTATAATGACTCTCATTTTCACATCGACTATACAAATATTTGATTGCTTGTCTGAGAGCATTTACACTTACAGATGGAGGTCTATATATCGTCTATTGGATGGCATAAGGAACCAGACCGGTTTTCTGACTTTTCAGGAGAGCAAATTTGGTGAAAAGTAAAGTTTTTGTGGAATATACTGCATGGATTTCAAAAAAGAAAAACATCAATTGGTTCACAAATGTAATGGGCACTGTTATGTGTGCTTGTACTTAAATAAACATTTTTTATTAACATAGAAATTGTAATATAACCCCAAACAATTTTGTAGAGATCTGTGATTACGAATAGCCAAAATAACTTGGATCACTGAGAACTAGAGGACCAGTTTCACACAGTTCGCTGCAGAGTACTTTGGATCCGTATGCCATAAGAGAACAATAGGATATGTGATGATTTCTTTTCTGTTACACAGACCTAAATGACTTTGGATCACTTTATCAGAACATAAACATTGAAGTTACACAGACCTAAATGACTTTGAATCACTTTATCAGTACATAAACATTGAAGTTTTATGGTACTTTTTGTTGTCTAATAAGGAGGCATCATACCTTGGATCATTTTCTGACACAGATTCATCATACAAACTCCCTTTTTCAGAAGTAAAATGAGCCAAAGTAATTAATCTCCTCTCCCACTGCCTCAGAGAAGACAGTTCACTTCATGTTGATTAAATATTTAGTAATAATGACAAATATTTGGATGTTATATTGTCATCTATTGAGCCTGCGACTGTAAGACTGTATACTAATAAGTCATCTAAGGGGGCAACCATTTAATAATCAAAGGGGCTTGGATTTTCCTCGTCGGGAAATTTTTATTTCACGATGACGGCGGCAGTGACTATTTATTTCAAGCGTGAGAAATCCCCGAATATTCATTAAAAAAAAGAATCACCTTCTTAAGCAGCAATCATTTTATTTCAAGACTGCCCAAAAATAATTTATTAATTTCATCAAAATTGAGCAAGAAATTATTTATTTAAAAAGAAAACCAAGGCCCCCCCCCTTGAGATTAAACGGTGGCCCCCTAATAGCTTGTCCTTCATTTCCACGGTTATTTTAACCAAGACTCTCCCTATTTTAACCTTGCTAAATGGATACTTCAATCACTTCAAAAAAGTCGCCCATGCAAGATCGACATTGTAATTACCAGTACCTTCCGTGTCTGGGATATGATACGAGGGGCGTTCAGAAAGTTCGAGGCTTTTTTTCATATGGATACTTATTTTCAATCTAGAACTAGGAATTTTTCACAGGATAAAATTCAGTATATTTGGAATGGACTTCCAAAATTTTGGACAATTTGAACATTTTAAAGTCATTCTGTGGTTGGCACGGAAACTGAAAGTTCAGCTTCTTGGGGCAGGTAACACTGAAACCAAGAATGCCAAGAAATTGTGGCTGTGAGAGACTGCTCTCTGTCACTTGTATTAGTGAGATTGACAACATTTGACACAAGAAAATATGGTATTAGCTTCTAAATATGCTTTTAAGCACAACAAATGTGTGTATTCTTAAACAGAACCCATGTAGGAAGGCACTCCTGCATGCCAGATTTGGCGAGGGAATTTCAGGAGGCAAAGGTGTGTTTCCCTGGCTCCATAAGGACTTGTTAAAGCATGGATCCACTAGTATGAACAAGAGACCAAAATGGACAGCATTATCCATCCTAGCTATTCCTGTGACATGTTGCTTTACATAAGTCCTGGTTTTCCCTCACTTTAGTCCATGGGGGCTATAGTTTCAGGCACTGGAGGAGAAAGGCTCTGAATGACCGAAATTCTTTCACAGAACTTTGTTTGGAGGAATTCAAGGAACATTTACTTCAATGGGTCAGGTGTATGAATCAATGCTTTTGGTGAGCTTGGGAGTATTTTTCAAGGCTAATATTATATTTCTTGTGTCAAATATTGTCAATCTCACCAATGCAAGTGATAGAGAGAGGTCTCTCACAGCCAAAATTCATTGGCTTTAGTGGTTTCAGTATTATCTGCCCAGAGAAGCTGAACTTTCAGTTTCCATGGCAACCACAGAATGACTTAAAAATGTCCAAATTGTCCAAAATTTTGGAAATCCATTCCAAATATGCTGAATTTTATCCTGTGAAAAATTCATAGTTCTAGATGGAAAATAAGTGTCCATACAAAAAAAAGCCTCGAACTTTCTGAACGCCCCTCGTATGCTGTTTCATTTTTTATTTTTTGATGATTAAAAATTTACCTTGTTATTTTTTTATCATTACAATGTAAAATAGTTATTTTCTTGTTATCATTACTTCAAAATAATTATCTTTTTGTATTAAAAATATTAATATAAGAGTATAGGGCATGAGGCCTGGGTCAGGTCAAAATCTAACCCCCCATCCTTCTTTGACCCTTGACCTGACCCAGGCCGCAGACCAGAATAAGCAAAAATTAAAATCAATAAAAAAAAGTTCCCCAGGATTGAAGTATGGAGAAAAATAGCTAAAAACAACGAGAATGCTAAAGAGCAGAATTTGAAGCTCACAACAAAAAAGGTAAATCTCAGCTTAGTATTTAAAAAGTATGCCTTTAAAGAGATATCATAATTTAAAAAACTTCAAAGATGAAAAAAAAAAATCATTGGGTTTTAATAGAAGGGCCTTCGCCAACTGGAGAGGTAAAAAGGTCATTTTCACTTTTAGAAAAAGTCTCCAAATCTGACAATTAATGGGGTGACCATTTAATATCCAATTAATTTCTAGCGGGGGTATTTCTTCACAAGTTGTTGCTTGATTTACGAATGATGATCCGGGAATTTTGTGCACTTTAGATAATAATTACTGCCACCATTACCATGTAATAAATTTCCCGTTCAGGTAAACTCAAAGCCCCCCTCCAAATTATTAAATGGTCACCCCCTAAATATAGGGGCATTGCTTTCACTGTGTATGGAGTCACATTTGGCCTTTCTCACTGCCTAACACTTTCAATAAATAAAGAATAGATCAAATGGCCCGTCAAGTTTAGGGTGGCTCCATGTCCTCTACCAATCGTATATTTAATATTTTTTGTTGTATTTTAACAATTATTCAAAATGATATTTTTTGTACAATTGAAAAAAATCTTATTATGTGAGTCACATATTTAGTTATTCTCAAGCAGACTAAGACGAAGATCTAGAGCAGCTGTGCGATATCAAAAATAAAATAAAATGGAAACAATAGACCATTTAAGAAATTTACACAAAACTAGAAAAGCCCATTGGGCAAATGCACTGTTACATAGGCATATTAATGATAGAAAAATTTTGGGAATTAGGCCTACAAGTGTAAAGGAAAAATTGCAAAAAAATTAATTTGAAAACATTTTAGGAAAAAAATATTGCGAAATCTGGTTTTTTTTTGTTGGAAAAAAGAAATACCCTTGGCCCCTAAGTATAACAATGTCAAATCACTGTGCGAAATTTGGTAATGGTGGGTCACCCAGACGCCTCATGAGGAGGAACAAAACTATAAAAGTTGCCCTTTATATTGTAAGATTATATTTGAAATAGGCCTATCATTAAAAAAATATATATATATAAATTATATAGGCCATATATTGAAATATTGAAAAACACTAAATGTTATAATGAATGCAGATTGTTACTTTGAAATGCAAATTTATTAAAAAAAATACATGAAGGTGTTTTATCTGCAAACTTTTTGATGAAGGTGTTTGCCTACAATACTTTAGGTACATGAATGAGATCCATGAGGTTTCACCATAGCAACCCATGATATGAGAACAGGTCTGAATTACAGAAATCCTTAAATTTTATTGGCCAATGTGTCGGAACTCAACATCATCAAGAATAAAAATCTCCATAAATTCTGCACTTTGGTTCCTTTTAACACTAAAATTCAGGATAATATGGCTCCTTGTTGTGTCACACAATGATCCAAAATACTGCAGATCACTTTAAGTTGTAAAAATGCAGTCTAAGTAACAATTCTACAAAGCGCCTCATTACTTTGGATCGTCCTGTGACCACAAGCACAGCAATAAACATGTGCCTTATGTATCACAGACCGAGCCATGTTACAATGGATCTTTATAACATGACCATAAAGGCATCAGCACTGCTCTGAGCTCTTCTAACACACGGAGCCAAAGTCTTTTGCATCTCTGTGTTGTGAGCTGGGGAAGCAAAAACTGTTTCTTTGTTCATCTGAACATCATTTTGGCTTTTTTGTTGAATTGTCAATATTCACAACCAATAAGATACATGAAAACATGACCACACAAACAAAATTTTAATATTCTCATAATCTGTATGTCCTAAATTTTAAAATATACAAAAATCATTTTTTGACCCAAAGAAACTTGGCTCCTTATGCCATCCACCCGACGATATCATCACAAAAAACTTTTTTTGTTTTTTCATTGCAACCTCAAATACCATATCTTCAATTCCATCCTGATTAAATTGGATATTCTTACGAAGTCTGTGGGGAATTACAGAAGAAACATAAGCAGCTAGGCCTCCACCTACATTCCTTTGAACTACATTCAACCTGTCCCTTCTGTAGAAGGTATAATTTTGAACTTTAAAACTCATCTGCAGTTCAGGATAAAGCTTACTTTCACTTATGGCAAGAAAATCCATGTACTTGGATCTCAGAATTTCATGAATTTCAGTGAACTTCGAGGAGAGCCCATTTACATTTAAATGGCCAAATATAAAGTTTTTTACATGTGAGTCTCTGAAATTACTCAGCTCTGGAAAGGGTGTCTGCTCGGCAACTGAAGATGAGTCTGTTGAGGTTACATGAAGCGTCTAATGTTCATATACATTTTCAACATCACAAAAGTTGACATCATCAGAATTTTCATGATTTTTACCTGTGTTAATAGAATTTTCTAATTCAAGTGTAACATTTGGCAGATGATTGGTTAATTCAGTATTTTCAGTACCCAAACATTCATAAGAGTGATCACATAGATTGATTTTACGTATATTGGAATCAGAAAACACATAATCAGAAGCATGGTTTAGAACAGGTGGCTCGGATATAGCACAGTCATTGCTTAGCACATTCAATAGTTTATCATTTAAAACATGTAAAACACACTGGGCCGTCTCCTCTTGGCCGCCAACCTAGTGTACAACATTGTTAAATTTTTTCTTTGTGCAAAACTTTACTTTGTGACCAGGAGCGTTGCAACAGTAGCACCTGAGTGGAGATGAATGACGGCAAGTGTTCACATTGTGCGACTTTTCTCCGCAATTGTAGCACCTAGGCTGTTGATCATTTCGTCTCGGGTAATGACTACTGGAAGAGGAACAAAAGTTTTGTTTGGAATGCGACACTTGGTTAGGCTGTGGAGAATTGTGATTCCCAGTCATTTTCAAGTCTCGTTCTCCTCATAATCTCTCCAATTTCCTTTTTGCCGATTTTAGAGACTTAATATCAGCATTGTTGAATGGAGCGAGTGTGCGCAGAGTTACTTCTCTGGTTTTGATAGGAACATGTTTGTCCAGAACTACTTTGGTTGAGTCATAGAGTCCAATAAGTTCATTGAGATGATTACTTTCAAGCCCCTCTACAGACAGATGTCTCACAATATCTTTTCTGAAATCTTGGACATCGATTTTACTAGTTTTTCTGAAACTGATTTTCTTCTTGGGTTTTTTTGCTTTCTTCATTGGAATGTCAAATATAATGCAGTTATGATCAGAGAGCAGGTCACTAACTATACAGTTGTTCACTATTGAATTTTCTCGAGTTATGACAAGGTCCAGCGTATTTCCATCTTTGTGTGTTGATGCAGAGACATGTTGTACAAGACCAAAGATTTCAAGGATGTTGTTAAATCGAATGGCCTTGCTATCACCGGGTTTATTCACATGAAAGTTGAAATCACCAGTAATTATGATTTCATTGTTGAATGTTTGATAATGTCCCAGAAATATAGTGAATTCTGTAAAGAATTCTGCAAGACTGTATTTATTTTTGTGGATGGCTCTGGGTGGTACACTAGGAGAATTGTTACAATTTTTCCATCTAATTGGATTTGAATTTCCATGTGTTCAAAGGTCTTGGTCTTCATGCGATCTTTTTGAATTGCTTGATTGCCAGATCTGACAAGGCAACCAACTCCAACACCTGGTCTTCCTAAACGGGGCGAACTAAGAAAGAAATATCCACCATTTTGCTCCAACTCGCCAATTTCAACAGTATCATCATCTTTTAACCAAGTCTCAGTGAAAAGAAAGATATTGAGATTATATTCATCCTTGTTACAGTAGTCATTAACAATTTGTGTTTTCTGTCTCAAACTTTGAGCGTTCCAAACACAGGTTTTTAAAATATTGTTTGGTTTGAGATTCGTCTTGGGGAGATTATCTCCGATATGTTCTGCACAAGCTGACCAGGAGTCTTTTCGTACTAAAATCTCGAACCTGTTTGAGAGTATGATTGAGCTACTGTTGCTACTTGCACATCTTGCCCTTGTAAAAGTTGAGGCTGTTGTTGATTGTAGCCTGCTGACATGTTTAGGCTTATTTAGACCAGTCCGCAAAACATGCCAGAGTACAGAGTACAGCTTTCTGTATTGGTGCATTATTACTATTTGTTTATGTAAGAAGTTTTCGATGAGCCAGACAGTTTGTGATTTGTCAAAGAAGTTGGTCAGAGTCGAGGACAAGGCAATTTTTGACTGATCAGAAAAGAAGCTCCGAATTAAGAATGAAGGATCAGTGAATTTGTGATGGACCTAAGGAATTCGTTGGAATCAGAGATCAGGCAATTTGTGACAGACCAGGAGAGTGAGTTAAAATTGAGAATCAGAAATTTAGTTAAAATCGAGGATCAAGCAATGTGGCTGATCAAAGGAGTTGGTTAGAATCGAGGAATCAATTTGTGACTGACCAAATGTATGCTGTGTGAACAGGTTAAATTGTATCAAGATCCTTTACAGTTCGCATATACCAAGAGTAGATGTGTGGAAGATGCCACTCTCAGCTTAATTGATTATGTGTTGAAGCATGTAGATCAAAGGAATACAGCATCCAAGAAGAACTTTGTGAAAATATTGTTTATTGACTTTTCAAGTGCTTTCAACACTATTCAACCACACCTACTCATGCAAAAGCTTCAGAATATGAATGTGAACTCCAAACTAATCTTATGGGTCAATGAATTCCTCACAAACAGGCCTCAGTATGTCAGATTTCATGACAGTAATTCAAATATAATGCGAACAAATACTGGTGCCCCACAGGGCTGTGTACTATCTCCACTATTGTTCACTTTGTACACTGCTGATTGTCGATGTGTTGCTGATGTTTGTAAACTGTTCAAATATGCAGATGATACTGCTCTTGTTAGCCAATGTATCAACAATGACAATTCATATCGAGCTGAGGTTAGCCTATTTACTGAATGGTGCCAAGTTAACCATCTTGAACTAAATGTTACAAAAACCAAACAACTGATTGTAGACTTCACAAAAACATCATGTGTGGACAATGTCTTGGTTGTAAATGGTGATACAGTTGAAAATGTGGAAGAATACAAATATTTAGGCACTGTTATAGATCAGAATTTTTCATTTTCCACAAATACAGACAATATGTATAAAAAGATCAGCTCAAGAATGTACTTTGTGAGACAGTTGTGCCGTTATAGTATTGACAAGAGAATCATGGATATATTTTACAATGCTATCATACAGTCAGTTATATCGTTCTCAATCACTTGCTGGTATGGCAATTGCACAACTGAGGCTAAAAACAAAATAAGCAGGGTCATCAATGCTTGTGCTCGACTGAATATCAATGTAATGTCACTGTTAGATATATATTGTAAGAATAGCAGAACTAGCAGATATGCCAGATCCTTTGTTCCTTCAAGCATCAGATTGTGTAATGAATTGAAGTGGTAGTATGTATGGTAGTATGTATGTATTTATTTTAGTGTGGATGTTATTGTGTGACTGTGATCTCTCTGTATGCATGTGACTGTGATTCTGTCTGTGATATGGGACAACACACTGTAAGTTTCACTTTTGTGACCAATAAAGTATTTATTATTATTATTATTATTATTATTAAATAGTCAATCAATTTGTGTCCGACCAAAGGAGTTGGTTAGAATCGAGTATCAATCTATATGTGACTGACCAAAGGATTTAGATAGAATCGAGGATCAATCAATTAATGACTGACCAAAGGAGTTAGTTATAATCAAGGATCAATCGGTTTGTGACTGACCAAGGGATTTAGTTGGAATCGAGAACCAATCAATTTGTGACTGACCAAAGGGGTTAGTTAAGAATCGAGGATCAATCAGTTGTGACTTACAAAAGGAGTCGAGGATCAGGCAATTTGTAACTGACAGTTATTGGTTACGCAAGTTCAAGTGCTACGTACAGACAATACAGACAAGTTGGTTTGTTAGGCAAGTTGGTTGGCTTGATTTGCAAGTACTACGTACAGGCAACACAGACAAGTTAGTTTGTTAGGCAAGTTGGCTTGATTTACAAGTGCTGCGTACAGGCAACACAGACAAGTTCGTTTGTAAGGCTAGTTGATTTGATTTGCAAGTGCTACGTACAGGCAACACAGACAAGTTAGTTTGTTAGGCAAGTTGGCTTGATTTGCAAGTGCTACGTACAGGCAACACAGACAAGTTAGTTTGTTAGGCAAGTTGGCTTGATTTGCAAGTGCTATGTACAGGCAACACAGACAAGTTAGTTTGTTAGGCAAGTTGGCTTGATTTGCAAGTGCTACATACAGGCAACACAGAGAAGTTAGTTTTTTAGGCAAGTTGGCTTGATTTGCAAGTGCTACATACAGGCAACACAGACAAGTCAGTTTGTTAGGCAAGTTGGCTTGATTTGCAAGTGCTACGTACAGGCAACACAGACAAGTTAGTTTGTTAGGCAAGTTGGCTTGATTTGCAAGTGCTACATACAGGCAACACAGAGAAGTTAGTTTTTTAGGCAAGTTGGCTTGATTTGCAAGTGCTACGTACAGGCAACACAGAGAAGTTAGTTTTTTAGGCAAGTTGGCTTGATTTACGTACAGGCAACACAGGCAAGTTAATTTGCTTGAAAAATAGCTGAAAGGAGAAAGAAGTATCAATACAAGTTATCTTGATGATAATCAATACAGGCCTTTAAAAATTGTTATCTTTTTATTTTATTTTATTAATTTTTTTTTTTTTTTTTTTTAAATATGTAAGTGCATTGACTATGAAGATTGAAAGAAAAATAATGCAGCAGATTAATCTTTAAATTATTATTATCAATGAGGTTTTGCTGTTCGCTGGGCTGAGCAGAGGCTTGAAGTGCTGAGTTGAATTATTGGATGTGCATTGGCAGTATTGAGCTCTTCAAAACTTAAATTTCCGAAAACTGGTGCTGTCTAGTGTTGTGGAAAGTGACTGGAATAATAAGTAAGTGCTGGAGAGAGAAAATATGACAATTAGATCACTTTTCAGGTGCAAAAACGAAGTAAAATGAGCGAAAATTGAGGTCAAAACAATGTGTATTGGAGCCAGAAACGAAGCTGAAGCAAGCAGATAGTTAAATGGCAGAGTTTTGCACTAAAATCTCTTGGAAATAGCACAAAAATAGCAAATAACAGGTAAGAAATAGTTTACCAACAATCACACACAAGAACAGCAGTTAATTTATCCCAGAGCTTCTTAAAAAGAAGAAAATAACCACTGCTGAAGTTTTCCTGTGCTCACAGCCAGAAGCACCACCTGTAATTGTTATAGCTAATAATTTCTTTTAAATTATACCATTATTTATACCATAATATTCGGTTTTAATTCATGGATTTCTGAATTAGTTTTGGATAAAGACAATGAAATTATTAGACATCACATTCAGAAAAAAAATGGATAGATCTTTTGTTATTCAAAAGGTATGAATGCCTTGGCATGTTGTTTCAACTGAACAACTTGTTGTACAATTAAAGCTAACGTGTCAAGCAATAGTTTACAGATGATGTCATATTTGTAGACTTTGATGAAATAACAAAATATTTTGCAAATTTTCTGGTCTGACATCAGAAAAGCCTGCCAGGTGATTGACAAGTTGCTCATTGTGTGTCATTTTTTTCGACTAGCTTCAAGCAAGTGATGTTTGTCGGAAAAATGATGTCATAATCTTGACCAATAGTATACTGCAAAGGCCAACTTGGCATTGTGGCAGATGTTCACACACATCAATCTGCAATCCACATGTACTATTTCATATCTTTATGAACTGTTGTATTTCACACTCATGTGTACAACTGTTGATTGTTTCAATTGGTACTAAATCGTTTTCAAGCTGACTCTGAATGGCTTCACATATATTTGCACTAAATTATCATGCCTTGACCAAAAGCATTGTCTATGATATCAGTAACGGACTCTTCAGAACTTATGAATGGGTTGAGGGGGAAATGAGAGCTTTACCTGAGTGGGTGCTAAATGCTTCAAGGGAGAGGGGCAATTAATTTTTGTCCAGAATATATGTGCCTTGCAGGCTAAATAGAATTTATTACTTGGGGTATTGGGAGTTTTTTCGGATGGTGCACAAATTTTTCACACATGTTTCAAGGGGGGTATTAACAACATTTGACCCAGGAGTCAGTTAGAAATCATGACTGACCAGAATCATAAATTCTGAATGGTCCCTCAGAAGAGAATGGTGGCCCAGTGATGTGGCCAACATTCATAAGTAAATCACAGTGGGAATCAGATCAGGGACCCCTCGATTGATAGCCCATTTCCTGCCGCCTGCGGTGAGCCCCTCCTCTGAACAATTTTACATTCACAGTTATAAATGTTCATTTTCTTTATAAACAGCCATTACGTGGATCACCTGATCCCAATTGTCAGAATGCACAGTGCTTGACTTGTAGAATGTGTGTAGCCTACTAAAAATATGTGAAACACAAACAGAATTTCTCACTTGAAACTGCTAAAGCCAGTTCCTGTTAAGAGATCAATGGCTTAGAATGTCATGGTCACGCATGTAAAACTTTTCAGGAGAGAGTAGTGTCTTACCTTCTCTCGACCAATGAAAATTGCAAGAAAAATGATGTATTTTCACCATTTTAACCTCAAATGTCTACTAATATGAAATCATCTGTAAAGGATAATTTACTTGATATTTGACAAAATCCAAACCATTGTTTGTGATACATGTGGAAACTAAAACAATATTGTTTTTTTAATGTTACAAAAAGCTAGAGATGTAGAAGGATAAATAGAAAAACATATGGTTAGATTGATAGATAGATAGATAAATAGATAGATAGATAGATAGATAGATAGATAGATAGATAGATAGATAGATGAATAGATAAATAGATAGAGAGATAGATGGATTAATAGGCAGATAGGCAGATAGATGGATTGATGGGGAAAAAATAGACAGATAGTTGAAGGGGGTTGTTTGGGGTTGAAATACCAGTACACATTATTATGCTCCAGATTTAACTGTAACATTTTGCGATCTGGTTGAGGAGTATATAATTTCTTTCTGCAGTTCTGCAAAAAAACTGTAGAATTCTGCAGTTCTGCAAAAAACTGCAAAATTCTGCAGTTCTGCAAAAAACTGCAAAATTCTGCAGTTTCAAAAAAATCTGTTCAGACCTCTCTGAAATGGGGCTTGCTGCTACCAAGGAAACGTGGTTTGGGGGATTGTTGTTTGGGGGATCAGGGTTTTTGGTAGTCCTCTCTCACTGCAGCGTTTCTGACAAGTTTCTGCAGCAAAATCTGTAATTCTGTAGGAGATATGCCGCCTGGGAGGTTTTATGCACTTCTGCAGCTAGCTGCATGATTTCTGAACTTCTATTACTTCCTCCAGTGTATTGCATCTGCAAAGTTCAGACCTCTTTGACATTGGGCTTGCCGCTCCCAAGGAAACATTGATTTGGGGGGTTGGTTTGGGAGGTTTTGGTTTGGGGGGTTGGGGTTTTGGTGGTCCTCAGTCATTGCAGTGTTTCTGAGAAGTTTCAGCAGCAAAATCTGTAATTCTGTAGTAGTTATGCAGCTCGGGAGGTTTTATACACTTCTGCAGCTAACTGCAGAATTCTGTCGGAAGCTGCAAAATTCTGCAGTTTCAAAAAACACTGCAGAATTCTGCAGTTCTGCAGTTATTTTTGCAGAACTGCAGAACTGCAGAAAGAAATTATATGCTCCTCAACCAGATCTCAAAATGTTAGAGTTAAACCTGGAGCATAATAATGTGTACTGGTATTGCAACCCCAAACAACCCCCTTCAACTATCTTGTTATCTCTCTTGATATATATCTGTCTTTTTTTTCCCCATCTATCTATCTATCTATCTTTTTATCTATCTATCTGCAGCAAATTCTGTAGTTCTACCAGGTAGCAGCAAATTCTGCAGTTCTACCAGGTAGCAGTTAGTGGAATGACATTTTTGCGAGCACACTGACCGTCGAAAAAAAGTGCCGTACGTCAAAAACAACAACAACGGACAGAGACTAACTACTGTATGCAATAGGTCTGGTCGCAGAGTACCTTAAACTTTTTTCGGAATGAAATTTGGTTGAGAATTGACTGAGCAGAGAGGCAAAACATCCAAGGAAGTTTATTCTGATAGAGCACTGTCAGCAGTTTATAAAATGACATTTTTGCAACCTGACCGATTGCCGAAAAAAGGGTCATACGGCAAAAAGAAACAACGATGGACAAAGACTGACTACTGTAGACAATAGAACTGGTTGTAGCGTACCTGAAACTTTTTTCTGAATGAAATTGGGATGAGAATTGGCCGAGCAGAGAGGTAAAACGTCTATGGAAGTTTATTTTCACAGAGCACTATCAGCAGTTAATAAAATAACGTGCAAGCACTTTAACAGCTGCTTGTATAGATATATAAGTTCAAGTATCTATAATTTACAAATCTACTATATAAATCTATCTATCTATCCATCTATCTATCTATGTATCTATATGTTCCTTCCTTCCTTCTTTCCTTCTTTCCTTCTTCCCTTCTTTCCTTCCTTCCATCCTTCCTTCCTTCCTTCTTCCCTTCTTTCCTTCCTTCCATCCTTCCTTCCTTCCATCCTTCCTTCCTTCCTTCATTCCTCCCTTCCTGCCCTCCCTTCCTGCCCTCCCTTCCTTCCCTCCCTTCCTTCCCTCCCTTCCTTCCCTCCCTTCCTTCCCTCCCTCCCTTCCTCCCACTCCTTCCCTTCCCTTCCTTCCCTCCCTCCCTCCTTCCCTCCCTTCCTTCCCTCCTTGTCAGAGCTCCCCAGCAACACTAGCAAAAGTAGGTCAGTGTGACCCAGTTGCCACGATTGACCTTTGACCTCAAGATAGTCAGCCTGTTTGTTTTCTTTAATGATTTTTTCCATCTCAGAGAGGCACCAAAAGTTGATGGAAGCAAGATAATATTCTATTCAGACTGCATGCCAAGTTTTAATGACATAGGTGAAACAGCACGACCAGGGCAGTTGTCATAAGTTTTCCTGAAACTCCTCTCGTAATACAGGCTGCAAGCAGCTGTAAAAATGACATTTTTGCGAGCTGACCGATCACCGAAAAAAGGGTCGTACGGCAAAAAGACACTATGACGGACAAAAACTGACTACTGTAGACAATAGACCTGGTTGTAGGGTACCTGAAATTTTTTTTCAGATTTTTTTGCAGAACTGCAGTATTTTCGGGAGAATTGCAGAATTCTGCAGTTTCCTGCAGAGCTGCAGAATTTCTGTCCAACTGCAGAATTTATTGCAGAATATGCAGGTGCAGGAAGAAATTTAAGTGTACTGGTGTGGTCTGACACATTTCAGACCAAGTTTATCATCAGTTCATCAAATATATTTAAATTTGCCATTATAAATGTGAATATTTCTATTTAGTATGGAAAAACTTTCCGAAGAATGGGACGCCCTAGTAGCCCGGAGTTCTTGGATCATGAGGCTGTGAATCCGAGTTGTACATTTGAGCAACATATGGCTGCACTGACATAAGAGGTCTCAGTAGCTATCAGGCTCAACACTTGTGCTGATAGATAGATTGCCACGTGATAATTCATACATATAAATTATGTAGATATCATAATCAGACTTGAGGCTGATCGGTGATAAAATCTGATAAAGTCTAAATTACAATTAAAACATCCCAGACCAATTTAAGCTTACTGCAAGTTTGAAGTAGTATACTTCTACACCTGACCACCAGGAGTGCTCATCCCCTGCATATTCCTATAACTTAGCCATTAGCTATCAGACGCCACTCATAAGAGATTGGGAGAAGTAGAGACAACAGTCAACATCATGTCGGACTCGGTATGTCAATTGCACATTGATAAGTTGTTGAATACACACTTTGACAGACAATCTATTTATATATCAGGAATACTGTTGCCACTTTTATCTTTATGGTTTATTAATTGTAATATGAAACATTTTGACAGCAAATATCTGTTTGAATTCATTAGTCCCAGGTGGAACGTGGCTTTTATTGCAAAAATGTATCAATGCAAGGCAACAGGCAGTACCAACTTTTAACAATCATAATTTGGGTACCATTTAGACTGTTTTGAAAAAACATACAATGGACTGACTGAAAAGTTATTTTGCCTGATCTTGATTGCTTTTTCTTCTTCTTCTTCTTTTTCTCTCTACTTCCTGTCATTGAACAGGCACAACACTGCTGTAGAGAAATCAAAAAATCATATATAATGAAGACAATCCATATTAGG
Source organism: Platynereis dumerilii (assembly GCA_026936325.1). Classification (NCBI taxonomy): domain Eukaryota; kingdom Metazoa; phylum Annelida; class Polychaeta; order Phyllodocida; family Nereididae; genus Platynereis; species Platynereis dumerilii. The sequence goes on from JAPTHN010000217.1 coordinate 373,906, forward strand.
CTGGGAAAATTCTGTAACAATCCGATAACGGTCACCACCAAACTTTTCTCAACTGATCCTGGATTTTCTACAGAATCCATTTTTTCTTGGGGACAAATTGTGTTTTGCATATTCAATTAGCAAATTAGCATAATTGACCTACTTAGCTAATTAATCATATTCCGCAGGCTATTAGAATATTGCATATCATTAAGAAAGGTGTTTTTGGTGGATATGAACTATTTTGGACACCTTTGACCATTTTCAGTCACTTTACTTCATTGCAAAGCAGTCCGCCTCTCAGAATACGCAAATTAGGGCAGCCATTGTCGTTATTACTTCTTAATTCTGTAACTCTGGGAGAGCTGCACGTTTAATAAGGTGTCTATACCCCGGTCTTCAGGGTCAGGGAGTATGATAAAACCATCCTCTAGGTGTTTCCATGCATTGGTGTGCCCATGACACCCTTGATGCTCACCTAAGACGTGCAATTGAGAATTAAGTCTGCGTGGTAGGCACACGGTTTGTTAAAAATTTCCTATAACAAAAAATAATTTTTTAACCGGAAACTCGCATGCTTTGCTAGTCTTTATCAAACAGTTGTTGAAAAAGGTGCAGCTAATACACTTGCCATGTTAACATTTCTTCAAATCACAATAAGAAGAAATTGTGAAAATGTGTTAATAACGGCCTTGCTCACCCATTTTTGGCATTTTCATCAGTCAGAACAGGTTGTCAAAAAAGACGGGGCTGGTTGTTACACTTTTTGGAGGTGTTTAATGCTAATCAAGACCAGGATTTTAAACCAAAAAACTAACACAAATGTAAACTTGTGCTTTATAAATGCTATTGATGACTGAAGATATAGGCAGATAATGCTTAGTGTCTAAATATATCTATTTCAAATTTATACAGGAATTTGAAAAAAAAAATTGTAATCATACTTCTCCTGATACGCCAACAAACTGCCATTTGGTAGAATATCAATTCATATCAGCAATGAGGTGTGGCAGTTGCCAAACGGCATGTCACACTATTTTTTTTGTTGAATGACATGGTCTTTATTTTGTCACAGAAAGCAATATACAAATTGAAACAGTAATAGTTGGTGGCTCTCGAACTCATTAAGAGTTATTTGAGAGCTCACCAAGATGAAGGAGGGATGAAAATGAGATGACATGAGATGAGCAGCCTCAAGTAAAACATGGTGAAACATGCCAGAACTCTGTTGTCAGATTCCATGTGCAGTAAAATTCAAAAACATGAAATATAAAGGTGAAAGTGTAAAATTGTATTTTTGATGAGAGTCACAGAGTACTGAGATATTAAATCCCAGAACTGTATTTCAATATTTCTTTTCACAAATACAGTCGATAACAGAAAACTCCAGAGCATATTTAATGAAATTCACAGGGTACCGGGATATTCAATCCCAAACCGTGTTTCATAGTAAATGTAATCAAATGTGTAATCAGAGAGATAATCCTATATATAGCGATCCAAGTTGAACATCAATGTGGCTTGATACCAAAGAAAGGTTAGCATATTTCATTAAGCAGTCAGGGTGCAAGAGTTGATTCATTTTACAAAACAGGAGAAAGAATAAAATTGGAGGAGTGTATGGACTAATTATATTAAGATGATATTTATAGGATTTGTTAGGAGTGATTTCTTAAGATTTCGTTTAAAAGCATGATAGCTGCTGTTCCATTCAATATTGGTCGGAAGATTATTATTAAATTTTACTCCTATATACCGAATACGCTTTTGTGAAAAAGAAGTGTGACACTGGGGTATGTTTGGTTTGAAACGACCTCTGGTTAGATATTCATGCTGTGGTAAATGAAAGAAGTTTTCAAAAACTGAGGTAGTAGACATTATTTTCTAATATGAAACTAAAACAAGAGACCATAAAACAATAAAATAATTGCTGAAAAGGCAGAATTTCAGTTTCCTTAAAAGCGTTTTGTAAATCGGCAGTAAAAGGAGTGAGAGAATAATACGGAGAGCTTTGCGCTGGATTTTTACAATAGGTGTCAGGTAAGTTTTACTAGCACATCCCCAAACTTCGACACAGTAGATCAGATAAGGGTAGATAAAGCTATAATAGAGCGATACCAGTGTAGAAGGATTTAAGTACTTCCTATGGCAATCTTAGTTTTTAAATGATTAATATGGGGTATCCATGACAAAGTCTCATCGAGAATCACACCAAGAAATTTGATTGAAGAAACTCTTTCAATTTCAGTGCCATCCAGATACAGCTTGTTTGAATCGGTATCTAGTTTTGTTCTTTTGTTTCTGAATATCATATAATTTGACTTGCTGATATTTACTGAAAGTTTGTTGGAATTCATCCAGATCATATACTTGCATAATTCATTATTTAACAAGTTAGTCAGCTCACTGAGATTGTTACCAGAGATGAATAAATTGGTGTCATCAGCATACATGATGCACAGACAAGATTTGAGACGTATTGCAAGTCGTTGATATATAACAAAAATAATAAAGGCCCAAGAATGGAGCCCTGGGGCACACCACATGATATGTCCATTTTTTCAGACTCTGTATGCTTGAAGAGGACAAATTGAGACCTGTTTGTCAGATAGCTACTGAACCATCTATATGCTCTCCCCCTTATACCATATTATATAATTTCTCAAGTAGGATTTCATGATTAACACAGTCAAAAGCCTTGCTTAAATCGATAAAAGTGCCTATAATATGTTCCTTATTATCTATTGAGGAAATGATTTTGTCGACCAGGTAAGTTAGAGCACTGGCGGTGTTGTAGCTTTTTCTGAAACCAAATTGGAGGCTATATATTGAATTATTTTGTTAAGGAAACCGATAGTTCTAGCATACATAATTTTTTCATAGACTTTAGAGAAAACATTTAAACAGAAATTGGTCTGTAGTTCTTGATTTCCTGGGATCTCCAGCTTTGAAAATTGGCAGAACCTAGCAGTTTTAAGTTCAGATGGGAAGTGGCCCTGGAGAAGAGAGTGATTTAGTAGATGAACAAATGGAGTTAAGTACAATTCGAAAGTCTCTTGAATATGTCTGTTCTAATACCATCAGGACCATGACTGCTGTTTTTCAGTTCGCCAATTATTTTCGTTACTCTCATCTTCAGTAACTTGTTCAAGAAATATGGTCTGGTTAACCTCATCTTTGATGTATGAGCAAGGACTTACATTGGTGTCCGGACATTTCCTTGAAGTGTTGGGGCCAATATTAATGTAGAATTT